>OY282560.1:282802358-283402358 GCA_958295665.1 Tipula vernalis | reverse complement strand
GCGACGCAAGTACTCAAGGGATTAGTAGTGTATTATTTCAAAATAATGATTTAGCGACAGAAACGCCTATCGGCTTTATGTCACAAAATCTGAATGCTGCACAGAAGAACTACACTATCACTGAACTTGAGTGCTTGGCGGCAGTGGTTAGTGTAAAAAAATTCAGAGCGTACATTGAATGATATCATTTTACAATTATGATCGATCAAGCGAGTTTAAAATTGTTGATATGGCAAACAGAGCTTAGTGGTCGTCTTGCTAGATAGAGCCTAAAACTCCAATCTTACGATTTCTGCATAGTAAATCAGAAGGGCAAGGACAGTGTGGTGGCTGACACCCTATAAAGAGTGCATTGTGACGACTTAAGTCAGTCCAACAGAAGCAGTTACTGACCCTGTTTTTACTGAACTGCGTAGGAAAATTGAGTCGGATCGAAATTCTTATCCAAATATGAAGCAATATCTTTATTAGAATTGAACCTAAACGACAAATCCCATTATTGGGAAATTATGGATTCCAAAAGACACTCGAGCAAGCTTATTGCAAAGAGAATATGATAGTCCAGATGGAGCTCACCAAGGTGGAATCACCAAGAGCCTTGAAAGACTAAAACGATTATATTACTGGCCGAAAATATTTCGTCAAGTCCATGGTTATATGTGTATATCAAAATGGGAAATATGTTAACAAAGTAAAGCAACAAATCAAAGTTTTCGCCCGCCGTTAGGTAAACCAACGATATCGGATAGGCCTTGGCAAAAGATATATATTGATTTGTTGGGGCCTTATCCGAGAACCTCTTCTGGCAAAACAGTGATTTTAATTGTTCTGGACAACCTCACAAAATTCATTTACCTAAAGACATTAACAAAAGCTACTGCAACTAAAATTGTCGATTTTTGCCGTAATCAATTATTCTCCCTATTTAGTGTACCTGATCTGTTTTTCCCCCAACGTGTTCTATTTGTTGGTAATGGGGTTCACTTCGTTGACAAAAGAGATGGGCATAATTCATATTAAAACCGCCCCATATTTGCCCGAGCGCGTTAATCGCTCAATTATTGCAGCAACAAGAGCCTATGTAAAGGATAATCATACTACCTGGTACAGGTTCCTACCACCAATAGGAAGTGCCTTGCGAACTTCGTTGCATGAATCCACCGGTCACTCTCCCCATTTCTTAATGTTTGGGTATCGCAAAATACTTCAAACTGCTGACTATAAAATACTTCGAGAAATAAATTTATTAGGAGAAAATTCGGTAGACTGGATGGATGTACCTGATAGTTTATCGATTATACATGATGATGTCAAAAATAAGTTGCTTCAGTCCTATAGTAGATACGCCAATCGATACGTTCTCGAGAAAGAAGTTTTACAGTCGGTCAGCAAGTTTTTGTGAAACAGCATTTACTCAGTAATGCCGCAAACAAATTCACGAGAAAATTCTCGGTACCGTTTCGCAGAGCTTTCATCAAAGCGAAGATCGGTCAAGTTAATTATCTACTTGTAGACGAAAACAATAAGGCACTTGGAACCTATCAAGCAATGAACATAAAACAATGAAGTACAATTTTCGTGTTTTTGATTCTCACCAACACCAGAGTTCAGCTTCAGATAATTCGCATAATACTCATTTATTTGTACCTTCCCTGTAACGAGCAATGGTACCACGCATGTTTTTAGCATGCTGAAAATGTGCTAATTGTGAGGGGGATACGCACGTCGGCCTAATAATAGCATTAAATTTTTTTTTTTCACGATGATGACCAAGCCATCCGGTTATATGATTAAGGAGCAAAGTGAAAGTTACAGAAAAGTGACTTTTTAAAATTGCTTAATACGAAAATCACTAAAATTAAATTACTTTTTTTACTACTGACTGTTTAATAGATGCTCACCAGGCGGAAATCTCTACAAAAATTCAAAGATGTATTTTGCGATGTGAATTGGGGTTTGCCGTCTATTGGAGGAGAGGGGGGCCAAAACGGAGTAGGTTAATCTACCAGCTCCTTAACCTTCCAGTAGCGTGCGCATCACGAGAGCTGTACTGGTCATGTATTAGACAGCTGCGTGATGGATACAATTGTGTAAGGGGTAACCTGTTCACAATTCGAAAGTGTACGTGCTGCCTCCTCGTGGCAATCACTAGTAACTAAGGCCATTTGGCACATTTTACGCCATTTGGCACAGGCTAAAGTACGGCGCTAAAGAAGGAAACCTTGACAAAAAACCCTAATCTAAGGTGGAACAGCATATGCCGATGGATGAATGGCTGATTGGTTAATCAGACAAAGTAAGCGGACTCCGGATACCAGGCACCTTCCAGTTTTATTTAGCCTTCCAGTAGTAAAGCTGGATATACGTGAGTGACACAGCCCTCTCGAAGTCCTTGGGTACCAATGCTACCGTCTTTCTATCGTCTTATAATAATAATAATAAATATGCACTTCCAAAACTACAATGCGGATTTTACAAAGGGGTATAACTTTATCAAGCGGGTTTCTTTTCAACCACTTGATTATGCTGAACCTCAAATCTCTTCTTGGATAAAAGGGAATTATTTACCAACTTTAACTCTCATGATTTGCAATGCAATGCATGTCACTAAACTTATCAATGCAGTTGCAAAAGTCTATGAAACCGAGGGTAAACCTGTTATTGTTGTTTCTCAACGAGATAATCATATCAATGCATGTCACTAAACTTATCAATGCAGTTGCAAAAGTCTATGAAACCGAGGGTAAACCTGTTATTGTTGTTTCTCAACGAGATAGAACAAACTGTACAGATTTAATTTATGTGTTGAATGAACACTTTGAAAACATATTTGCAGAAACGGAAAAGTGAATTATTTATCCTCTCTCTTAATAGTAATCGCTATGTAGAAAAGTTGAAGTTGGCCTCGGATTATATTACAAACTGGTCTTGCCCCAATATCAAATGGGTTTTACAATTATTGTTTAATATGACAACGCGTTACGAAAGAGCTGTATCGTTTCGGTGAGCCCTTCAAATTTTTGAAGCCTCCAGTTACATTCCCGTTATTTTATGCTGATATATCTGCAGATTCCTAGTACAAGAACTCATTATTGGAAATAACTTTTTCCATTAAACATTTAGATACTACAATAAAGATCCGTCCATTATTATCGGCATATATGAAAACCTGAACCATAAATAACTTGAGGAGCCTACTATTAATCATCAGGTTGGATTTGATAGTGAAAACCCAGTCAAATTTTGTGAATCCACAAATTCCTTTCTAACATCACAAAGATACGTTTTCTGCTCGGCGGGTTCTGAAGTTATGCTGGATCTCCAAACGTACAACCATTTAAATACTGTTTTTACTAAGGACAAGACTAAGCGGTTTACAATTATTTTCGTTCAGGATGTTCCAAGCTGCGAATAATCTACATGGATAATAAACAATGTGGAACAATATGATGTACGTAATCAATTTCTAAAATTCAATCCATTCAATACGTGTTACTATTGTAATTTCTGAGACAGGTCAGTTCCTTTTATTTATAACGCCAATTAAGAATAAGGAAAGGAAGGTAAGAGACACCAAACAAAACACCGGTTTAACCACGAAAATGATAAAAGCAACAAATGAAATAGTGCGTCACTTAATAACTATTCTTTCTTTTAAAACAAAATGAACAGTTTAATCAAAACCATCTTGATGTAAATAGAGTCGGCCAGGGGAAAATGAACTTTTAATAACGGATATAGAAACACTAAAAAATAATTTATTTTCATATGGCTTGCATGAAAATTGCGATTTCGATTGACGAAAAAACATGAATTAAAAGTTAAACCAAGTTAAATAATTGTTTCTGAAATCGCTAAAAGACAACTCAATGTTTCACTCATTTAAAACACAGATTCTCAAATTTCCCTATTTTGCAGCAATAATCAAAAGAAAATAAGGGAAATTAAATTAAAAAACATTCTACAACAATAACAATATGTATTAAAAAGACATCCACATCTAAAACCAATGGTTAGAAAAAAGACAACACGTCTCCGCTCATCAATCGAAATTAAAATAAATCAAAAAGAGCCAAACATGAAAAATTAAATCAGTACAATGAGCATGAAGAAAACAAAAAATCAAAACAATCTAGCATGCCTCGCAAATTTAAAATAACAACAGAAAGATATTCAAATTCAAATTTGAATGGAGGCACTGAAAGAGATGATTATTAGCAAGCATTACACGGATCAATATTAATGTCATTACTTGTAAAAATGACATTAATAATGATCGTGTAACATGATGAATAAAATATTGATGACCGGTAATGATGTGAATCCGGATTTTCTGATTTCGACACATCATTACTGGTGTGTGGTGGGGACGTTCCAGCAAAGAATCTTTACTGAGAAATGAATTAATGAGATCCTATTTGAGGCACGCCAGAGAACCCTTAACAGATTTTCTGTGAAAATCAATGAGGACTCATGTGCGGTTTCACCACCAATCGGATTAACGGACACAAGCTCAACTTCATATCAGTCTTTTACTTTTGAAAATACGTCGAATCTTGAACCCCATTCTGAAGAACAACGAGAAACGGGGGCAATTTCGGAATTTTTTACAAATTTTAATCCTGAATAGGCTAAGGCTTAAATAAAATATATTTCACATATGTAATAAATAATGTATATATTCATATTTTATAAATGAATAAACGAATCGATTTTTTTTTTTGTATATGACGGTATTATTTATTTTATTTGTATTATAAAAAGAAAAATCTTAATTTTGCCATTTGCCCTCATTGTTATAATATTTGCAAAATTTCTCACGAGTTTCCTTCGCATCTGATGCACTATTTCTATTTAAAGTTGTTTTTAAATTAATAAGTTTATAGCAATCTGATGTTCCAGTGTTATTTGGTGCCAAGTATAGTTGATTATTTTCCTTAACTAGGAAATCATTCAAATAACAACATGCCATTGTTATTGTTTCCGCTTTTTTTTGGCTCAAGGCATATTGATTTTTGGAAAACCCCAAATCTGGAACTTAGAATTCCGAAGGCGTTCTCGACAACCACGCGAGCTCTTGACAGTCTCTTATTATAGACATGCCGAGCTTCAGTGAGATATTTCTGTGAATATGGCTTCATTACATTTAAGTGCAACGCAAAGGCCTCGTCCCCTACAAACGAAAATGGAAAATTTTCGTTTATGTTGGGTAACGAACTGGGCTGTGGCAAGTTTAGTGCATTTTGTTGCAAAAGCTCCCCAAATCTGGAACAATAGAGAACGCCTCCATCTGAAACTCGACCATTCATGCCAGCATCAACCATGATGAACTCTTTTCGAGCATTAACGATTGCCAATAAAACGATGCTATAAAACACCTTGTAATTATATTACATGGCACCTGAGTTGCGGGGTTTTATAATGGCAATATGCTTCCCGTCAATTGCCCCCAATGTATTATAAAATTGATGCAAATTTCCAAAATCTCTAGAAATTGTAAACCATTCTTCGGAAGTTGTAGGAAACTAAAAATAAATAATAAATTAAAAAAAATTAAATTATCACCACCGAACAAACTACAAATAATTTACTTAAAAAAGCAATACGTATGGTATACTTCATGTAATCTTACAAAACATAAATAAGAATTTCGCATGTCTTAAGGATGGCTTTACCTATTGAAGCAGGTGACATGACAGTCGAAAACTTGAGATCTTCGAAACTTCTTCCTGTAGCAAGATATCTTAGTGTTAATGCCAGTCTCTCGTGAACAGATGTGCATTTCCTCATGATGGTGTCTTGCCTTACCAGAAACTGTTAAATATTTAGAAAACATGTGTTATTTGTAGTTAGTATGTTAAGAAATGCGTCGTATGTAACAAATGTCAGAATACGAACTCAAAAGTTAGTTTTCCATGGCCTGAAACATATTTTCCATTTGAACGAATTCACCTCGATTTGTTCTACTTCGGAGCTAAAACTTGTTTGATTATGGTTGATCATTTTTCAAAGTGGATAGAGGTGAAATTATTAAGGTACAGCGATACGACAAGTGTAATTTCACAATTAAAATTAATATTTAGAATTTTTGGAAATCCTCTTAGTTTAGTTTCAGATAATGGATCACCATTCAATAGTTTCGAGTTTCAAAAGTTCTGTAGTGATTTAGGCATAAATGTTTACAAAAGTCCACCATATCGCCCACAAAGTAATGGTTTAGCAGAGAGAGGTGTTCAAACAATAAAAAATTCGTTGAAGAAATTGATATTAGATCCGCGGTTTTCAAATTTAAATTTAAATACTCTTATAGAAATGGTTCTGTCCAATTATAATAATTCTTATTGTTCTACCGTTGATGGCTGTCCATCGGATCGCGTTTTCAAATATAATCCGCGAGTTAACATTAATTTATTAAATTTATTCAATTCGAGAATGCAAAACGATTCCACGTTACAACGTTCGAAACAAATAAACGATTCGACCGTCAGTAAACCAAAATTAAATGAAAACAATTTCGATCAGAAAGTAATGGAGTTTAAGAAATATGAACCAATTTGGTATCGAAGCGACCATATGAATAATTTTAAGTGGCACGCGGGCTATATTGTTAAAAGGAACAGTTTAACTACGTATTACATAAATATTGAAGGAAAGATTCGTTTAGCAAGTATTGGGGAATTAAGAGAAAGGCATATCCCTAAAAAGGAATGGATTCAGCCTCAAATTATTATAAATGAAAAATTCAAAGATTTAGCGGTTCCACATGACAATAAAATAAATAAGAAAAGAGCAATTTTAAGAAGGTCAAATATAAAACGATCCATACCTGGGGCCTATTCTCGAATTTCACATCCATTTTCCACATGTGGACATCTGTCAAAGTTGTCAAAAATTGGTTCGAAAATTGTAATTCGTATATAAAACACATGCGGCATTGACATTTTCCTATATGGGGAATTTTTCCACATGCTTATACCCATTCGGAAATATTCCCTTAGTACCGAAAAAATTCAATTTTTATGAGTTTTGACAGATGTCCACATGTGGAAAATGGATGTGGAATTCGAGAATAGGCCCCCTGATAGGTTGAATTATTACAAATTCAAAAAATAAAAATAAAAAAAATTAATATAATAAAATTTATTTTGGTAATTATTTTTAAGCTTATATCTTATTAAAATTAGTGTTTTAGGTAAAAACAATAGTTGTAAGTCAAGAATTGAAATAAAGTAAACTTTATATTTTTCCAGAAGGGAAATGTTAAATATTTAGAAAACATGTGTTGTTTGGTTATTACCTATTCGTAATACGTAAAATGCTTATCTTTAAAAAGATCATAAAGGATCATAAATAAAAATAGATCAAAAAAATTAAAGTAATATAATTTAAGGATAAAAATGTAGTTTTATGGTTGTTTATGTTTATACATATAATATTTAGATGTATATAACCTTCATATCTTCACGCCCTTTTTCAGAGCATATAAATAAGGAAAGAAGAATTGAAAGGGGGTGAGTTGTTTAGGTGAAGTGTTTGGAAAAGAACTTATGTGTGAAAAATAAAATAAATTTTTGTGTTTAATTTATGACAAAGATTTAAAAGAAACGGTTGGACCATTTGCAATATTTTATCGAACTGCTTTTCGCTCATCCGAAAATAATTTTTTTAATCATCCGCTTCACTCAAACTAATTTCTTTTAGTAGAACAGTATGAGAATAGTTCTATCTTTTTTCAACCATTCCCTCATCCAGTATTTTCGTTTCACAGGTTTTTCTGAACACAATGCTAAAATTATCGCAACACACGCTTTTTTCTTTAGATACATTTTAAATTTAAAAAAGAAATTAATTCAAAAACGCTTTTGTCCACGACTAACGTATAATATACTCATTATACGTGTGTTTCTTCAATTATAATGATATCCATTATTCACTGCTAGTTTATCTAGTAGTCCCTCCTTCTATTATTCACATCTAGTAGTCTCTTGCCATTTTCATTATTATTAAACTGAGACGTCAAAATGTCGACGGAAATTATTTTAGGTTTATTTAAAGGATTTGATAATAAAACACAATTTTTTAACGGTCGTGGACAAAGTATCGTGTTCTACTCGCATATAATGGCTGTTATTCACTCAGATGATTTAGACACTCGCCTATCGGCTCTTGTCGGTAAACTTCATCTTCGTGAATAACAGCTATCATTATGTATATGCTCATTGAATAATATACTATTATAGAAGTGACGCAATCGGTAATGATGGAATTAATGTCAGTAAAAATGATTGTGTAATGTTCAAAAATAATGAAGTGGTAATGATGCAGACTTAAACGGTAATGACATTACTGGTCCCGTGTAATGCTTGCTATTGTATCGTTTATAAATTTCGAGTTATGAGTTTATGACATATATTACAAAAACAAAAATTAATTTAAATTTCAAAAATAGCTTATTTTCCAAGAAGATTTTCACTAAGAAATAAACATTTTCATGACTCGATTTTTCAATCAAATAAAATTACATGTTTCATGAACATTTCCTTATAAAACCAAAACAAAAGCCCATAATTCTAATAAACTAAAATTGTAAATGAAAATAATCGTTTTCCCATAAAGTTTCATACTAAATAAAAAATTGTATATACTTAAGCTTAGCAAAAAATACAGTCGATACTGGAGGCTCTTATTCATACAGTAGGGCTCTGGCTTAATTAACATACTCATATATAAAACAAAAATTTCGCATACATATTTTTAGCTTTTGCTATTTTTACATGATAATTTGATACCTTTCAATTAAAGATTAATGGTTTTAGTTATAGATAACCTAAATAAAAAGTTTAGTATGTAGCTTAACGTAAAGATAGACGCAGAATCGATTGTTACTGCGAAGCACAACCAATCATCAAAACAAGAAAGTTAATTTATATTTATCATTGCCATGCTCGTGAAGAAAGATACAATATATTTAATTTGGTACATTGAAATTTCTCTACTCGTAGCTCAAGGGATTTGTAAGATCATTTTAGGAGTTTAAATAATAATAACAAGAATAATTTACAAGTAAACCGTTTTTTACCCATATTAAAATGAAGAACAACATATTCGAAAACAAATTGGAAAGATTTTAGCTGCCTCGTAGTTGAAATATTGGAAATATCAAATATACTACACAAAAAAAAAAATGTAAATAAGCTTTCATTTTCATTTTGCTGTCGGGAAAAAACTTTAAACATTTTCACAATTTGCTTTATACATATACATAGAAATTTTTCTTTGTATACCGAAGTTAAATATTTGTAGATCTATAAACAAATATTTAGTTGAAGTAATTTACAATATTACGAAATTGTTCAGTTTTATTTGAATCATTTTATACATATGATTAATTATTCTAGTCGCATTTAAGGATCTTAAGTTTCGTATGTTGTGTTCCAGAAACAGTTGGCGTGGCACAAAAACGAATTACTCGCCTTAATGTTTTGAAAAACAACGTTTTCATTGAATGCGTTTGAGATCCGCAGACACGCAGAGCGTGTATTATTGCATATGAAAACTTTACCAGGCAGCTAAATAAATTTATTGCACTTGTCAAATTTTGAAACAAGGTTAATTTTACTTTTGAAATATTTGTAAGCATAGCACCTTTTTTCAGTGCATTTTTTTCATGTAAACAATCAGCCGTATTAAGAAGGCTGATTGTTATGGTGTTTTGCCCATAATCGGAGTAACGTTACATTCAATTATTTTGAACACTACTTTTATTAATTTTTTTTTAATTTCACATCTAACGTCTAGTTTGGCATAAAATATGCCATAAATACTACTAAGTGTTGTGTTGTTTTATACAATATTTTCAGGCAGGATCGACAGCTTCCACGTCATGCGCTTAGAACTACAGGTGCATCCGCAATATCAATTAATTCGCAAGAACTGATTAACAATAGAGAGGGGCTGGCCGAGTGGCTTGTT
Organism: Tipula vernalis; assembly: GCA_958295665.1. Lineage (NCBI taxonomy): Eukaryota > Metazoa > Arthropoda > Insecta > Diptera > Tipulidae > Tipula > Tipula vernalis. The sequence continues at coordinate 283,392,386 of OY282560.1, read as the reverse complement.
ACCGATTTGAAAATAGTGTAGCAAGAGTGACATATTTAATAACTAAGTCATACATTTTCTTTTATTTCTTTTAATTAATAATTGAACCGTTTATTTTGAAAGTGGTATTAGAAAATACGAAGAAAAATTGTTCTATTCTGATTCTCTTTCTAGGAAAAGTTATAGGTTCTTCATTCAGATCTTCTTCTTTATTTAAAGTGTCTTCCTCTTCTCGATGGCAAGACTATCGTTATTACAAACAGAATCTGCAAGAACTGGTAAACCTCATCTTCTTCTCTAACAAGTTGTCGCTGCCATCTTTAAAGATTTAGATAACCCAAATAAATATATGACGTCTTCGTGACTCCCGATATTTTGAGATTTATTTATTTTGAGGACTGACTTTAAATTTAATTTTTTTTATTGCAAACAGATAATGCAAACACAAATATTGATATCAATAAAGAAAAATAAGAAAGACCAAGTTTTCTTGGCATTTCTCATACGTACATATATGTATGTACACATGTACGAAGTACAAATGAAAGGATGATTGCCAAAATATTTTATTTGAATTAAAAATCGATAAAAAACAATTTTAATGCGGAATTTTCGGTTATTATTGAATTCGCTAAAACGTCGAGATTGTAGCATATACGAATGTCTATTGACAGATTAAATGGTAATCGGGAAAAACAACAAAGATAATTGTCTTTCATAAAAGTTTCGAAAGTCAATTTGAGACTCACAAAATTATTGTTCCAAATAAATTTTATTAGAAAAGTTTAATTTGTGTATACCAGAAAATCCATAATGTGATGTTGTCAATCAAAGCAAGTAAAATAACAAATTTTATTTACCTTGGAGGGAAATTTATTATATTTGGCATAGTTGACAACAACAATTATGTTCCTATGTTTATGTTGTTTATCTGGGAAACCACCACACATAACATCGCCTTATAGCCCAATTTCGCTATTGTCAGTCGTTGTATCGAGAGTAAAAACTTGATCCCAAATCATCAGTTCGGTTTTCGCAACCAACACTCAACAATTGATCAAGTACACAGAATAACCAGTATAATTGAGAAAGCATTAGATGAGAAAAAAGTCTGTACAACAGTATTTCTAAATGTTGCACAAGCGTTTGATAGAGTGTGGCATGAAGGACTTAACCACAATTAAGACTTAAATACAGTAAAATGTATTAGCTGATGGGAAGGAACTCTTCTTTATCAACATACAACAAGCTTCTACTTTGTAAGCAAATATTGAAACCGATTTGGACTTACGGTATTCAGCTTTGGGATTGTACCAAACAGAGCAACATAAATATCATCCAAAGATTTCAGAATATGGTATTAAGGATCATCGATGATGCATCTTGGTATGTCAGGAACAATGACCTTCATAGGGACCTTAAAATGAACCTTCTCTTAAATTAAATCCAGGAAAAAGCACGGAGGCATGAAGAAAGGCTCCGCCAACATGTGAACATTGAGGCAACTCAGCTCCTAAGCATCACGAATTTAGTAAGGAGACTTAAAAGAATCAAACTTTTTGAGCTGGTTTGATTGTCAGTTGCAGTGCTGATCTAAAATTCACTACCAAGATGTGGTTTACTTCAATTTACCAGACACTATGGAACGCCAATGGGAAGAAGCCATAGATTATTTTAAGTTAAATTGTTTGGTAAAAAAGGGTGTTTTAAAGTGTACATCACACCAGAAATCCCATTTTAGAAAACCCAAGATTTCTATATATAATTCGGACCATTGGGACTGTGCAATTTTGTGCCTGTAATTAGAAAATTTGTGCATAGCGTACTTTAGCAAATAGGATGGGATTTCTTACGAGATTATCATACCAGAAATCCCATATATTTTGTTTATATAAAAACATATTTTTCGGAGTATGACGATTGTGCAAAATTGTGCGTTATTAAAGTGACCTTGAAAATATTTTGTATTGGCCAGAATCGGACATAGAACATCATCAATTGATCAAAGTCGTGATTTTTCGAAGAGGTTATATGGGCGATTTCCAGAAATCCCACATTTTATTAACATTCGAATTAAAACGATTTCGATGTTCTATGGCCGATTCTGGCTAAAGTGTAATATGCACAAACTTGAAACTTGGCCAAAATACTAACCGCATTTTATTTTAATTCTAGAGTATTTATTTAAGTATTGCGTAAACATTCCATGGACTTTGATATATGTAAACTTTTTCAATTAACAAATATTACTTATATTTACTATATATTGTTTTTTCCTACACATGTATAAATGTTACATTAATTTGATTATTTATTTAAGTATAAATAACATTAATAGACCACATATTATTATCATTTAAACTCAAAAAGATTAGAAAGTTATTATTCCTCTGTTATTTCGCTATTATTTCATTATAGCTCGTTTAAAGACGGAATGAGCCGTTTTAATAGTAACAACACGAATTCAATTATCAGCGGCGTAATGCAGTTCTACTACTCTTCCTAAGGACCAATGCATAGGTGGAAAATTGTCATCGTGTAGTATGACCAAACCATTAATTTTAATATTTGTTGAAGGTTTATTCCATTTATGACAGTTTTGTAACTCCGATAAATATTCGTGATGCCATCTTTTCCAAAATTATTGTAATATTTGTTGCAGCACTTGATATCTAGATGGCCTATTCATTTTTATATCAGTGACGTTAGGTTCGCTTAATGCAGTTAACGGAGCTGTAATCAAAAAATGATAGGGCGAAAGAGCCGTTATATCCAATGGATTACTTGATATTGGTGAAATCGGGCGCAAATTAAGACATGCCTCTATCTGAACGACTAAGGTATTAAACTCGTGCAAAGTCAAACAATGCATTCCAGCGGCTCGACGTAGGTGAATTTTAGCGCTTTTAGTTGCGGCTTCTCATAACCGTCCGAAGTGGAACAGAATTTCATTGTTTCGTTTTGACAAGCTTGTGACAAAAATATGTCCCTTAGTTCGTTCAACTCTGACCGTGCTCCTACAAAGTTGGTCGCATTGTCGGAATAAATTTTTGTACACATTTCACGACGTGATACAAAACGACGAAAGCACGCCAAAAACGCTTGGGTTGGTAGATCTGGAACTATTTCAAAATGCACTGCTTTTACAACAAAAAAAAAAACGAATACGCAAATATATATTTTAAGTTTTACTTTTGATCGGACTAAATATTTCATTAAAAAAGGCCAACAAAAATAAATGTCCACTATCGAAAACGGTCTTGCAGATTGTACTCTATCCATTGGTAAATCAACCATGACTTGGCTATTAAAATGATAAAATAATGTTTTGGCGAAAACAAAATCGGATGTTTTTGATGTTGTATTATATTTGCATTTTTTAAGCGACCTCCAACGGGAATAATCCCGTCAAAATCCAAAAAAGGCTAAAGGGACTTCAGTGAACCCTTGTTAGTAATACAATTTTTGTTTCGTAACGATATAATATCTTCAGCAAATTTTTCATACTGTACGATTTTCAAAATGATTTTTAGAGCATTGGCTGTTTCGTTTGAAGTCAATTCTCCAGTTTTTCGAAGGTTCAACGGTTTGATTTTACATTTAATGTAAAATCGAAATATGTACGCTATTACATTAATTAATTTTTTAGCCGAAGAAAATTTTTGAATTAAATTAAATTCAGATGACATGGTTACAGTACAAGCCTGATTCACCTTTCGAAGGTCTAGGTTCATAAGGTTGAAGCTTAATTGTTTATTTTCACTTCGTGGCCATTTTGATTTGTCGTTACTTAAATATTCTGGCCCGTTCCAACAATCAGTGGTATTCTTAAAATGGGTATAACCCTCTTGACACATAATCGGCAGGATTCATTGATATGAAAAGATAATTCCAGCTGCTAATTGAAGTTATTTCTTGTATTTGTGAGATTCTGTTAGCAACAAATGTTGTGTACCAATGCGGTTCCGATTTTATTCGAAACAGCGTTACTTCAGAATCAGACCATAAATATATAAAATCAAAATTAATGTTTAGAATTGACAAAAGTTTTTGACTAATTTGAGCTAAAAGCAATGCTGCGCAAAGATCCAACCGAGAAATCGTTTGTTTTTTCAGCGGAGCGACCCTTGATTTACAACAGACTAAAGATACTTGATGGTTTTCACAATTATCAGTCGTTCTAACATAAAATATGCATCCAAAACCAGATTCATTCGCATTTATGTTGAGGGAATAAGATGCATCGAGGAACAGCTATTTGTTTAAGTTGAAGTAGTTGCCATTTAAAATTCATACCATTTCCTAAGAAATACGTCTGGGAGTTGATTATCTCATATGAGTTCTGGTATGGTCCATAGTTCTTGCATGAAAAGTTTAGCCGATAAAATTAACGGAGCACATAATCCTAGCGGATCGAATAATTTACAAATTTCAGAAAGTATATTTCTTTTTGTCTGGCTTGGCTTATTTAAATTCAATTTTTCAAGAGACATCTCCAGATTGTCAGTTTTAGTATTCCAAAAAAGCACCAATATTAAAGACAGATTATTATTTGCACTGTTATCATCAAGATCAGGAATATTGGAAGTAAATTTTCTGAGATCAAATCCACCGCGTAATACGTAGTCGACATAAAAATCATCTGTTAATATCTTGGATGCTCGAAGAAAGGAAGCTTTGTCAACGGACAATTGATTTAAGGTTCTAGTCGCGAGCACTTGCAGTTCCATATGTAACAGTGCGAAGTTTGTAACTCTGTAAAGAATGAAGCTGTGAATTGCGCCACCAAATGCGATGAAGATATTGTTGATCGTCGTGTAATAGTATTTGGCGGTACATTTTGGCTATATAACCGAAAATGCCACTTTATATTTACGAAACCGAAGCACCAAAGAAAATAAATCAGTTTGAACCACTGTGCCAACCATCATACAGTCATTCAATGAGATTCGCGAGGGTGAAGCATTAATGTGTAATGTGAAGCATTAAACACAACGCGTAATTTAGTGGTCAAACTAGATTATTTCATGACGAAATGGTGTGGAAGATAAAATGTTTTATTATACATTCGTTGATATTAGGATTATTAACAATCTCCATATGATTTAATTGACTAAATTCTGCCATAAAGCCTTTTTATTGTTGATATATTGTTGGATTATTACATAATTGCCTTTCAACATTCATGAATTGTCGTCGAGCACTTTCACTTGAAGAATCAAGTTCTCCTATTTTTAAATTAATAGATGGCAGTGATGCCCGGAAAAATTTGGTAAAATCGTACCAAAAATTACCACCTGGGAAAATTTTAGGTTCAAAACTTGCAGGAGAAGCAAAACAAATTCACAAAATATAGGAAAGTGTGATAATTTTGTGATTAAATAATTTTTTTTTCGTATTGTGACGGTGACACCTAGGGTGTGATAGAATAAGTTAAACTAATAGCTCAATGCTTTACTGTACTAAAATGGAAGTTTTCATGATAAAACAGTTCTAAATGTTTCTACACTATTAGTACTGAAAAAGTCATGGGCTTTCTAGAAGTTTGGTTTGTGAATATAAAAAGGCGAACGAGATCGAATTGGATTATTCGAATTTGGAACGCGATAGTGTAAACTTGTAAGATTATTAGTATTTGGTCAGCGATAGTGTGAAGATTAAAAAGGAATTGAAAATTGATTTAAAAAGTGTTTTAGTGGAAATAAAAATTATAAGTGTGCAGTAAAATTTGAGAATAAGTTATATAAAGTGATTTTGTGAATTTTTATTAATAAACTGTGTTGTAATAATTCTTGTGTTAACTTAATAAATTCGTTGGTGATAAATTAAATTGATTTTGTATTATTCAATTGACAAGTCAAGAACGTAACAGTATTTTTCTGTAAACATTTTAGACATCTAATGTACACTAGTAAAACTAAAGATAATTTTAATTAGTCAGAGCCAACTTTGATGTATTTTTCAAAATGAAAGTTTACAAATATTTTAGAAATAATTAAATTTTAATATTTCTGCAATTAATATTTACTTAATTCCAATACAGCCTTCTTGTATGTTGCTTAGCTTGTTTCATTGAAAAACTTGAAGCTGAAAAACACCATTTTTACTATGGATTCCTATGAAAACCAGTGAAAAGTTTTACCACCAAAAAAGCTTCTAAAAAATACATCATGCTGATTATGGCTCTATACTCTAAAAGGCTTTGGTTACACACGCTTTTTTTCTACAATACAATACTCCTGTAATATTTATAAATAATTATCAACAATTCAAATATTCATCAACGAAAGCACAGATTCACTATCGTAGAAAAATATATTTAATTGGCTGATGAAATGAATAAGATTTTAAATGAAATAAAGAAATAATTTTAGAATTATAGAGAAACAACTAAATATAGTTTTTATGACAAGAAAAATGGTTTAAGTAATGGGTAGAGGAGTCAGAACGTTACCTTCTTAATGTATGATAGATTATAATTGCATTTTAGTTTTACAAAACTGAAATTAGCTACATACCAATGTTTTGTATTCCTAACATTTGTCGGGCATGAATTTAATTTTCAATTAAAGTAGAATCATTAACGAGCAATTTGAGTAAACATATGTAAATCTTGTATGGTTCAGAAGAGGTCAAGCAAGGACCGTTAGTACTCTCTTCCTAATCATACAAAATTTACAAATTTTTTCTCAAGTAGTTGATTGATGATGATTTTAATTTAATTTAAAGTTCATGTCCGTTAAAATCATGTTCGGTCATAGATTCATTATGTTTATTCGGTAATAAATTACATGCTAACTCTATCGAATACTTCAACCATTTTTCGTGCTGCGTTTCTAAAATATTTTATTTGTATTTAAGAATTGCTGCGTTCCATTTGACGTAGCAATGTACATATAAGTACTTGGGAGTAGATGGTAAATGGAACGCAGAAAATTAGTTGCGAAAATAAAATTTAATTTAAAAAAATTTACGTGCAATCTGGAAAGTTAGAAAATTAATTATTAATTTGAAAACTGATCAGCCATTTCTTACCGATTAGTTGTACTGAATATTTTGGTAACGAAGTCGCCATAAATTCGAAAAACAAACTACTCATAAAATTTAGCAAGAGTAGCTGAGTGCAGTCAGAAGTACTTGTGTGTACTTTGCCACGTTAAATGAAACGCAGCAATTATAAATTCTTGTTAATTACTGACAAAATAAATTCTTGTTTGGAATAAATTCTAAATGGTGAAAATAAATCTATCCCGGTTAGTTTTCGGTATTTTTTTAATTTTTAATTTGTTACGTCGTGATTTATTTTAATTATCGGTACAAGAAAACAAAAGAGCTGGTTTTAATATTTTTCGTGCTAGCTTTTTTTAATTTCAACCATTTATACAAATATGAATTTTCAAACGGCATTTTTGTTATTCTTTGATTTTATCTTTTCTCGTGCAACTTTTTTCCGGGTTATCGAATATTACATTTTTCGTGCTAACTTTTTAGTACAAGTGTTTCTTAGATTTGTTTGTACTAAAAGTGTTACTATTGCGTTTTACGTGCTAACTTTTCATGCCAGCTTCACAGAAATTAATTTATGTTAGTTTATTACAGTTTTCATTTGGTTTTAACTTGATTTTTTTTTTTCGTGTTATATACATTTTAATTATAGTAGTTTTTTCGTTATAAGCCTAGATTATTTCGGGATGGCTACATTTTACCCGAGAAATGAACCAAAAGTTCGTTTCTATTTGATTTCTTAGTATTTTCAACGTAACAAGGTTGTTTCTTCTCCTATAGTCTGGATTATTAATGAACAGTAAAACAAACCTTGTATGTACTACATAAATTTTTGTTGTTCTTCAGTTTTAGGCCTCTCAGTTCAGTTACAAAATTTTAACTAAATCTTGAGCTTCTAATATCTCCAAATAAACGTTTACAATTTTATCTGTATTTATACTAATTAAAAGATAATTTAAAATAAATGAAGTTTTCTTTTTCGTTAAAAATTTTAAATATGGTAAATAATTGTGAAATTGTGAACTTTGCTTTTGTGTTTTCTCTCAAGACTACCTCAAGTGTAGTTAATACAGTGTTATTCAGAGATCGCGATTTATTGCCCGGAAAATGGAATGATTACTGTTGTTTAATCGAAAGTTACGTTCCCTTCCTCGCGCGACAAAGTACTACTTTGTGTTCTTGATACATGAATAACTATTACATCCCAATTTTTTTTTTTCATCAAACAACATTGCTGCGGTTAATTATAGTATTAATACTGTCCGACAAATCTAACTTTCCAACAAACACCACTTTACCCTATGATTGAATAAAAATAATGTTTCACTCCAATTTCCAGTCAGTTTCCACTGCAACCAGAAACAACAAATTTACCAATGAGATCTCGCAGTTTTACTAGAAGGAAAGAGAACGATATACGTACTTCTGATAATTCCAATATTATCATTGTGACGTACAAAGTTACATATTATGAACACTACGCATTTGTAAAATCTTTTGCTAACGGATTTGGAGGAAACTAGTGACATCTACGATAAAATAATGCCCCTACTAAAGCACTGATTCCGTGGTTGTAGACGAAGAACAATGCATTTCATTTAACAAAAGATTATAAATTGCAACCAAAAATCGGGTTCCCTAGTAGCTATATATCACGTTTGTTTAAATAAATTATTATTGTACATTTACATAAATAACGAGTAAACATTTTATTAATTAACAAAAAATGTTAAGACGAAGAATAATTTACGAATAATAAAAAAATTTAATTAAAAATGTCTTATCCAATATTATTTTTCTACGTACTCTTGCTCATGGATTGTTGAATCTTTATAAATTATTCATATACTAGTATCTTGACGAATTATTTATGAGTTTTTTGTTAGTTCATTTTTGGAACCATAATGTACGAGTACTTGTCTATTTACATAGAAACTGCATATGTTTTATATATTGTGAAAGAAATTAAAAATTTGTATTTTGTAACGTTGAAAATGTGACTCGCAGTTCTAGGGATTATTTTAATTTTTAGTTTTTATGCGGATACAACAACTATTTGCTAACGATTGCGAACATAAATAGCGTAGAACTAACAGTACATAGATGATGTAGGAGATAAGAAAGTTTTCATACAAAATGTCAAGTAGTAGTATAAGACCTGCGTAGGTATGGTGAGTCTCTGCAGATTAGAAAGGTGTGTTTAGGTTTTAAGTTAGTTCGTTACGAGAAAATTATTTCATGGTGAATAATCTACACTAATAAAGTTTAATTAATTTAGTCAGATTATGACAGACATCAATTAGGCTTCCCTGTAACAATATAATAATTTAAAGTTATTACGGTAAAGGCTATAAAGGTATTGCTAACAATCGAACTGCGTCTGGGGAGAAATAAAGCTAACGGAAATAAAGTCAATTAGCTTTAAGAAGAGAAAAAAAGTCTTAGTGGTCATTACAGTTCTCCTAGTGGTAATTAAAGGTCTACTAAACTTCAGTTATTCAAGTTATAGTATATGTTGGTTCGGTGTTTGGTGGGAGGAAGGGGAGGGGGAGGGGCGGGGGGCAAAGTTAAGTAGAGTAACCTACCAGATCCGTAACCTTTCAGTAGACTGCGCATCACGTGAGCTGTTCTGGTTTCATTTTAGGCAGCCGGAGTGATAGGTACGATTGTGTAAGAGGTAACCTGCACAGTTAAAAAAATAACTTTAATTTTTAATGCAAGCCTTGCATTACGACTTATGTAATGAAGGTTATTATTAAATTTTAAAGTATGATTGCGTTAAAATGAATTTTAATGCAATTATGAGGAGCAGTATTTGCATTAAAAAATATTTTTAATAAAACTATTAAACATTTTAAAGCAACCTGCTCAAATTGAAAAATTGTACCAACATAAAATTCGCTAAAACAAGTAGACTTAAATGTATATATGAATAATAAGATCATGCACGAGTTTTGCATTACTGGTATAAAATTCACTAAATCAAACCGACTACATGACATATAAGCAGATTAATAGATTTTCAATAATTTAGTTTTCCGGATTCGAAAATATCTATTATGTTTTAACGTACGCTTTTCAGTTCTTAATTTATAAGCTATTATCTCTCTGAGATTTCGACCCTCAACCTCAAGGCACCAAAAACAAAGAACAACCTCGGAAAAACAAAAAAAATCGCTAAAATTACGGAGCTTTCAATGCAACTTGCTTTAAAATTGAATAATTCTAAAATATTTTAATAATGCAGTCTTTGATAAATTTTAATGCAATTGATTGACGGTTCTCCTACAATTTGCTTTATATTCTAATGGAATGTTGCACTAAAATTTAATCTAATTGCTGTATTACAAATCAATGCAAATTGTTTCAAACTAATTTTTAATGCGAGCTTTGTATCATTTTGTAATACAGCCTTGCACTGGACCTACATGTAATGCAATTTGCATTACATAAACAATATTTTTTCAACTGTGTGGTCACAATTCGCAAATACACGACGACTGTTGATAACTGTGGCGATTCGGCACAGGCTAAAGTACGGTGCTAAAGGAGAAATGCTTGACAAAAACCCTAATCTATGTATGCGGACTCCTAAAATAATCAAATTAAGCATAATGACGCTCCTAAGGCATCACACACCAGCGAAAGTTCCGTGATGGATTTCAAGGACCTCGGTCCTTTTGCCGCAAGATTATCTTCAAATTTATACTTGTATTTTAATTTATATATTAATTATCTCCCATGTTTTTTGATTTATTATTCATAGTTCTTGTAAAATCAGATACTAATTTTGTAATGGGATGATTTGTTCCGTGGTTCCGTCGAAATTCAAATTGGCTATCAGGTAAACCGTCTCGTTTATTGAATTGCTGATTGGCCTATAACTGCTTATTCGCGTATTATATTTTCCTTTCTTTTTGATTGGATATACTTTTGCGATTTACCATTTATCTGGAAAATGTTTATTATTCAAAAGCTGGTTAAATAACGAACATAGTTCATACTGCAAATTCTCTGATAAATGCGTGGGCAGTTCAATAAGTAGCCGAACTAAACATGAAAACACAATTTTTTCGATAATTTCATTTTATTTTCAACATAGTCTCCTTCCAGCTCGATATACTTTTTCTAGCGTTTCTCCAATTTCATTATGACATCCTTGTAGTTCGGTTCAACTTCGTCATTTGACGTGAATCTCTTTCCGCCAAATCATTTTTTCAAATTTAGGAACAGGAAGTAGTCACAGGGCTCTAGATCTGGAGAATATGGTGGTTGCAGAAGCAATTCGTATCGTAATTTATCCAATTTCTTTTGAGTGCTCCATGAGGTGTGAGCTGGTGCGTTGTCATAATGAAAAAGCATTTTGTTCTTTGCCAAATGTGTTTTTTTTTTCTGTATTTCAACGTTCAATTTGTCCAGTAATGGCACATTATAATCTCCTGTGATTTTTTTTGTCTCTTAGGATAGTCGATGAATACCAAATCTTGTACATCGCAAAAAACAGTTGCCACAAGCTTTCCATCCGATGCAACCACTTTTGTCTTCATCGGTCTTAACCAGCTTCAATCCATTGTTTCGATTATTTTTTTGTTTCAGAAATGTAGTGGTGAATCCATGTTTCATCAACGGTTATGTTATGAATCGACGTAAAAATTCATTTGGACTACGTGGAAATAACCGTACGGTTATGTTTTTCATGCAAAATGTAATGAACACGGCATGGCCTGTTGAAATGTTTACAACGTCAGCTATCTGTCGCACTTTCACTCGGTGATCTTTCAGAAAGATATCATGGATTTTTTCAATCATTTCTGAGGTTGTCGCTTCTTTATGTCGACCTGAGCGGTGTTCATCAATTGCGCTTGTACGACCACGTTTAAATTCTGCAAACCAATAAACCACAGTTGTTTTCGATGGAGCAGATGTGTCATAACATTTATCAAGCTTTTACTTGGTTTATTTCGCATTTTTTGCACGCAATCTCTGCTCGAAATTCGTTTTTATCAATTATTTTGAAAAAATCAGAAGTCGTTCGCTTCAAACAAAATCTAAATGACATATCGCCCCACAAATTTGGTTATCCGTGGATACATCTCTTAGAGAACACCTATTTATTGAACTGCCCTCGTATCAAGCATATTGTAGTATATTGTCTAAACTCGTTGACTTTTTGGTATTACATTTTAGAAGAATATTTTTTATCAGTAATTGTTTGAAAAATATTCTTTATTTGTCTATAAATAATCTATTTACATAGTTTTATTTTGTTCGCTAAATGATATTATGATTTTTGAACTAGATTCTAACTCTTTTTGGTATTTCTGGGGGTGGTATTTTTTTTTTAAATCTAAATTTAATTGTTTAATTTTCAGATTCAGGCATCCAACTCAATTGTGTCACATGCTGGAATACTGTTTATATAAGATAATATCTCACAGTTTGAGCTTTTGTTGGTAAATTAAAATTTAGAAAAAAGATATTTAAAGAAGTTAATTTTGCCGGAAAACACGTCCAAGCGACGTGAAAGTCAAAGCCTGTTTATCCGTTATAATATTCTTTAGATCGATTTCTATCGGCATAATGGCATCCAAATAATTTGAATTTAGTTTTTGTTTAAATTAAATTCTTTTATCAATAAGACCTAATGGCGCATACTCGAAAATTTATTTCAGTAACTTTTATGGTAATTTCGCAACAAGCGAACTTGACAGAGATAAACTTTTCTCAATATTTTGGTAATTTTTTTCCCCTCCATACCAACTTATGTATGGAGGGGAAAAAAATTACCAAAATATTGAGAAAAGTTTATCTCCGTCAAGTTCGCTTGTTGCGAAATTACCATAAAAGTTACTGAAATGAATTTTCGAGTATGCGCCATAAGTCTATAAAGATGAATTATTTAGAATATAAGTTGGCTTCTCTGGGACTAATAATTTGGTGCGGTAGACAAAACTATTATCCGTCAGCCATTTATCTATATATTTGCCTCTTGGGTTGTTTTCTTGATCTTTCCATCTATGATGTCTCGCGTTAAGGTGTGGGTTATCTAATTTTCGTTCGGAATGAATATGTCACCAATCATTTCGAAACTTTTCTGAGATAAAATATGGCGCGTTCTCCGTTGCCACTATTAAATTGGTGTTATTCCCTAACAGTAAAGATATTATTGGTTCATCCTCGACTGGTTTTGAGGTCAATTCTTGTATATTTAATAGAATTTTTCATTAATATGACTGTTTCACCACCTTGTTTGCTATTTTTTCTATGATTCCTAATTACTTGACGGCGTTGATTTAATTTCGTTTCAGATAAGAGCATTATATCTAGGTTATAAGTTTCTAGGTTATAAGTTTCTTCCTGACTTAAAGCACTGCAGCTAATCTCGAGAAATTCACTATTCGGGAATAGCTAATCCCTGCTCTGTCAGTGAATTTATAGTGAATAGTCAACAGCACTGGTTTTAATATTTGTTTTTCAAAGTTATCTGTTGCTACTGGTTGTTTGTCGGCTTTTGACTGACGAGTTGTAGAGAGGGGCAAATACATCTAAGTGAATTTAAGTACAAATCCATATTTGTGAATATTTATATTGTATTTAATTAATTCCATTTGCTGCGTTTATTCATCACAAGCAATGCTATTTTAGGTGATAAACCGAAGCTAAAATTAGCATTTGAGTTTAGCATTACTAAAGTCGCTGTGATAGAACCACTATTTCTACTGCAGCAAATTTGAACAAATTTTTGAATGAAATGGATAAGCTTCAATAAACTGTAATTCAATCAAAAACGGAAAGTACATCGGTATATCATAGTTCAAATATTCCATAAAACTGTTTTTTACAAACTTAAATCCAAACTTGTTAACTTGTAAAAGACAGTTTTTCTAAATATCAGGAAATTACAGCAATATATTTCTTGTAATTACTATCGGTTGGAAGTATTCATCTACATATAATATAAAAAGATCCACTGAAACTCATTAAAAAGTTAACGGTTATATAACACTTATGGTAAATCCATATAATTTATTAAAACACAACAATGCGCAAAAAATACAACTGATTTCGATAAAGAAATCAATAACTCTTTACTTCAATTCCTACGTGTTTTGTAAAAGAAGATTATAGAAAAATTAAAGCTGAAACAGTGCCTTCGTATTTATTTTTTTGTATCTCTGGGTGCCTCAGTATCTCACTTTCATTCAAAGTGTCCGAAAAGCACTATAGTGCCTCTTTTGGCAACGCTGATTGTAATGACTTCGCAATATTTTCGATTTGGTAAATCAGAAAAATTAAGATACCAATCATAGGTATTTTACCACAAGAGTTATACCAATGTATTACTCTGCAAAAAATGAGAACCGTCCTTGAGCTCCTATGCTGGTAGTTTGGTTTCGTACTGAAAAGTTGGTCTACCCATCAGGTAGCGACGACCAAACTACAAAAATACAATGTTAAAGATCCATAACAACTGAATATAGCACTAATCAAAATCATATTTGTGTCTGTACTCTAATTTATATAATACCTTATGTACTAAGTTAACACCTCTATTCTCTTAGTCGTGTCACTTCAATCGACAAGACTATTGTCACGTCATTTCTTGCGTTAATTGGTATTCTCTTAGTCGACCGAAGTGACGTGACGCGACAAATGTCATTATTTATATTTATCTGACAATACCAATAATTTCCTAATATTTGACGGAAAATTGACGTTTGAGATTTATATTTTGTAGTATTGTTTAAATAAACATTTTATCCGCAAATAGAAAAAATAAAATTCTATACAAAAATAAATAAACATCATTTAAGTTTCTATATAAAACAAATGAGTAGCGTTGAGTTTTTTTATACTGAAAGTGACGAGGAGGATAATGTGATTGACATAGCTACTAAGCGCAGCGAACTTAGGGATTCAATCAATCCATTGGAATTACCTAATTCCTTGTAAGTTGGTTCAGTTTAAAATATTTCACAAATTTTATTTATTATTTGTGTCTATCAGATTCCATAAGTATTTTCGATTAAATAAACAAGGATTTCATTTCCTCCTTACAAAACTTCAAGACAGATTAAAGCTGAGAACAAGGTCGAGTTCTGTGTCACCAGTTATAAAATTAGCGGCCGCATTACGATTTTTCGCAGAAGGAAGCTATCAGACGGGGGCTGGCAACGAATTTATATCTGGGTTAGCTCAATCAACCTTCTCCAAAATTCTAAGTGAAGTGTCTGATGTACTTGAAGAACAAATTTGTCCCCAATTTATTCAATTTCCTACAACCGATGCGGAAAAGGAAAAAATAAAACTTGGATTCTTCGACAAATATGGGTTTCCTGGAGTGATTGGATGTGTCGATGGGACGCACATAAAGATCATAGCGCCAACTAAACAAGAGAGGCATTTGTATATGAACAGAAAAGGCTTTTATAGCCTAAACGTTATGATTGTAAGTTGAGATACTTTTCTGACGTTTTATTTACTAATTTGTTTATAATTATTATTTAGGTTTGTGATGATCGAATGCAAATAACTTATATTGACGCTAATCACCCAGGGTCCTGCCATGATGCCTTCATTATTAATTGAAGTCTCCTAGAAACACGTGGTTATTAGGTAATTTTTAGCTAATTATGAAGTGTTTTGTTAGCGGCTAATGTTTGATTTTATTTGATTCTAGGTGATGCCGGATATCCTCTTAAGCCTTATGTAATAACACCATTTCATATCAGGCACATTCCTTAACGGTTTTGATTTGCTCATCCATCTTCTTTGTCAGTTGCTCGATATATTTGGTTTGATTTTGTATTTGCGTTGTTTGATCTGTGAGAAGACGCTTTCTTTCTTCTTGGAAATTTGAGGTCACGGATCGATTATGGCGTCTCGTTGTTGATGAATTTGTTTCCGTTCGTTCGTTTTCATCAAATACAAGCAGATGTGTCAGTTGTAAGCCTTCATTCGCTGTATTTGTGTCAGTGGGTGAAGGTGGATTATTTATAATTTCACAATCGGTAGATGATGTTTCATTCACGTTTGAGTGTATCAATCCATAAGTTCGGCTAGAGGGTGGACTAATCTTTTCGAAACATAACAGGCTGATAACGCTTTCCTCCAGAGACGAAAACACGTACAAGTTATTTGACCCGCCGCCAGTGGCCGATATTTCTTTTTTATTATGAGCTAACTTTTTTTTAATTTTATTTCTAAAATCGTTCCGCACCTGGAATATTTTTATATTGTCAAATTAATTTGACAATATTGTTTAAATATAAAAAATATTTATTATGTACCTTTTGCCATCCACCACCTTGTCTTATTCGAGGGCCCAAGCTATTCAATTTCTTAGCGAAATCATCCCAAAGCATGTTGAACTCTTCTTTGGAACTCCCAAATGTGTAAAATCCTTTAGCTAACTCGACATTTTTTCCATTAGCTCAACTAAGCACTCAAACTGTCTACAGTTTGTGATTTCAGCTCTGAAATGTTTGTACATATTTACAAATAAAATATTATTGCAAATAATTAAAATATGTTTAAATAAATTATTATTAGATTTACGACATAATACAAATAATAATATCTAAAACTTACGTTTTATTTGATTCGATTTTGAAGCTATCACTTAAAAATTTTGGGTGACGAAAAGCGTCGTTTCAAGTGACGAACAACTTGTCAAATGATTAATAGAATATAATGTTTGTCACTTCAAATGACAGGTGTCACTTCGATCGACTAAGGGAATATCAAAATTTGATTGTCGGAAGAAGTGACAGGTGACACGACTAAGCGAATAGAGGTGTAAATTACATCTATATATATAAAAATGAAGGGTTGCTGTGTGTTAGTCTCGCTAAAACTCAAAAACGGCTGGACCGATTTCCAAAATTTTTTGTTTGTTTTGTTTGCTATAGTTCAGGGATGGTTTAGAAAAAAAAAAATTTGAAAAACCCCCAAGTTCAGCGAAAAAAAATATATATATAGAGAATAGAGAATAATATTGTGCCAAATGATTAATTTTCACTAAGCAGGCTATGGGAAACACTATATATGTATTATTATCTTCTCTATATATGCGAAAAAAAAAACAAAAAATAAAAAATTTTCATTTAACCTCAAAGAAGAAATTTTGTGATTACTTTGTTGTGATTGTGTGTCCGTGATGACATCATATTTGTGTATCTTGAAAAACTTTGTTATTGTTTTGTAATTTGTGTATCTTTTAATAACATGCCAAAGAGAAGAACGGCTAACATTGGTCGTCGAAGTCAGTCAAATGTTCGCAGAGCTACCTCACGAGCTAATCGCACCAACGACCAGCGAGCGACAGATAATGATAATAGTCGTATCGGTATGTCTGAATTACGTTTGAGACAACAGCGAGCGCGACAAAATGAACATGAGCGATCGCGCCGACGTATCGCTCCTGTAAATCTGGAACGAGCAGCGTACCGTTACAATCCGGAAATCGATTACAGTGATGAAAAATCAGTAAAAATTGGAGAAATGTCAGTCGTTTGTCGGTACTGTAAGGCATTAAAATACAGCGGCGAATCTTCTGGGTTGTGTTGTGCCAGTGGAAAAGTGAAATTGCCACAATTGGTTCCACCACCAGATCCATTACGATCATTAATCTCTGGAACGAGTAGTGAATCTACACATTTTTTGACCAATATTCAAAAATACAATAATTGTTTTCAAATGACGTCCTTTGGTGCAACGCATATTGTGCAGGGGAATTTTATGCCCACTTTCAAGGTAATTGTTACAACATAATCCTTATCTTTCATTCAACATTTAACATATTCAAAAAAAAAAACAGATCCAGGGACAAATATATCACTTACTTGGAGCACTGTTGCCAGTACCAGGTGCGGACTATCAATTTTTACAAATTTATTTCATGGGAAATTCAGATGCAGAAGTTGATCAGCGTTGTGCTCACAATCCAACGACAAAGCGAGATATTGTGAAATGATTGCAAACGTTTCTTCATCAGAACAATGAATTAATTAAAACTTTCAAAATGGCGTTAGATCGAATGCCATCTGACAGCCATAATATTGTCATACGGGCTGATAAAACGCCTGCGGGTGAGCACGCAAGGAGATTTAATTCGCCTACAATTGATGAAGTGGCTGTTGTTATTGTCGGAGAAAATTTGCAATCTAGAGATATTGTGCTTCATCGTCGAGATAATAAATTAAAACGTGTATCCGAAACGCACAGGACTTACGACGCGCTACAACACCCATTAATTTTTTGGCAAGGTGAAGATGGATACCACTTCAACATTAAAATGGTTAATCATGAAACAGGTAATTGTGTTATGTCCGAAAGAATATAACAACCCGGATATAACAATTGACATTGATTTTAATACATCTAATCGTACCTCCATTATGATTGCAGGCGTTGAAACCAATAAAAAAGTTAGTGCTATGAATTTTTATTCATACAGACTCATGATCCGGGAAGGTGAAATGAATCACATTCTGATGTATCGCCGTCTTTTCCATCAGTTCGCGGTTGACATGTATGTCAAAATTGAAACTGAACGATTGACATACATCCGCTTAAACCAACAGCAACTCCGATCTGAAGAATACATTCATCTCCGCGATGCTATCAATGCTGACAGAGATGCAAACAACGTCGGAAGAATGACAATTTTGCCGGCAACTTACATTGGAAGCCCGCGCCATATGCACGAGTACGCGCAAGATGCAATGTCGTATGTTAGACAGTATGGCCGACCAGACCTATTCATTACATTTACCTGTAATCCCCAATGGATTGAAATTAAGAAGGAACTATTACCAGGTCAAACACCAGTCGATAGGCATGACATCATCGCCAGAGTTTTTAAACAAAAATTGAAATCTCTCATGGATTTTATTATAAAGCAACGTGTGTATGGCGAAGTCCGTTGCTGGATGTATTCCGTTGAATGGCAAAAGCGTGGTCTACCTCATGCGCACATTTTGATATGGTTAGTTGATA
This sequence comes from Tipula vernalis, assembly GCA_958295665.1. NCBI lineage: Eukaryota > Metazoa > Arthropoda > Insecta > Diptera > Tipulidae > Tipula > Tipula vernalis. The sequence continues at coordinate 283,373,402 of OY282560.1, read as the reverse complement.
AAATCAGGCCAGATGAAATCGATTATATTATTTCAGCTGAAATCCCCGATGAAACTGTTGATCCAAAATTGCATGCAGTAGTAACTAAAAACATGATCCATGGGCCTTGCGGTGTTTTCAATACCACTTCTCCCTGTATGATCGACGGTAAATGTTCCAAAAGATACCCGAGAGACTTGCATGCTGATACCATCACAGGTAATGACGGATACCCATTGTATCGTAGACGATCAGTTGAAGATAATGGACGATTTGTTGTTGTGAAGGCTAAAGGACAACATTTATATGTAGACAATCGTTGGATTGTCCCATACTCACCAATATTGTCTAAAGCTTTTGACGCTCACATCAATGTAGAATACTGCAATTCCGTCAAATCAATCAAGTACATATGTAAATATGTAAATAAAGGCAGTGATATGGCCGTTTTCGCCGTAACAGATAAAAATGACGAAGTATCTCAGTATCAGATGGGTCGCTATGTCAGTAGCAACGAGGCGATTTGGCGTATCTTTTCATTTCCAATCCACGAAAGACACCCTACAGTAGTCCATTTGGCAGTACATCTGGAAAATGGACAACGGGTGTATTTCAATCCAGACAACGCGGCATTCAGAGCACTACAGCCTCCATCAACGACACTAACGAGCTTCTTCTCAATTTGCGAAACAGACAATTTTGCTCGCACTTTACTGTATGCTGAAATTCCACGCTACTATACATGGAACGCATCATCGAAATCGTTTCAACGTCGGAAAAAAGGAGTACCAGTTGAAGGACATCCCAATGTTTTTGCTTCAGATGCTCTGGGACGGATCTACGCTGTGCATCCAAATAACGACGAATGTTATTATCTTCGATTGTTGTTGGTGAATGTTCGTGGTCCAACGTCGTTTCAACAACTAAAAACCGTTAATGGACATTTGTGTGCGACTTACCGTGAGGCGTGTCAACTATTACAGTTGCTCGAGAACGATTCACATTGGGATAACACGCTTAAGGATTCCGTCATCTCTTCATCACCGCATCAAATTCGCACATTATTTGCGATCATTATATCTACATGTTTCCCCTCAAATCCAAACGATTTATGGCTTAAAAATAAGGCCGACATGTCTGAGGATATTTTACATCGTATACGCTGTCAAACTTCAAATCCAACACTACAAATAACTGAAGAGATTTACAATGAGACATTAATTATGATAGAAGACATTTGTCTATTGATGGCAAATAAAGGGTTATCGTCTTTAGGTATGACATCGCCCAATCGTCCGATGCATGATGCATTTAACCATGAGTTACAAAGGGAACGCCAATACGATACCGAAGCACGCGATTGAATCAACAACAAAAAATTGTTTACAACTCTTTGATAGAAGTTGTGAGCAATGGAACTGGTGGAATTTACTTCCTGGATGCTCCTGGAGGAACTGGAAAAACTTTCTTGATATCATTGCTTTTGGCGAAGATTAGATCGCAGAATGAAGTTGCCCTAGCGTTAGCTTCATCTGGAATAGCTGCGACTTTGTTAGAAGGCGGACGAACCGCACATTCTGCGTTGAAATTACCACTAAATATGCAAATCAATGAGACACCAGCTTGCAACATAGCCAAAAATAGTGGAATGGCGACGATTCTACGGGCGTGTAAATTGATCGTTTGGGATGAATGCACGATGGCGCACAAGAGGTCACTGGAGGCGCTGGACAGAACTTTGAAAGATCTTCGTGATAACCAGAACATTTTCGGTGGAGCCATGATTCTGTTGTCCGGTGATTTTCGTCAGATTCTTCCAGTTATTCCACGATCAACTGCAGCTGACGAACTAAACGCGTGCTTAAAATCATCTAATTTGTGGCGATATGTGAAAACACTTCGATTGACAACTAATATGAGAGTATTTTTACAACAAGATCAAAGTGCGGACGTGTTCTCGAAACAGTTGTTAGATATTGGTGATGGGAAACTCGCAGTTGACACCTCGACCGGATTCATTACATTCCCCAACGATTTTTGTCTATTGACAGATTCGAAAGAGGAGCTGATTCAGCGTGTTTTTCCAGATGTAGCGCAACAATTTAAAAACCATAATTGGTTGAGCGAAAGAGCAATATTAGCGGCGAAAAACAAAGACGTCGATGACCTCAACGTGACCATTCAAAATTTAATTCCAGGACAGCTATTTTCCTTTAAATCTGTCGATACAATTATCAATCAGGATGACGTAGTTAACTATCCAACAGAATTTCTGAATTCACTGGAACTGCCTGGCTTACCACTTCACAACTTACAATTGAAAATTGGTTCAGTTATCATTATGTTACGTAACATTAATCAACCTCGATTATGTAATGGAACGAGATTGGCTGTGAAAAAATTAATGAATAATGTCATCGAAGCAACGATTATCAAAGGAAAATATAAAGGAGAAGATGTTTTGATTCCACGTATCCCAATGATTCCAACGGACTTGCCGTTCGATTTTAAGCGACTACAATTCCCAGTGCGCCTGGCCTTTGCGATGACCATAAACAAGTCGCAAGGCCAGTCGTTGGAAGTTTGCGGGATTAATTTAGATTTTCCATGCTTCTCGCATGGACAACTATATGTCGCATGCTCACGTGTAGGGAAGCCATCGTCTTTATATATTTATGCTCCGGAAAACCAAACCAAAAATGTTGTTTATCAAAACGCTTTAAATTGAACAGATATATTTATTATGGTTTGTTATGTATTTTTTTTTGTTAATAAACCAGAGAATAAACCAGAGAATAAGCGAGGAATAGTAGTGATTGAAAGTTTCATTTAAGCGGATTGAAAACACTTAAATCTAGGTAGCCGTCTTAGAAAGCCCCTATGCCAAACCGAGACACCCCTACTTGAGCACCCTCAGAGATCTATTCACCCTGTGATCTGCCCGGGCGAGGCCGGGTAACCTACTAGTATATATATAAATAATTTGTTTTATATTCGTGAGAATTATTCAGGTATTCTAATTAATACTGTCACTCTCGAGTGCAAATTGCTATTTTTGTATTAAAATAAATTCATTCTACTTCTGTTAGTCAAACTTAAATAAACATTTTTATTTTTTATTTTTTTGTTGTATTTATTTGATGGAATGTGTTTCATTTTGCCTGACTGGTAAAGTTAAAATTAATACTTAATCGTGTGGTGTGATTGAATATAAATACTCTTGTGGTGTGATAACAAGATCAATTTCGTGTAGTTTAAGTTCGGAATTTACAATTTTCTACAATCTCAAAAAGGCTTGAGATTTCAACATACAATTATCGCTTAATGCATTAAATATCTAGCCAGAACGTAATGATCTAGTGAATTACATTCAATAAATCAAAAACCCAAGGAGAAACCTCATTTGTGTGCGTATTATGCTCACACCAATAATTTACAAGAGAGTGAGTGGCCTTATTCATAATACGTCTACTAACCAAACTAGAAATATCATTCTCCACCCCCCCGCCCCATCCCTGTACTTTGCACCAAGCCATATACCAGTGTATTACTCTTCAAAAGGCCAGCGGGTCGCATTTCTCAAGATGAAATAAATATGGCGGTGGCTTTCACACTCATTCCACAGTGATAAATTCTGTGACTATGGATATATGTATAAATTAGTGTTTTATTGCTCTATTTATTTTGAAAATTGGTCAAAAATACTCATTCGGCCACCACTGCCGCCTGTTTAAAAAATAGCTATGAAAAGGTTGTAGTCTTAGTAGCAAATAAAATTTCAAGTATTTATCACTTGAGAAGAATTCAAAATATGCTTAAAATTGTTTTATCGATTTTTTGTTAAGAAAAAACTTTTAAATCGTCCTTACACCACCTTTCGCTATATTACTACCCCTGCATGCATACTACTTTTGAAGTCGTGATAAAGCCAATACCTTCTTAAAAACTTAGTCGCATTGGGAATAAAATTTAGAAAAATTATGTGCAAAACTACTTCATTGAATACAAGTTACTTAAACAACTTAAGGCAAGAGCTAAAAAATAAATTTCTATCGACAATTCCCACAGACCAAACAAAAAACCATTTTTCAACTATTATACACTTTTATATTACAAAAGTTTTCTAACGAAGCTATCGTATCATTTGGTTTAGAAACTTTAACATTTTCACCTATCCGTAGCCCATAAACGAGAATGTTATGCTCCTTGGCTACTATATTGGTGTTCTGTTTCAAAGTAATTACAACTATTTTTTTTATTTTTTTATCGAAAAGTTCATTGAGTGTAGATAATATATGTACGAGTATTTTTGTATACCAATATTGGTACAGTGTAAGTAACGCAGAGAAAACATTCATTAGTTGTATATTTTTTAAGTTTTATTATGTTGAAAATGTGTGCTCTAACTATTGTGAGTGGTATAACTAATTGAAACTATGTAAAAGCACAGCACAAACAAATGTTTCAGAAAACTTCTACAATTTATAATACGGTTTTAAATAAATAAATAAATATTTTAGTATGCAACCGAAAATCGGTATACATTGAAAATTAAGATAAATACAAAGAAGCATTACGATCTTAAGAAACCAACTTAATATGGCGGTTCGAATTTTTATCGCCCAAGAAATGGGCCATACACTTTTTAGGGTCTTAAATAATAATAACAAAAATAATTTACAAATAACGCGATTCTTTACCCGCAGCAAAATGAAAACACAAGTAGAAAAAACAATTTATCGTCTTAATTATTAAAATATTGTTAATGTACCAGGAGAAAAAGTAAAATAAGAAATCATTTTCATTTTGCTTTGCGATAAGAGCCCTTAAGCCTATCATTTAACTTATAAATAATAAATTCTTCTTTTTTATACAGAAATTGGATATACATATAAATGAAATTTGTATTGAGCTCCCTAATCAAAAACAAAACCCAAAAAATTAGCAACTCAATACTTCTAACCAATCAAGAACTGATTTCTTAGAACTGAATATTAAAATATTGTAATTTCGGCAGAGAAATGAGAAATATTGTACGAAAAATAAAAATTAAATTAAATTTTGTGGTGACTAATGAAATGTTAAGGAAAATTGATAAAATTCAAGAATTTTTTAAGAATGGAACCAAAATCTACGTTAAATAAAAAATTCAACATTGTCACAAAGCCTAGATATATGTTCCTTTGTTTGGAAAATTAGCCCTAAAAAGCAACATTTTTGTTGGTAATGATAAATTGAAAAAAGTGAATTAGTGCAATATAAAAATTATGAGTGATCACTTGATCAGTAAAATTGTGCAAATATTATAACAAGTGATTTTGTGAATTATCGTTATAAATTGTGTTGAATTAATTTTTGTGTTGATATAGTTTTCAAATAAAAAACTCGAATAATATTCACAGCAACTTAAAAACTTTATTTTTAGAGTTACGTTTTCACGTTTCTTTTCTTTATCTTACACGTCTGCTCTTCTCAGCTATATGTACTACACTCTTTTTCATATCCAGCATTCGTTTTTTCAGTGCAACTTCAGATATAAAAATCTTCTTTGTACCAGTGTAGGTAACATCATCGTATACCAAGAATTCAAGATTACAACAGTTCGGCCAACCTGTAATAGATGGCGTCCTCGTCATATAGTTTTGTTAGGTTTTTGCCTTGTCAAATAAGGTTCGTATCACTGGATTGTGAATAATACAAAATCAATTTAATTTATCCCTAACGAATTTATTTATTTCACAAAAGTTATTACAACACAGTTTATCAATAAAAATTCACAAAATCACTTTATATAAATTATTCTTAAATTTTACTGTTCACTTATAATTTTTATTTCCACTAAAACACTTTTTAATTCACTTTTTAATTCCTTTTTAATCTTTACTCTATCGCTTACCAAATATTACTAATCCAATTCGACTTCGTTCGCCTTTTTGTATACACAAACCAAACTTCTAGAAAGCTCATGGTTTTTCTAGTTAGAATGGTGTAGAACACTTTTATCATGAAAAATTCCATTTAGAAAAGTTTAACATTGAGCTATTAATTTTAACTTATTCTATTACACACTAAGTGTCACCGTCACAGTTTATTTATTTTTAGCAAAGATTTGAACCAAAATACTGGTCACCTGACAAAGCCATGATTCATGTATGTATGTTGACTAGAAACCCTGCTTTACAATTTAAATATAATATAACAATTAATTCGACTTAATTCTAATCAATTTTTATTAATGAATGTAATTAAAATTCCAACGTATTGTGATGGTGACACCTAGTGTCTAATAGAATAAGTTAAAATTAATAGCTCAATGTTAAACTGTTCTAAATGGAATTTTCCATGATAAAATTGTTCTACTCTAATCTAACTAGAAAAATCATGAGCTTTCTAGAGGTTTGGTTTGTGTATATAAAAAGGCGAACGAAATCGAATTGGATCAGTAATATTTGGTAAGCGATAGTATAAAGATTAAAAGGAATTAAAAAGTGATTTAAAAAAGTGTTGTAGTGCGATAAATAAAGTAAAAGTGATCAGTAATATTTAAGAATAATTAATATAAAGTGATTTTGTGAATTTTTTTTGATAAACTGTGTTGTAATAAATTTTGTGAAATAAATAAATTCGTTGGTGATAAATTGAATTGAGTTTGTATTATTCACAATCCAGTGATACGAACCTTGATTGACAAGGCAAAAACGTAACAAATTGGTGACAGCGGTGGGATTGTGAATAAAAAGATAAAGAAAATGATTCTCAACGAATTGAAAGTTCCAAAATTAAAGAGGGAACTTGAGAAACGGGGTTTGGCTACTGATGGTAGTAAATCAACTTTACAAGCGCGACTACGTGACGCCATGGAGAAAGAATTGTTAGACGCAGATCAATATTATATTGGAGAGAAAGTAACGGATGCGGCAACCGTCGAGCAGAAAGAAGGAGATAAACAACCGTCAGCCGAAACAACACAACCACCATCTGGAAGTTTCGATTTGTCGCAGTTAATAGTTGCTATGAACCAGATGACGGGACAGATGAGTCTAATGAAACAACAAAACGAACGACAGCTTGGAGAAATTAAAAATCAAATGGCACAACAAGCAGTGCAGTCAAACCAAGAAATTAAAAATGAAATAGAACAACAAAATGTGCAGCAGTTGGAGACTATAAGTCAGTCTAACCAAGAAATGAAACAACAAGCAGAGGAAATAAAAGACCAAATTATAGATGGTCAAAAGAGAATGGACGAGAAACTTCTCGAATTATCTACTAACATACACGGCGAAGTGGAAAAGCTGCAAATGGAGATTCAAAAGGTTGACGAAAAATTAGAAACGAAGGTTCAACATGTTGAAGAGAAATTGGAAACGGAGATTCAACAGGTTGAAGGAAAATTAGAAATGAAGGTTCAACAAGTTGTGGAAAAATTTCAACGCCTCGAGAAAGATCTAACTGATGTCAAGGCAAGTGGAACAACGACGCCGTTCAAACCGTTCAATCGATTAAGTTAAAGCCACCAACATTCGACGGTACAACATCTTTCGGCATTTTCAAATTTCAATTTGAAAAGGCAGCCAATCAAAACCGTTGGAATGATGAACATCTTGTCGCAGCGTTAATAGTGGCCCTTAAAGGTGAAGCTGCGGAGGCCTTACAAACAATTCCGGAAAAAGATCGCAACAGTTATCTCGAAATTATGAAGGCGCTGGATAGGAAGTACGGCAGTGATCAAAAGCGGGAAATCTATCGAATGGAATTGAAAAGCTGCTACCAAAAGGGAGGAGAATCACTTCAGGAATTTTCATCGGCAATCGAGCGATTAGTACATCTAGCACTTACCAGTGCATCAGCCGATTATATGGAACGGCTAAAAATTGACGCAATCATTGATGGCATTCGAGATCCAGAGACACGCAGGGCGGTGATGTTGTCACCTAAAGCAACCTTCGCGGAAACCATCGCTTGTGCGTTAACAAATGAAACTGCACAAGCCATCACCAAACCGTCAATGAAAATACGCCGAGTGGAAATCGACACCAGCATAAACACAGAACGGTCAACACCAAGATACCGAGACGGAAGCGGCAAAATCAAATGTTGGGCATGTGATAAAATCGGTCACATCTCACGGGACTGCTGGGAATTAAGAAGAAAAAGGGGAAGATCACCATCTCCTATGCAGCGACGACCACCAAGCGGGGAGCAGGCAGTGGCCAGGCAAGAAGGCCAAATGACGACGGAGTCGTTAAACTAGAAAGAGTCAGCTTAAAGGGGCAGAAGCTGACTCCTACAACCGATTGCCCCATAACCTTCATCCGCGTTTCGAAAGTAGCAAGGGGCGGTGACAGCTTAACAATCAAAGGCGACATTGATGGCACGGATTGCATCATCACTCTGGACACGGGAGCAAACCGCACGATTGTCCGTAAAGATATGATCGATGGAGGTGTACAACCAGCTAATGGATTGAAGTTACAAACAGCAACTGGAGATAGTTCAATAATAAAAGGCAAAAAGGTCGTGAAAATAAAGATGAGAAGAACTCTTTTCCAACACGAAGTGCTGATTGCAGATATTGTGGATGAAGTCATTATGGGGATGGACTTCATGAGGGCAAATGGCTTCGTGGTGGATGTTGGACGAGGAGTTTTAATTTACGATAACATCGAGTTGCCACTTCAATCTAGCAGTGCCGGAGCAACTACCAGGCGAATTATTATTGATCATCGGGAGAAGCTGCCACCAAACTCAGAAACGATCGTGTGGGGAAAATTGGAGGGAGGTTCTAGGTCACCCAGGTTGTGGGTTGTTGAAGCTTACGAAGAGGAGAACGGAGCCAAGGAAATTACAATCGGAAAAGCCCTAGTTGAACCAAATAACGACCATAGAGTACCAATTAGGACTCTAAATCTCTCGGATACGACGAAAACCGTCAAGAAAGGGACAGTCATCGGCAAATGTAACGAGGTATCGACTATAGTAAAGTGTGAACAGAAAAGTCCGATTGAAAAAGCCGACATGCAAGAGCAGAAAGAAATGGTAGAAAAACTTATGCAGAAATGGACCGAAGATCTTACCGAGGCACAGAAAAATTCTGCACATCAACTACTCAAACGGTACACGTCCATATTCTGCAGTACATCGGATAATAACGGAAGGACTTCAATGGTAAAGCACCGAATTGATACGGGAGCAGAGATGCCAATTCGTCAACCACCCAGGAGATTACCATTGGCCAAACAACAAGAAGTCGACTGAATGGTAACAGATATGCAGGCAGCAGGAGTAATCGAACCATCCAACAGCCCATGCAGCTCACCGGTAGTATTGGTCGAGAAGAAGGACGGTAGCTTGAGATTCTGTGTTGATTACCGAAAACTCAATGCTGTGACTAAAAAAGATAGCTACCCATTGCCAAGGATCGACGATACATTAGACACATTATCGGGTGCTCGAATATTTTCGACATTAGATTTACAAAGCGGCTATTGGCAGGTGGAAGTCCACGAGGAAGATCGCGAAAAAACGGATTTCAGTGTGGGTAACGGACTTTGGCAATTTAATGTTATGCCGTTCGGATTATGTAATGCCCCTGCAACTTTTGAACGATTAATGGAGCGCGTGTTAAAGGGATTACATTGGAAGACTTGCCTAATATATCTGGACGACATCATCGTTATGGGGAAGGATTTTGACGAGCATCTAAAGAACTTGGCGGAAGTTTTAGATCGGATACAGGCCGCCGGATTGAAGTTAAGTCCAAAGAAGTGTAAACTGTTCAGAACTGAAGTAAAATATTTGGGTCATCTCGTAACAACTAATGGAATTCACACCGACGAAGAAAAGATCGCAGCGGTAAAGAACTGGCCAAGACCTAAAAACTTACGCGAATTACGAAGCTTTCTGGGATTGTGCACCTATTATAGACGCTTCGTGCCAGGATTCGCCAACATCGCCAAGAGTTTACACGAGTTGACCAGGAAGAACAAGGCATTCGAATGGAAGAATGACCAGGAAGAAGCATTCGTGGAACTAAGGAGACGGTTGTGTGTCGCGCCAATCCTCGCGTACCCTATACCCAACGTGAAATTTATTTTGGACACCGATGCAAGTAATGACGGTATAGGAGGTGTGTTATCACAGGAAATTAATGGTCAAGAAAGAGTTATTGCGTACTACTCCAAAACATTATCGAAACCGGAGCGTAATTACTGCGTGACACGAAAAGAATTGTTGGCTATATTGGAGTGTGTCAAGCATTTCCATAAGTATCTTTATGGCCAAAAATTCCATTTACGGACAGATCACGATGCTTTACGGTGGCTGTTACAATTCAAGAATCCAGAGGGACAAGTAGCACGCTGGATCGAACGTCTTTAAAGCTACGATTTTCAAATCGAACATCGGAAGGAAAGTGCACACAGAAATGCCGACGCATTATCAAGACGACCGTGTCCAGTAGAATGTAAACATTGTGGCCATGTTGAAGCAAAGGAAGACATCATCGACGTTCGGCTTACGCAAGTGCTGCCTGATGAGGAGTGGACCGACGAAATGATCAGGAAAGAGCAATTGGATGATACGGATTTATCAGTTATAATGGAATGGAAGGAAAAGGAACACCGGCCAACTTGGAGCGAGATCGCAGACAATACTCCTATTGTCAAGGCTATTGGGCTCAATGGGATAGCCTCCGTCTTGAGAATGGCTGTTTAAAACGATTGTGGGAAAGCACGGATGGCAAAGTGAAGCAACTCTTGCTGGTGATACCAAAGTGCCGGATTGCAGAAATCCTGAATGAGTATCATGGAGGAGCAAGTGGGGGCCACCTAGGAATTAATAAAACTCTAGCAAAGATACGTCAACGATTCTACTGGGCAGGATGTAGGCAGTCAGTGATAGAATGGTGTCAAAAATGTGACCAATGTGCGGCGGTGAAGGGACCCGCACGCAAAAGCCGTGGAACCATGAATCAATATAACGTTGGAGCACCATTCGAAAGAATTGCAATGGATGTAGCGGGGCCATTTCCCACCACCGAGAGCGGCAACAAATATGTGCTAGTAATAATGGATTATTTCAGCAAATGGCCGGAGGTGTACCCCATTCCCAATCAGGAGACGACAACAATAGCTGATGCCGTAGTAAACAACTGGATTAGCAGATTTGGAGTGCCGACGGAGATTCACACCGATCAAGGACGGAATTTTGAATCGGTGGTGTTTCAAGAAATATGCCAGATGCTCGGTAAAAATAAAACGAGAACACGCCTTTGCAGCCACAGTCTGATGGTATGGTGGAAAGATTCAATGGTACATTGGAGGAATATCTACCAAAGGTTGTTGAGAAAAACCAACGCAACTGGGATAGACATATACCGATGTTTCTGATGGCCTATCGATCAGCAATACATGAACAACCGGAATGACACCAGCTAAAACGTTATTTGGAGATAATCTACGGTTACCTGGAGATCTAAAGTTTGGGACTGTACCATCATCGGCTTTATGTGGACAGGATTACGTAGACCGAATGAAAGAGGAACTTAATGAGATTCATCAATTTGTACGGGAGAAAATACGGACGTCAAGTGACCGGATGAAGGCTCGATATGACATACGAGCAAATAATCAGGGCTTCCAGGAAGAGCAATTAGTATGGCTTCACAACCCGCAACGGAAAAAGGGATTGTCACCGAAGCTATAACCAGCATGGGAAGGACCTTACACTGTCATCACAAGGATGAACGACGTGGTTTATCGGATACGGAAGGGACATCGAGGTAAACCAAAGGTGGTGCATTTGGAGAGGCTGGCCCTGTACAGAGGAGGTGATTTGGGTCCTATTCGGGACGAACAGGCTTAGAATAAGTCAGTCAAGTAGTCTAATAGAATAAGTTAAAATTAATAGCTCAATGCTAAACTGTTCTAAATGGAATTTTCCATGATAAAATTGTTCTACTCTAATCTAATTAGAAAAATCATGAGCTTTCTAGAGGTTTGGTTTGTGTATATAAAAAGGCGAACGAAATCGAATTGGATCAGTAATATTTGGTAAGCGATAGTATAAATATTAAAAGGAATTAAAAAGTGATTTATACCGATTTTCCATCGTCAATAGTATAATAGCATAATAGTATAATACTATTATACTATTATTCCTTGTCGGTTTTCCATCGCACGCGATGAAGTTAGCACCAATTATAGTTTTTTTTATATGAACGTAGGTATAATTCCTATTTTGAAAATTTTAACGTGTATTCATAATAAAAAAACAATTAAAAATAACCAAGCTTACGCATTAGTTGTGTTTTTAAAAAATTAATAAAATGTATGCACTATGCAGATATCACCAAAAATAAACAAAAAAAAAATCGAATGGTAATTTAGTGAATTGTGAAAATAATACACTGTCAGATAAATTTAGAATGTTAAAAACACAATTTGCTACCTATTATATTTTTGATAGGTAGTATAACAAAATATTATAATTATACTATTATACTATCAACTTCGATATATATTAACATCTTGCGATGTAACCACGAAAACTTTTCACAATATTTAAAAATTAATTTCCAAATTTTCTCAATACAAAAATTGAAACAAAAGTTTTAAAATTTATAACTTTCTTTTTTAACTCAAACAAAAATTAAAAAGATACAAAATAAACCTTTATTTTAATCGGACGTGTCTAAGAAAGAAACTAAAACCAAGCTACATAAATGTGAGAATTAACAATAAATCGCGAATTGCACATCAAATTAGAAAGAAAGCAGAAAGAACCTGGTTAAAAACATCTATAAAGCAAATCTACACGCAAATCGATAAAGTGACATTGCAACTTTACAACGCGCAACTACAATTATCTAGACATTTCCATCACATAGAATACGTTGCCATACTTCACAAGATAGATGAATTAATTAAAAAAGAGACGAATAAAAAGGAAAAGACCATCAGAAATAAATTAAATAAATTAATACAACAACAAAAACGTTCGGTGAATAAGAGTAGCCGATCGACAACAACAAACCACAAATTCTACCCGAGAATTCACAACAACACTAGCATACAATTCGATGATAAAGAAATAAAAATGCTAGAAATGGGCCTAAAACATAATATAACACCACGACAAACAAGAACGGAACACGTAAAACAAATGCTGGATATTGAAACCGCCATTACCCAAACTCAAGAAGAACACCAACACACCATCAGAAACGCAATAGTAGAACAAATGAAACGCAATAAAGCAAAATACAACAAAACAACGAAGCAACAGAGACAACAGGAAAAAACAATTAATGGCATCAAGAATAAAATTAACCAAGAAAAAGCAGTCATTACAAAAGCAGATAAAGGGAATACAGTTGTCATAATGAAAAAAGAAGACTACACGAATAAAATAATTCAAAACATAAACAACAACAACATAAACGAAATGCAGGATGATCCAACGTCAACTTATCAAAAAGAAATTAACACCACAATAAACGAAACCAAAAGAGTAATTAGACAAAACCAGAAATTCCACCTAAAAATGATTAAACCCACAACGCCTAACTTCAAAGCACTAATTAAAGTTCATAAAGAAAACAATATAAGACCTTTGGTAAACTTTACAACCGCACCATCATACAAATTGGCGAAATACGTAAACTGTTGGATTACAAAACGCATAAAACTTAATGAAAACTACTCTGTAAAAAATCACTTGGAGTTGGTGAATAAAATCCAAAATGTAAAAATACCATCAACAGCAAAATTAGCAAGTTTCGATATCGTCAACATGTATTCTAACATACTAGTAAACGAAGCAATTAGAGTCACAGCATAAACACTAATTAACAGTGACGTTGACAAAGAAGATGTTGACGAAATCATTAAAATCATAGAAATTATAACTAGCCAAAATTATTTTCAATACGACGGAAAGATATATCATCAGAAATATGGATTAGCTATGGGGAATCCCCTATCAGGTACACTTGCAGATATATTTATAAACCACAACGAACGTAAATATATATTTAACAACTGCAACAAACAACGAGACAAAATAATATATTGGCATAGGTATGTAGATGATATATTGATACTATTTAATGGCACACAAAGACAACTGGCACATCTACATAACTTCATCAACACTATCAACCAACAATTAAAATTCACTTTGGAAATAGAAAATAATAAATGCATTAACTTCTTGGATTTAACTATAACCAACGTAAAAAACAACCACGATTTCAACATATATCGAAAACCTACACATACAGACCACACAATCAATTTTGAATCGAACCATCCAATAAGTCATAAATTATCAGCTTATTCACATATGATTAATAGATTAAATAACATCCCGATGAATGAAGACAATTACACTCGAGAACTAAACACAATCAAATTTATAGCACAAAAAAACGGTTTTAACACACAGATAATCGAGAACATGAATGTAAAACTAAAACAAAAAATGGCACGGTCATTGATGACGACACTGACTCCAAACTCCAGAGAAATCACAAAATACATATCGACCAACTATAACAAAACACAAAGCAAAATAATACAAAAAATTTTTTCACAATTTAATTATAACATAGCTTTTAAAACAAATAATAACATTCAACATAAACTCAAAGAGAAGATCGGACATACAAACGACGCCGGAATATATAGACTGAATTGCAACAACTGCGAAAAATTTGATATAGGCCAGACTGGAAGGACCTTCCATAAAAGATTTAACGAACATATACAAGAAATAAAAAAACCAACACATTCCATAAAATCAAACTACGCCTTGCATATAAAAAACGAGAGCCACACATTCACGGACTATGATAATAATCTCAAAATTATACATAGAATCAACAAATGTAAAACCATGGATAGATTGGAAGAAATGGAAATCTACCGACACAAAGATAGCACGCACATATTGAACGACAGAATTAGGAGAAACGAAATATACGAATATATAATAAATATATAAAAATCTGCATATCGACGCAATCTCTACAATAACAACAATTATATTTATTTTATTTATTAATATTTTTAATTTGTTTAATTGTAGTACAATATATCGTTTTTTAATTTGTATAGGTATTGTAGCACAGACAGAAAGTATCTGGCTTATTTTAAAAAAAATTTTAATCGACGTTTTAGTTTTGAGAAAAACCTGATGATGAGCGGTCCATACGCTCGAAACTAGTAGTTTTATAATTATTACAAATAAAATAAATATTCACAATAAAAGAAAGTTATAAATTTTAAAACTTTTGTTTCAATTTTTGTATTGAGAAAATTTGGAAATTAATTTTTATCAACTTCGGTTTTCCATCGTCGTAGTATAATAGTATAATACTATTATACTATTATACTATGACGATGGAAAATCGGTATTAAAAAAGTGTTGTAGTGCGATAAATAAAGTAAAAGTGATCAGTAAAATTTAAGAATAATTTATATAAAGTGATTTTGTGAATTTTTATTGATAAACTGTGTTGTAATAAATTTTGTGAACTAAATAAATTCGGTGGTGATAAATTGAATTGAGTTTGTATTATTCACAATCCAGTGATACGAACCTTGATTGACAAGGCAAAAACGTAACAGTATTAAATATCTAATGAATATAACTCAAATGCCTTAAACAAATAAGGTTGGATGTACCAATCATCAATCTTTACTCTTTATTATTTTTTTTTATATTGGCACCAATTGAAACAACTGCACTAACAAACAAATAATACTATAACCTATGACTAGTAAATGGAAATATTTACTTCAATTCATATCGGACTATATCTTGTGGGCCATACATTATCTTATTTTGTTATTTACTAATTTTTAGCCGATCTATTGGAAATATTCACATTACCATCAATATCTTGTATTAAGTACCTATCTTTACCAATCGATTTCACCACTTCGTAAGGACCGCGATACTTAGCCGATAGTTTTCTACTCTCACCACTCGTGGGTTGTTCACTACGGACCATAACCATATCACCTACCAACACCTTTGGCACAGCGCGTCTTTTCTTATGAAACTGCTTTTTAATAACGGCTCTATTTTTTCCAACAATTCTGCTACATTATCTTCGTCGTCTTCGAGACTTAATTTTTATTTAGATTCATAATTTCTATAGTCAGAGGATTGTCCTTAAACCAATGATACAAGCCAAACTAGTGGTCGATGTTCTATTTAAGATTTCGTCTTGACCATTTGAACGTGCACTACCACTCGCTACATTGACATGTGTAATGCTGTATTCGTCCACAAATTCCTAAATCAATCCGGAAGTAGACGCCGAACCCCTGTCACTTATAATCTTTAACAGTCTACCGTAGTGTGACATATACAACTCCACAAACATAATTATTTTTTCGCTCATCGCACCCAATACCACGTATTTAATATTTGTTCCTATTTTTAGTGGCGGCATCTACGTGATCAATGTGGATCGTAACGAACGGCTCTGTGCCTTTATCCACCAGTGCAAAAACTCTTGCTTCTTACCCGATGTTGGAGGTTTGGCGTCTGTTGGAGGGGGGACCAAAGTTGAGTGGATTAATCTACCAGCTCCGTAACCTTCCGGTAGGGTGTGCATCACGAGAGCTGTTCTGGTCATGTATTAGGCAGCTGCGTGATGAGTACAATTGTGTAGGGGGTAGCCTGTTCACAATTCGTAAATGTACGTGCTGCCTCCTCGTGGCAACCACTGGTAACTAAGGCCATTTGGCACATTTTTGGTAGTTTGGCACAGGCTAAAGTATGGCGCTAAACGAGAAAACCTTGACCAAAAACCCTAATCTAAGGTGGAACAGCATATGCCGATGGCTGAATGGCTGATAGATTAATCAGTCCAAAGTAAGTGGCTTATCGCCCACATGTCCTTCAATAATAATAATAATAATACCCGATGTTGCCTTATAATAAATGCAATTAATACACCTATTTATATAATTTGTCATAAATTCTCTTAATTTGGAAAAGTAATAGCAAGTTTTGATTTTCGCTAACGTTTTATCGATACTCATATGTGATACGCTTTCATGTCCCTCCCTAACAACGTCAAATCGAAGACAATTCGCTACAAAAAATCTCTAATTATTCTTGGTATAATTATATACCCTAGACCCTACTCTTATATAAGGTGAATTTCGGATGTGTGGCTTCATCACCTTCCTCTAATTTATTCCTAATCTTGATAATATCATCATCAGTTCTCTGAAGTGAGGCCACCCAGTCAGTATTAATGGCAATGCCTAAACTGATTTTTGGTCCACTATTACTTTCGCTCGGTGCATCATCGAACAACATTTTAAAATCGAACTCAGATATCCGCATAAACCATCTCGCTATTATGGTGTTCAGGTCCCTTTTGTTTGCTATTAGTTTTAAACTTTTGTAATCTGTCCTAATTACGAAAGATTTTCCTAACAAATATACTCGGAACTTTTCTAGTCCTACGACAATGGCTAACACCCCGAGCTCTCTCGTTGGATATTTCGATTCTTCTTTCGAACACTTCCGACTATTAAAGCAAATCGGCTTATATTCCTTATTCACTTGTTCTTGATATAAAATCGCCCTTATCGCCCCCCCCCTGAACTAGCTTCAGTGTGTACTTCGACTTTTGCATCTGGTTTATATAACGCTACTACCGGTTGTTCTGTCAACTTTCGTTTGATATTCTCAAATGATTTAATTTGCTCGTTACCCCACATAAATTTAAAATCTTTCTTCAATAAATCTGTCAGCGGCTTAACTGTCACCGTGAAGTTCTGCACAAACCGCCTAAAATAGCTTCTTACTCCTCGAACATCTGAAGGAATTAAGAAATTCCTAACACAATCTACCTTCCTCGAACCTGGTTCGATATCATTTGATGAAACTTCGAATCCCAAATAATCTATCTTTTTGTAAAAAAACTTACATTTACCCAAATTCAATGTCAACCCGTCATTCATAATTGAGATTAACACGATGGTTAACAGATGGAATAATCGCATCATCTAAATATGCCATAGCGATATTATATCGCAGACTACCTAAAACATTATTTACTAGCTGTTGAAAAATGGCTGCGCTGTTACATAGCACTAAGGGTATTCTATAAATTGATAATGTCCGTGGGGTGTTACAAATGATGTATTTTCCATAGAAGACTGCTCGACAGGCACCTGATAATGAACCACCTGGTAGTGAACCATTCGTTACCCTGCAATCGATCGATTTGATCATCGATAAGAGGTAATGGATGGTGGTCTTTTATCATCCTACGATTTAAGGCACGGTAATCTACACACATTCGCACATCCCCATTTTTCTTACGCAGTAAAACTATTGGACTTGCGTATGGAGAAACACTATCCTCTATTATATCAGCTGTTTTTAAATCACGAATTATTTCACTAACCTTGTCTCTTTCTACCTCCACTAATCTGTACGGTCTGTAAACTATTAGAACCTTGTCCTTCAAAATTATCTTCAAGCTAGCTCTATTGGTACATCCAACCTGAAAAATATTCAAAGCGATCACACTTCTAATAATACCAATAACTTATCTAGCTGTTCACCAACTAATTCCGTGTTGACTTTATCCTTAGTGATGATCTCAGGATACTTTGCATCTGCATTTTGTAGACGCTCATCGATTCCACGTAATTCGATACCATTTACTTGCAATTACCAAATCGCCATCGGTCCAATTTAATATTGGTAATATTGGTTGACTCTGCATTCGATTTAATGATACAACGTCGAATCAGCTCACCCATCTCTCTACTTCCATCTTCAATGTATAACTCCTTATCGGTTTATGATATTCTCTTCTTCGGCCTACAAATAACCATTTCTATCGAGTAATTTCTCCACATCACTCTCACTGGATAACACCAGGCTACTGAATCGCTCAAAATTTTAATATGGTCTTGCTCCGTAAACTGATGTCCAACCAACAAAGGAATATTTTGCGCACTATCAGGCATCACTAATATTTCCACTTCAGTCTCAATTCCATCGATGATGTCAACACTCCAAAACGACACATCGTTTTTTTTTTTTTTTTTTTTTTTTACTTTTTATCAATGTTTTTGTTGAATGTTAATTAATTCATGTAATTTCTAATATGCTACCGGTGGTTAGACCATTTTAATTGTGTTTCGATTAACACGAGAAGTATATTAGTATTTACGAACAGTAATTCAACGAAACCGACTAATAGACATAATTCTATTTATTTAATTAAATGATTTTAATATGTTTCGAAGATTGTAAGAGAATTCAATCCTCTCCTCATCCAAATTCTCTTACAATCTTCGAAACATATTAAAATCATTTAATTAAATAAATAGAATTATGTCTATTAGTCGGTTTCGTTGAATTACCGTTCGTAAATACTAATATACTTCTCGTGTTAATCGAAACACAATTAAAATGGTCTAACCACCGGTAGCATATTAGAAATTACATGAATTAATTAACGTTCAACAAAAACATTGATAAAAAGTAAAAATTAGCTTACACACAGAGCAGTGTGAATATCGTGAAGAAGAAAAAAATTGTAAGAGAATTCATCTGTATTAGTACGATTCGCTAGTACTTAAATCACAGCACATTCTGTATATATAGAATGTAAATTGTGCTATAATCAGTCCAGTCGCCGCGGCCTGATGAGAAGATTGATTTTTTCATAATCATAAGCTCATCAGTTCGAAACTGGATTGAATTCTCTTACAATCTTCGAAACATATTAAAATCATTTGACACACCGTTCCTTCGCCATAACCTGTCACACTCGGTAGTTTTTTTTTTTTAAATATGTCAACTTTAGCCGTTCAGTATCAGATACCCCTCAACAAAGTTACCCCACTTCCCATATCCCCATAGCAGTCAATTTCTTTACTGTCACCAATAATTAAGATGGTTTACCTTTTTATTTCTATCCACGTTCACGCTGACGCTCTTCGCATCAATTCCTGTACAAAGTTTGCAAAATGTACTTCCTTTTGACAATTAAAACACCTGGGTTTCTGATTTTTATTCGGACACCTAGCCGCAGCATATCCTTTTTCTTGACACTTAAATCAATGGAGCTTACTGATATTCTCAAAATCTTGTTCAGGTCCACGACTTCCAATTTTAACACTTGGATTTGGTTGAAATTTCCTGTCAATATACTCGCTGGCCTTTACCAACTCGTATAGCAGTTCCGACGATTTATTATATCGACTCAATGCATTCGAGCTTTGTTGCACAAACTCAGTTTTTTGTAAAAATAATCCACAACGTTTTGATTAAACTGGCACTTATATGTCTGACCGTTTAACCTTAATTTAATTAACAACTTTAATACTGAAAAATTGTCAATTAGCAATAATTTCCATTCGTTCCACGAAATAGGTGAATTTTGAAGGCTATCCTGTCATAATTTGGCATCTTCAGCAGCGCTAAATCAATTACATATATAGATCACTCAACGATAAAGACAAATCATAGAGTACAGATGCAAAATTGCTTGCTTGCTGAACAATCGTGTATATATATATGTGCAGTATCATATGTACATACAGGGTGTCCCACTGGGACTAGTCCAAACGAGTAGGGCATGTAGCTGGAGCAATATCATGAAAAAAAGTCCACTACGCATATGACCGGAAATGCACCGTTACCCATTTCAATTGCATTTCAAAATTTTTAGCATGGCACACCACCTTGAATGATGTTCATGCCAATAACTCTTCTAAAAATTAAGATAACTCAATTGTTTTTCTATAATTTTAAAGGCACAGAGTGCTTCTTTCTTCTCTGGAAGTAGGAATATCATGCATGGTATTTTCCATACAGAAAACGGTGGTGGAATTAAAAAAATTGTGCGAGAAATAACAGAAAAATCCATTAAACTCATTTTTTCTCGAAAAACTCACTTAATAATTTTTGTTTTTATTTCAAATTTAAATTTAATAGACGATTTAATACAAACTTGCTTCATCGTTTTTTATCTAATCATGTATAGTTTTTTAGATATTAACGTTTCAGTTTAGTACTTGTTGAAAAAAAATTATTATAAAAACCGGTTCCTAATGAATACGAAAATGTTAACCGAATTCAATACGAAGTCAATAATATCGACGAACAAGTTTTGAATTCAGTACGAAGAGATCCCACCATTAGCACGAGACGACTTTCTAAATAACTTGGTATTAGAAAAAATAAAGTCTGGAGGGTACTTCGAAAAAACCAACTACACCCATTCCACTACACTCCAGTGCATGAATTATTACCAGTAGATTTACCAAACAAAGCAAATTTCTGCCGTTTATTGTTAAACAACGAGGAATATATAATCCTTTATATTTGTCATCTATTTTATGGACAGACGAATCGACATTTACGATGTAATGGGTTGAATTTTTTATACAGGTGTGCGGGCTTGGGATGCTGATCCGTCATGGGGTGATTCCTTGGTTCATTCTGAGAAACAAATCGTATTTGGAGGGGGGATCCATTTTTGATATCCTTTGAGATACAGGGTGTTTAAAAAATGTGGTTCAGAAAAAAAGTACACCCAAATATTAAACTGTAACTTTCAAAATATTTATCGGAGAGCAACCAACTTAGTCTTATTTGGTTGGTAATCGTATAGGCTATTTTTAAGGTTAAAGTGGTTATCTTGTATCTGCATCCGTTTGAGAGCTACGGTGATTTAAAGTAAAAAAAAAATATTTGTTTTTTATAAAATCGAGTTTTTCTCAAAAAAAAACCGTTATAATTTTTTCTTTTGTTTATTTAATTTTAATTTATCATGATCTCCTCCACAATCCCCCAATACATTACTTGTACCCACGTGCCATAGTTTTCTTCGTATTCCGTTTATTCTCAATCTAATTAAGAGATGTTATAGTGTTAATATTTTACCAATTTTATTTTGATCTGTAAAACAGTAGGCGATGATTATCAACTCATTTGTTTAAACGTTGAAAAAACAAAAACTAAATATTTTCAGATTCAGTTATTAGTTTCGAGATATTATCTAGTGTTGTATCAGTGTTGTGAATCAAAATTTTAATTAATTTAATAAAATTAATATTATAATGGCACAGTTCTCAGGTAAGGAGTACATTGATATCCATTTTGTTTACGGATTTTGCGATGGTAATGCAGCACGAGCTCGCAATGAATATCAACTCAGATTTCCAACACGTCGCATTCCTGACGCAAGAGTATTTATAAATATTCATAGGAGACTGCCAAATATCGTAACAAGATCGAATACCTGGGCGGAGCCCCATTCAGTCTCACCAAACCATTTGGATGTCGATGAAGGTATAATCCGTAATGTAACAGCAAATCCTTCTATTAGCTATAAGATGGCTCGCTTTACAATTAAACGTCTCTCGCTATCGAATTCATCAAGTATTGCACAATGAGAATCTTCATCCATACCATACAATACCCGTTCAACAACTATTACCGATAGACCACACTACAAGATTGGAGTTTTGTAATTTGTTGATGGCAAGGAATTTGGACAATGCAAGTTTTGTGAAACGTATCCTATGGACGGATGAATCTCAATTCACAAGAGATGGCATAACAAACTTTCACAATCTACACACGTGGGCTGCTGAAAATCCTCATTCGAAAAAATAAATATCATTTCAGCACCGATTCAGTCTAAACGTATGGGCTGGTGTAATTGGCGATAAATTAATTGGACCATTCATATTACCACCTAGATTAAATGGTGAACGTTATTTACAATTTTTACAAAACGATTTGCCACTCCTTTTTGATGATGTTCCCATTTTAAGTAGATTCTCGCATACATACCAACATGATGGTGCACCTTGTTACTACCATAATAATGTTAGGAATTTTTTTAACGAAAATTATCCAAATAATTGGATTGAAAGAAATGGCCGAATTCATTGGCCTGCAAGATCCCTCGATCTTACGGTATTGGATTTTTATGTATGGGGAAGGATGAAGGCGCTTGTATACTCCAAAGAAATTGAAACAAAAGAAGAACTTATACAACGAATACACACAGCAGCACAACAGATAAGGGAAGAATTACCAAGAATTGAAATAACCAAAGGCATACTTAAACGAATATTAGCATGTATTCAATCACAAGGAGGACATTTTGAGCACCTTTTATAACTCCGCGACCCAAACTTTGTATTGAGGGATTGTAGAGGAGATCATGATAAATTAAAGTTAAATAAACAAAAGGAAAAATTGTAACGGTTTTTTTTGAGAAAAACTCGATTTTATAAAAAACAAATATTTTTTTTTTACTTTAAATCACCATAGCTCTCAAACGGATGCAGATAGAAGATAACCACTTAAACCTTAATAATAGCCTATACGATTACCAACCAAATAAGACTAAGTTGGTTGCTCTCCGATAAATATTTTGGAAGTTACAGTTTAATATTTGGGTGTACTTTTTTTCTGAACCAAATTTTTTAAACACCCTGTATCTCAAAGGATATCAAAAATGGATCCCCCCTCCAAATACGATTTGTTTCTCAGAATGATCCAAGGAATCACCCAATGACGGATCAGCAAACCAAGCCCGGACACCCTGTATAGGTTGATTTCTGAACGGCAAATTTTTTTTGAAAATGTTTTTTTGTAACGCGCAGGTTTTGTTTTTTTTTTTTTGTTACAAAAATAAAATCATTTGATATTAATAGGGATGGCACCTATCGTTTGATAGAATAATTAGATAGTAATTAAATTTTCTTATTGTGCCACTAACCGATATTTCTTTAGAATACTTCATCGAGCATAGAATTCCCAGTAGATGCCTCTCCTAAGTGTATATTTCGTTGTTTTAATTGTGACTGTAACTCGGATATTTGGTGGGGGGAAAAGCTCGAAAAAAGTATAAAAGCTCGAGTAGAACGATGAGTTTTTTGGTTGGTATGGTGCTGTTTAAGAAAATACATGGTGTAAAGTGAAAGAAAAAAAAACTCAAAATGTCAGTCATTTTTTTTTGTATTAAATTAAACAATATATAGAGATAAAACGATAATCGATTGAATATATTTTATTGGAAGAAACCAATAATTTTTTTTTGAGTAATGGGTTATGGTGATATATTATAAACTAATTTGCTAAGTTAAATATTAATTGGTTTTTTTGAGACATTTAATTTTTTTTTGTTGTGACTGTTGCCAATACGGCAATAGGAAAACAGTTAAATTTTTTTTTTGTTTGTGAAATTTATTGATCAAGGTTCGGCTTGTTGGATATAGAGAAATCCTATTGTTTACTGTTGTATCTGCAGAACTTGATTTTTTTTTTGTGTTGAGAGTTTGATTTAAGTTAAGACGTTTGGAAGTGCGATTAGTGCAGTGAAATTTGGAGTATTGGCAAGCAGTACCTACCCATATTAAAAGTAATAAACCTCACATACAACAATTACGGGAAAAGAAAAAAAGTGAGTTGAGTGTATTTAACGAGGACAAGGGTTGAAGCACATTTCACGCCACCGGAAGTAAGCCATTTTGGTTAGTTTTTTCTTCCTATTTTTAATATTTCAAAAGCGAGACGTGGGTTGGAAAATTGAGCCAATGGACATGGAACACATCAAGAAAGTTAATATTAATAAGAAGTATATCCGGCGAGTGTTACAGAAAAATAAAGACATCGAAATTCCTTTTTTTTTCCTTCCAGACATTTATTTTTTCTTCTGTATCAAATTTTTATTTATTATTCCGAAAAATAATAATTATCCTAGCAGAATTATATACCTACGCCATAAAGTGGATTGTTCTAGACGGCTAGCTGGTGCACATTTTAGCGTGTGAAGGATGTCATGGCGCCCAACTAAAAAAAAATATCAAATTATTTTATTTAAAGTGACATCTAACTTGATGCTGGGATTTGTTTGATTTTTTTTCCATTTTTTTTATACAAATTTTAATTCGGGTTTTATTTTCTCTTTTATCTTTATAGAATTTTTGTCTATTGCGTTTGGAGGGCCCAAAGAAGCAGTTCAGAAATCAACCAAATATAATTTTTTTTATTGTCATGCATGTTTAATTTGGTTTTTTTTGTAAATTATTTTTTTGATTTAATGAGCAAAAAAATTTTTAATTATAATGCTCATGTAATTAGAAATTCAAAAATTAATTTGCCTATACATTTTTTTCTGTATTCTTCTAAAATTAAAAGGAATTTTTGTAATGTTGGAAAAGAAGTTGTAATTGTTTTTTTTTCGAACAAATCTTATGAGTATTTTTTCTTCTTCTTGAAATCACACGCTACAACGAGAGATTGAATAACAAATTTCCACAAAATTCATCAGTTCATGAACCAGAAAACCCACACGTTAAGCGAGAATCATCATTTCAAAGGCGTTTTAGTGTTAATGTATGGTGTGGTATAATTGGAAATAATTGTATCGGGTCAATTTTACTACCTGAAAGATCGAACTCACAAAACTATCTTGAATTTTTGAATGAAACAGCTCCAACTGTGCTAGATTCAATTCCACTCATGATGAGAAATACTTTCTTGTATCAACAAGATGGAGCTCCTGCACACCATGAAAGACAAGTTCGAAATTGGTTTGATATAAATTATCCAGGGCGATGGATTGGTCGAAGCGGACCTATAGCTTGACTGGCTAGATCTCCAGATTTAACACCATTAGACTTTTATGTATGGGGATATTTGAAAGGAAAAGTCTACAAAACAATCGACGAACGAAACGATCGAATCAATAACACCGGCAACTAAATAAAAGAAAATTTAGAAAATTTCAATTTGGCTGCTGCCATTAAAAGACGATTGCAACTATGCTTGTTACAAAATGGAAATCATTTTGAAAATTGTTTATGATGTTGAAAACCTAGAAATTCATCCAAAAAAATTATTAAGTACTACATTAAAATGTTTATATCTAAAAAACTATACATGGTTAGATAAAAAACGATGAAGCAATTTTGTATTAAATCGTCTATTAAATTTAAATTTGAAATAAAAAACAAAAATTATTAAGTGAGTTTTTCGAGAAAAAATGAGTTTAATAGATTTTTCCGTTATTTCTCGCACAATTTTTTTAATTCCACCTCCGTTTTCTGTATGGAAAATACTATGCATGATATTCCTACTTCCAGAGAAGAAAGAAGCACTCTGTGCCTTTAAAATTATAGAAAAACAATTGAGTTATCTTAATTTTTAGAAGAGTTATTGGCATGAACATCATTCAAGGTGGTGTGCCATGCTAAAAATTTTGAAATGCAATTGAAGTGGGTAACGGTTCATTTCCGGTCATATGCATAGTGGACTTTTTTTTATGATATTGCTCCAGCTACATGCCCTACTCGTTTGGACTAGTCCCAGTGGGACACCCTGTATATAGGAATTTTTGGATTGGAAGCGAAATTTTTATTGCTTTGTTCGAGTATTATGCTATGCATATACAATACATTAGCTCCTAAGAATTTGCCATATCGACAGTTTTTCTTGTAAATCACAGTTTTTAGCTAAGTTAGACTGTTTTCCAGTTTTTCTATTAAAAATACAGTTTTTTTTTATCTACTCAGTATTATACATATTAAGTACGTTTTAATTTCTTCTGTAATCTAAAGATATGAAACTAATCTTTAACCCTTGTGTCTATACCCGGGCACCCGGGTGGCCATTTCGATTTAAAATGCTCGTAACTTTTTCAATTTCACAGTTAGACTATCCCTACTCCTTGACATCCAAGAACTACTTATTTTTTATTGATCTTTGAACAGAAGTTAACTAAAAATTATTGCTGAACTAAATTATTCGTTTACCAATATTATTACTCTTGTAGTCTATACCCGGCCACCCGGGTGGCCATTTAAAAAAAACACTGAATATGCTATTTGTATAACATTTTATTATTTAAATCAACATTTCATCACAGAAAAAATCAAAAATTATCACATAAATAATTCAGTTGGTTATTAAAAATATGTTTACAAAATAAGAAATTCAATTTGGTAAAAATTTACAAAAAAAATTAAAACTATTAACACTTAGAACACTTTATTTGAGTGTTCGTATGTTCTACACATACTGGTCTTCTACAGATACTACAGGATTTCCGTGAATTTCGTCGTTTTTTGGGATCGGAAGACAAACAAATCCAGCATTTGCCAACTTGAGGAATTCGGCCATCGTTGTTGCGTAACACATTAGGTACTCCAGACGTTGTCAATTCCTGGTTTATTGGTACATAGAGCGGTTTGCCAAGTATGCATTCTATCCCTGAACGTGAATTAAAATTTCTATATACATTTGGTATGGTTGATCGATCTGACACATGCAGTAGAGCTAATTGAAGCACAAGATCTTTCAAGAATTCTCGACGATTGTGTGTTTTGTTTGATCTAGCCGGGTTATTTTCTATGTAAATTTTGTAAGCCGCGACGCAAGCTACATCAATTATATTGTAAAAAAATGCTACAGGCCATCTTTTCGTCCTTCGTTTGGTTGTATAATGAGTGACCAGTTTGTCCATATTATCTACTCCACCTTTTTTTCCATTGTAATAATGAATGATTTCCGGTTTTTTTTTGTCTCCAATTACTGAATCCGTATAATGCTGCGTAGATAATAATAATACACTCTTATTTTTTTTGGGGACATACGAACAAAGTGTAATATTATCATCGCTGAATCCAAAAATTGACGAATAAATTTCCCGAGATCTGGACGGCAACATTTCTTTTGGAACATAGGGTTTATTTTTTTTTAATGTCCCGACTATTGATAAGTCCCAAGAGATCAATAAACGAGCAAGCGGCAATGTTGTAAAAAAATTGTCAGTTACTATATTTCTCCCAGACCCTTTGAAACGGGCGCATAGGTCCTTGACAACCCGCTCTCCTTGATTGATTTCCCTGCCTGATGGTTGCTTACCCGTATATATCTGCCCCGTTATTGGGTAAGAGTTAGCAGCATCGCAAACCCACCATACTTTGATCCCATATTTTGCCGGTTTGGACGGCATATACTGGGTGAATCTTGTTCGTCCTACACCAAAAATTTTTTTTTATACTGAATACTGAATACTGAATACAGAATACAGAATACAGAATACAGAATACTGAATACAGAATACAGATTCAGTATTCTGAATACTGAATACTGAATACTGAATACTGAATACAGAATACAGAATACAGAATACAGAATACAGAATACAGAATACAGAATACTGAATACTGAATACTGAATACTGAATACTGAATACAGAATACAGAATACTGAATACTGAATACTGAATACTGAATGTTGAATACTGAATACAGAATACAGAATACAGAATACAGAATACTGAATACTGAATCAGAATACTGAATACTGAATACTGAATACTGAATACAGAATACAGAATACAGAATACAGAATACAGAATACTGAATACTGAATACTGAATACTGAATACTGAATACTGAATACAGAATACTGAAATGTCAATAATTTCCATACTACCGGTTTGGACGGCATATACTGGGTGAATCTTGTTCGTCCTACACAAAAAATTTTTTTTTATACTGAATACAGAATACTGAATACTGAATACTGAATACAGAATACAGAATACAGAATACTGAATACTGAATCAGAATACAGAATACTGAATACTGAATACAGAATACAGAATACAGAATACTGAATACAGAATACTGAATACAGAATACTGAATACTGAATACAGAATACAGAATACAGAATACAGAATACTGAATACAGAATACTGAATACTGAAATGTCAATAATTTCCAGATTTTCTGCGGTTTATCCCGATTTAGAATATTGTGTTCTGTGTATACTTCATTGGCCTTCCTGTTTGTGTGTCTAATGATTATTTCACACATGACGTCCGTAAATATACACTTGAAGGTATCTCTTACAGATAACATTTCGGTCGATCGCGATGGCCCACTTCGTTGACTCCTGAGAATATTGTGTCTCAATGTTTGCCTTTGAGGAGGATTTTGTCTCCATATCGATCCATCTTTTCCTTTTAGATAAGGCGAATTATTACAATTTGCACTTCCAGTTTCTCCTTCGTCTTCAACTTCACTATCGCTGAAAATTTCTTCATCAGACACTTCAATTTGGACTTCATGATCTTCATAAACGTCCTCTATGTCTGAATCTTCCACGTTTCTATCCACTGCTGTAGGAAGCCACTCATCTTCTGAGCCGTCGTCAACAAAATCAAGCACTTCTTCGTCATCGTCACATTCCTCTAATAAACGATTTAGGTATGCTTGTTGATCTTCATACGACAAACAAGGGCAAAAATGTGTATATAAATGTAAAAAAACCGAACGGATCATCCAAATAATAAATCTTACCGTCTAAACTCAGCATTTGAAATGTCTCTGTGGTCCGCCATTTTATCACTCACATATATATTTATTTACAAAAAAAATCACTTCCGCAATCAACCTTTCCATTTGAATACCACACCTACTCTAATTTCCTCAGCTCACCTAAACGATTCTTTTCTGTTTTGTTTTACTAGCATTAACCGGGGATTCCCCATTTTTTATTTATTTTTTTGGTTTTATAACGTTTAAAATAGTATATTAAAATAAATAAAGGCAATAATACACTGGCAAATACAAACATTTTCGATATTAACAAGAAAATACATGTGGCCACCCGGGTGGGTCGGGTATAGAATAGTGTATAATTTTTGGGGTATAGACACAACGGTTAAAATTACATTATAATCACAGAAGAAATACAAAAATTAATTGAATTTTTATATAGAGAGACGGAAATTCATTATTGCGGAATCCCATAAAGCCGGAAAATTTCACAACTTTAACCAGCTTGTATACAAAAAACATACAATTATGACTTTTTATCGTGGTAGTTCTCGAGGCACGGACAGAATGTCATGTAAAATTTCTTTTAAGAACCCCAAGAAACCAAAATTTAGAATTTTAGTAAAATAAAAAATTTTTCTAACACACAAAAAAAAACTTCGATTTCTTACTACACAAATTTATTACTTTCCCGTCTATCTGTGAAGATTGAAGGAGACCGAAACTTTTTTCGATTTAAATTTTGTTTAGATATTTCATTTGTAAAATTTAAATTGTTTATGCACTTAAGTGCATAATATCTGTGGCAATAATACATAGTGGCGCAATCCGCAAGTCGAGTTATGCATTTTACGTATATCATTTCAAATTCGAAATCTCCCTAATCGATTTCATGTCATATCAAATTTTTGCAATATTCCGGTAACTGCAAACAACGGTATTTTTAGTAAGCTTAGGATTCTTAGGTAAAAAAATATTTTTTTTTGAGAAATTCTAACCAAAAATTTGTTGGATAGTCTGTTGGGTAAAAAGAACTTTTGGAACAAATAAAAGCGAGTGAGCTACATATGTTACCTCATATTTTTAAATATTTTCACTAATTTTACGTTTTACCACATATTTTATGGTTTACTCGAAATATTTTTAATTTTTCTTAAAAAAATAACGTAATTCGACTTTCATAGCTTAAAATTTCATAAAGCAAAATGTTTTATAAGCCAAATTTTAAATTTAGGCCAACAAATATTTTTTTTTAGAAGTTAAAAACGTTTTAATTTGGCCTAAACTTCACTAAGTTAAATCAATAAATTAAGAACAAAACAAACGTCAAATTAAAATATCGCAATAGTTTACTCTGCATTATTTGACGATCCGTAAAATATTGAGTGCCATTTACGTGAGAAAAGTCAACTTATTGAAAAAATTTGGATGAGAATTTGAATTCCTAAATGTAATTGAATAAATTCTTGAGAGGAAAAATTGGATTTAAAAATGTAAAAATTGTATTAGAATTACAAACTAGATTTGAAGAACATTTTGTGTTTAATATGAATCAAAAACTAATCGTAGTTTTCAGCAGAAATTTAGCCACAAATAGACTTTTAATTCCAATCTTTGAATAAAAATTCCAACCAGGGCTTGACTAAATATTGAGTTGATTTCAAAACAGTTCCGGTTTTATATCCATAAATTTTCAGTTTGAAATTAAACAGATACAATTTTAATTGAGTTACAATTCGAACCACGACACCTTTCAACATTTTGAGTGAAATTTAAAATAGAAATTAAGAAAATGTTTCTGAATAAAACTACACGGTATTGAAACAGCGCAAATTTCTGTATAGTGTTAATTGGGTTAAAAATATATTTGGAAAATTAGATTAGAAATTGATTAGGACATTCTACTTGGTTATGAGAAATAATTTGAGTGTAAATTTGGTGTTCTAAACTAGATTTAAACATAATTTTAATTGCAGTTAGGCAAGAATTGAGTTGCAATACGAAATTTGATCTCAAAGAACCAACAAAATTTCCTTAGAATTAAGTTTAGAAATTTGTATCAGGAATTTTGAGTGAAATTTAAATTAGGAATTTAAAATTAAAAAAATAGGAATTGAGTTACAACTCGAATTTTGATTTCACAACATTTTGAGAGAAATAAAGGTGTATTTTCCATTAGAAAACAAAATAATGAGAGCAAATTAGGTGTGCAAAGAATAGATATGGGAAGAGAAAACTAGGCTGAATTAGCCTGGAAAAGAAAATGGTTTTATGGATTCGAATAAAACCTTGGATACATCCAAAATAAAATTAGATTACAATTCCGTCTGGATTTGAATCAACTTTGAGTGAAATTTCAATCCGAAATTAAGTTAAACTTTCAGAATGTACTTGAATTTTAATTGTAATTTTGATCACGCTCATTGAAATAAATTGAAATGAAAACTTGAGTGAAATTTAAAGTTTTAACAAATAATTAGGTATTCTGCTAACTGATTATTGTAATTTTCCTTTTAATATGTGAATGATAGTCATTCTAGTAACTTAGTTTAAAATCAAAATGGGTTTAGACCAAGCAGTTTTCGAAGTTGAATGAAATGATAAATGGAATTTTAAACATAAATTTAATCTAAATTGGCCAACTGCATTCGACAGAGAGGAAATTGATTAAGAGAACGAAGAGAAGAAATTAGCTTGAATCCTAACTTAGATAAAATTAATTTGAGTGGAATTTAAAGTAGAAATTAATTGTCTTCTTTATTTTGCATTTGGGAAACATATTTTGAAAATAATTTTAGCAAAATATATAAATTCTAAACACGTTTTCAAAAAATTTTTTAGTTCAACTAGAAAATCAGGAATCGAGCAAAGATCTGAAAGAATTTTGTTTTATAATAGAAGCATATCAATTTTAAACCGTAATTGAATAAATTCTTAAGTAGGAATTTTCATTAGAAATAGAGTTTAACTTACTGCCTGCAATAACAGTTTGAATGTATTTTAAAAATGTAGTTAATAATTCGAGTAAAATTTTTATTTAGAACGGGTTAAAACAAAATTTGAGCAACGTTTGGACTAAAAATTAAATTTCAATCCAATCGAGAGTTTGAGCAAAAATTTGGATGCAATTTAAATAAAAAATATTTAAAATATGAGCTTGAATTCCAAATTTAATTAACACAAAATTATGTTTGCCATTAAGCTGGAAATTTTGTTATATTTTGTTTACAAATTAAGTAAAAATTCCAACCTGGGTTTGTCTAAATGTGCTTGATTAGAAATTTGGGAGATCACTTTCAGCTTTAGTTCCAAGTGCATTTAAGAAATTTATTGAGAATTAATTTGAGTGTTATTAGAAATAGTGAGTTAAAGTCGAATTTAAAACTCTAGTTTGGATCAAAATGTTTGTTAAATTTGAATAAGAATTTTGAGCAGAAATTTGAGTAAGTTTCGAAGTACATATTTGATTTTTAAGCCGTAATTGAAAAAAATGTTGAGTAAAAACTGAATTTGAATAGTAATTTGAACTTGAGCAAAAATATAACTGTAATTTACTTTTCAAAAAGTTGAGTTTCTATTTAGAATTGGACTGGTAAGAGAAACATTAAAGATTAAGTTACAATTATAAAATAGATTTGAGCAAAATTTTATGTTTAGTAAGGGCAAAAATCTGAGAAAAAGTTGTTTTTGAATTCCAAAATTTTGATTGCATTAGATAGAAATTTTGTGATTTTTTTAATACAAGTAGGCTAAGTTTCAAATTCGATTTGACACAATAGAAGTAAGAATTGAGTTATAATTTTGAAGTTGTAATTTATAACATGATTGCAATAAAACAATTATTTAGCATCAGCACGATGTATAAAAGAATATGAATTCTAAACTGTAATTGAATATAATCTTGGTGGCAACTTAAATTAAAAATTGACTTTGAATTACCATTTGATTTGAGCAGAAATATGATCGTAAATTAGTTTTTCTTAGTTTAAAACTTGCTTTAATAGCGTGAATCTTTAAGCCTCAAACGTCACGGTGTTCTTTTGAAGTTAGTATATCGCTTACTAGTCCAAATTTTTAAGTGTATGGATGTGGAACCATTTTTGGACCACTTTTATAGAATTTTGTAGCCCAGGAGAGTTAGTTTATCCAACTTTAGAACCCACAACTTGATACTATTTTGTTAATGAGTGAATTGAAATCCTCTTAAGGTATAAGGTCTAGTTTTGGTTTTTCTTTTCAAAATATGAACACATATTTTTCATTTTAATCACACATTTTACCACTTATTTTACAAAGTTACAAGTTTTAGGAGCATATTTTTGATTTTTTAGAACATAAAAATCCTAAGCCTAGTATTAAGCGTTTACAAAAACCAGAATTCTAAAAACTCAAACGATTTTCAATGACTTGTAATTTTAAAAACGTTTTCATGCAAAATGGGAATTATAAACCTATGCCACTATGTATTATTGCCACTCATATGTATTACCATTTTTCCGTAACATCTCCTTAAAACGAGGATTTGAGGAGATTTACGAACTAAAAATGAAATTTGGTTTGGAAACTGAATCCAGTGAAAGTATTAAATATACAACCTTACATTAATAAAATTTGCAATTGGTAGTGTATTTACCATACATAATAGACAATGGCAGCTTCTGAGGTTGCTTTAAAGATAAATTGGTTCTTGGTAGTATTGATTGGTAAACGATTTCTTTAATTCTTTAAATGTAGGCCGTTTTCCCATGCAAAATCCCATCTAATCAGTTTTTTTGCTCAAAATTCTAAATTTTTTTTTTCTAAAATGTCAGTTTTTTGTTAAAAGTAATATGGCAACCTTGGCTCCTAATAATAATAAGTTTTCCATTTTTGTATATTTTGATATTATGAAATATGTATAGAGGAACTGAGGAGAGTATATTATGGAATATGTTTAGAATACTAAATATATAGTATTATTTATGAAATTTATTATATATGTACGGTCATCACTTTAGTGATATTATCACGGAGTACTATATAAGAGTAGTAAATTTCGTACAAAAAAATGTCATATAAATTTAAAAACGAATCATTTTATACTGATTGTAAGGCTAGTTGTTTAAAACGAGAAATATATATATATATATTAAATATATCTATCCTTTTTGCTCTGCTAGAAATAACGAACAAACAAAAACAATCAAGTTGGATGTGTGTAGTGTGGATTAGTAAAGCAAAATAAATCATAAATGGATGAAAAACAAATATCAAAAAAATGTTACCATCATTGTTGTTTTTGTTTTGAATTTTCGTCTACCTATTTTTTTAAAATTTATTTCGAGTAGACATCAATGATAAATGCGCATCTGATCGTTCAATTATGATTAAGTATTGTGTTATATATATTGTGTTCAATATCTCTTTTTTTTTTAATGGTCATTTACCTTTTTCATTTGGATATCATTATTAAACAATAACAAAATGTTGCAAGGACATTACGTTTGTTTCCAACCTGTTAAAATACAAAATTGTAGGTGAACACACTATACACAAATTTACGGTTTTATGAGTTATTAAAAAATTATCAGTTTATACAATATTGCTAAAATTAGCTCGAAAATGCAGATTAGGTTGTGTGAATTCATTCGAACTAATAAGTAGTTTGCATGAATTCAGACAACCTAATCTGCGTTTTCGAGCTAATTTAGCAATATTATATAAACTGATAATTTTTTTATGACTCATAAAACCGTCCTTATAATTAATTATTTAAAAAATATACCACACTAATTAAAACTGGATCAAACCAATTAGTTTTTTGTTTATTATTAATATTTTCGATTCATTCGAAACGTATAGAGGAATGAATAATAGTACATTTCTATAGGTATAAGAGTGTTGCGACACATCTATTGGCATTAATACCAATTAACATGTACGTTTTGTGTTATACAGTCATACCTCGCCTAACGTTGTTAATTGGTTCCGAGAAATCGCGACGTTAGGCGAAACAACGTTATAAGGGGCAAAGGAATTTTAATTTTATCTTTAAGTTTTGGACTTTTGGTTTTCAAAAACACAACCTAAGCATTTGGCGATATCTCATTAAATGTTATATTTATACTGTTATAATGTATATTTTTGAGTGTTACATACATATATGTATTTTGTATGTATGGAGACGTATATTTTTTTTATGTTTTTTTCTCAATGTTTTTTGCTTTGCTTATTATTTTTTTATTTTTTTCATTTATGAAAAAATAAAAACGACGTTACAACGAAACACAGCGACGATCAGTGTTGTCGAAAGTACTACTATCGGAGTATTTTCCAACTTTCATTTCACTCGTACTACTGCCCTTCCCATTTTTTTAAAATACAAAATACTGGAAACTATCTACAATGTTTGTATGTTGTACTTCCTTCCTTTTGCCTCGAAATATTCCCATGAAAATTTAAAAATTACTTTTCTAAAATTTCCAAAACGACATCACTGGCGACGATATAGCGAGGTTTGTTCGCATTTTACTAACGACGTTATAGCGAAACGACGTTATGAGGGGGACGTTGTACGGGGTATGACTGTATATACATATATATATATATATATATATATATATATATATATATATATATATATATATATATATATATATATATATATATATTTATATATTTATATATATATATATATATATATATATATATATATATATATATATATATATATATATATATATATATATATATATATATCATTTAAACATTCCTCACAGCCAAAACCAACAACATAAAACATTTGCAAATTGTTATTGGTTTTGGTCATGTAAAATGTTATATACTTCGCAACACTTATACACCTTATTCTTTTCTCTAACTACGTTAAAAAATTATTATTTTTTCATTCTGCACATCAAATAAGTTAGAATTGTATCAAAATCTTCATCAATGTTTATACAAGCCGTGCTGAAAGTTTAATTGATAAATGCACTAAAACAAACGGTACATTTCCAAATGTGTTTATTCAAATAAACGCATATAAAACGCACCCATACTCATATATCACAAAACAAAACATATATATATGTACATATACAAAAACGTCTCTAATAAACACTAAAACACCTATGTACCAGTGTAATTTTCCTTTCCTCTGCGTACGTTTAGCAATGCTTGTACGACATTGTTGTTGGTTTTGCATGAAATAGAAACGCCAATACTAGTATATGTTTTAGCTACTTTTTCACATACGATGTCTGTCCAAATGCCCGTTATTTTGAAATCCTTTAGTTTCGTTCGAAATTTTGTCAATTGTTCGTTAGTGCCATATCGATTCATAATCTTAAAATTTGTATTTAAACTTGCCATTAAATTTTTATTGAAAATGTCGAATTCAGAAAATAATAGTGCCTCCTCAGTGATTACGGATAATACCATATCAAGTAAATTTGCTTTAAAATTTTTAATCGGTTTTGTTCATTTGTTAGTGTAAAGTCTTACAGTCAAACAAAACTACCCAGGACACAACTTCTAGTTACTAGTTTCTTTGACAGGAACAGAACTCTCAGTGAACAAAACACCTTTTCTTACTTTTTGCATTATTAATTAATAAACATTTTCTTAATTAAATTTAGAAAAAAAAACGTCAGTTAGAAACAAGAAAACTACACGTCATCTGTATTGTTCCAAATTGCCAATCTAAATCGACGAAATCGAAAACATTTTTTTTAAATTTCCGAAAAATAAAGAACATCAACAAAAGTGGATAGACTCCATTGGACTTTCACGAAATGCTATCGTTAATAAACACAATTATGTATGTCAAAGGCACTTTCTGAATGAAAATATTACTTCGAAAAATCGTTTGACAAAAAATGCTGTGCCAATCCTAAATATAGTTAAAACATTCAATATTGATGATGAACAAACAACATCTCTTAATCGTGATCAAGACAACATCCATCTGGAACAGGATTTTCCATTGGTTATAGAACCCCAAACACTAGTTTGGAAATCCATCGGAACCCAAACTGACCAAATTGACGAAGAAATAGAATTTTTGAAATGTATTGATAAAATGAACTGTCATTATTATCAGACTCCTCAAGAAAATGCATCTTTGTGTCGAAAATGTATAAAAAATGGAAGAGTAATAGAACTTTACAAGAAAAAATTAAAAAAATACCAACGGGAATATAATTTAATAAAAGCATCGTACAGAAATCTGCATCTTTGTTTAAAGAGAATGAAAATAAAGCAAAACAAATTTAATTAAATTGACGATCACATTGATAATTTAAAAGTTAACGAAACGACAAAAAGTGTATGTAAACTTCTTGTAAAAGAAGATTTTTACTACAATGAAAACGACAAAGCTTTCGCACAGTCATTATTTTATAAATCGGCTTCAACGTATAGGTATTTGAGAGACCAACTAAATTTGAAATTACCGTCCACCTCATCTATATATAAATGGTCTCCTATAAAGTTTATACCACCAGGAATAAATGAAGTTTTATTAAATCAACTAAAGAAAGTATTCCAAAATATGACTGAAAAATCCAAAATTTGTGTGTTATCTTTTGATGAAATGTGCATCAAAAAAGACTTGACTTTTAACATATTTTTAGACCGCGTAGATGGTTTCTGTGATGATGGAAATGAAAGAAAAATGAATTGGCCACATCAGTTTTATTTTTCATGTTACGTGGGCTGGTGGATGATTGGAAATATGTTCTCAGCTATATTTTAATCAACAAATCTTTTAATCCGTTATATTTATCAGCATTAATAAAGGAAAACATAAGGATTTGCAACAATTTGTTGAAATTAAACATTGTTATGGTAACGTGCGACTAACATTGCGACTTATAAAACACTCGGTGTGACTCCGGAATCACCATATTTTTTTGTTGATGATTTACAAATTTTGGCATACTTTGATCCCCCGCATCTCATTAAATCAGTAAGAAATGCATTTTTAAAAAATAAATTTCCACATTCAGATTTTGGAGTAGCTGATATTAACGTCATTCGAAAAATTTAATTTGATCACCAACAAAACGTTAAGTTAATACCAAAACTTACCGTACATCATTTTGAACCAAAAACTTTTCAAAAAATAAATGTTAGATTAGCAGTTCAAATGATGAGCAGAACAGTAGCCAGTGCAATTAGAACTACGTTAAAAGTTAAACCAGAAACATTCGGTGAATACCTTAACAATGCCATACCAACGGCTGAAGTTGTACAACGGTTTAATGATTTATTTGACGCCTTAAATTGCCGAAACTTTAAATCTACCGCTCCTTTTGAACGACCACTGAAAATAGGAAATAATGTTTATAAAATGCTAGAAGACAGCCTATTATTTCTAGATAACCTAACAATTATTTCGAAAAATGAGAACTACTTTAAGTTTATGAGAGGACTTAAAATCAGCATAAAAGCTCATATTTTGTTAGTTACGATGTTAAAAGAAAAGTTTAACGTTGATTATTTATTAACAGGTCGAACCAACCAAGATTGCTTGGAAAATTTTTTTTCGGTGCTCCGTTGAAAGGTGGATTTAATTATATGCCATCTAGTCATGAAGTAGGTGTACATTTTGCAAATATTATAGTAAGAAAAATTACATTAAATTCGCCATATAGTAATTGCATGCCCGACGAGTCACAAGCTATTGAATTAGATTGGGATAGCTTTAAAACCGATTTTGAAACGAGTTTAAAATCCGAGAATCAGCGAGTATAAATAGTTTACCATTGGACAATATTATTGAGGAGGCCGATATTCACATCATAAAAGAGAATGCATTAGTTTACTATGCTGGATATTACATTATGAAAAAAATTGATTGTCAAAGCTGCCGGGAAAAAATGATAAAGAAAGGCGATGAAATTAAAATGTCAGACACTTTTTTGGCAGAAAAAAATTTCAAAATAAAAGAGAATAATTTTTGTTCATTAAGTGCTCCTTCGGATGAGTTTGCCACCATAGCCCGATCTTTGATAACTGTTTTTGAAAAATATTATCATCATAATTGTTGTTCTCATAACATAATCAAATTTTTGACGGATGAATGCCTAAACATGATGGCTGAAGAGTATTCATCTTTCCTACCAAATCCAAATGAAGCCTGTTATGACCATATACGGCAACTAGTAAATTTTTTTATTCTTGTTTTAATAAGAAAGAATTGTAGATGGTCGACGGTAAATAATGAATTTTCCAAAACAAAACAAGCAACTAGAAAGCTTAAAATATTAAAGAGTTGAAATAAATGTTTTTTTTTTAAATTTGAATGCATATTTCTTAAATTTGTCTTGTTGGATCATTCAAAAATAGTGTATATCACACATGTCTTTTTCTTTTTTAAAACCCACTTTGCTAAACTATTTACTACATCATTATTAGCTACAATTTAGCCCTACTCAAATTTTTACAAGATAAATTAATATATTATAAGTAAAAGTAAATAATTAATTATAAGTTAATAAGTAGTTCACATGAATTCACACAACCTAATCTGCATTTTCGAGCTAATTTTAGCAATATTGTATAAACTGATAATTTTTTAATAACTCATAAAACCGTAAATTTGTGTATAGTGTGTTCACCTACAATTTTGTATTTTAACAGGTTGGAAACAAACGTAATGTCCTTGCAACATTTTGTTATTGTTTAATAATGATATTCAAATGAAAAAGGTGAATGACCATTAAAAAAAAAAGAGATATTGCACACAATATACAGTGCTGGTAAAAAAAAATTGGGCAAACATATTTTGTTACAAATTGGAGTCTTTTTTTGCTAAAATTACAAAACTTTTGAAAGCAATTGGCTTATTGTTTCATTTTATATACATGTATGACGTAATTTTTTGAAAAAAAAAAATTTACCTGCAATTTAGGGGGAAACCCCGAAAAATGCCAAAATTTTCAAAATGCGCTGATTGGAGTTAAAGTAATGGAATAAATTAAACACTTATTATTTAATTTTTTTTTTGTTTTTTACTGATTTATAGAAATTCTATCTTTAATATTAATATTTTGTTGGACCACCATTTGCTTTTATTACAGCGATACACCTCTGATTCATTGAATTTGATAAATTTTAAGAGATTTTAGAATTTTTAATACTACAATGTCGTCGGAACCGTTTTAAAACTTCATCGGACATAAGAGGGGATCTTGAGCGAGCAACGGGAAAGCAAATTTCACCCAGCTTAGTGAGAAAAAAACTTGTTAAAGCAGGTTTGAAAGTACTTAAACCAGTCCACAAGCCTGAGTTCACATTACGAGTGACAAAAAAAAACGTTTGCTATGGGCCCAGGAGCATGTTTCTTGGACTCAAGAGATGTGGAATGATGTGATTTTCTCCGATGAATCAAAATTCAAGCTGCATGTTGGAGATGGAAGAATTCTCATAAGGAGAGAATTTCGCGAGAGGCTTACCATCGAATGTCTTTTAAGACTTCCACCGAAAAATGAAGGAGTTATTGTCTCGGTATGCCTTTCTGGAAGTTAAACCGGTCGATTGTGCTTTATTAGTTCCAAAATTACAGCAGCTGTTTATCTGCAGGTCCTACATAACGAATTTGAGCCTTCTTTGTTAAGGCTTTTTTACGAGACTTGCAGATTTATTTTTCAACAGGACAACGCTCCGTGCCTTAGCGCCAAAGTTGTGATTTATTCATTTTTAATTGTAGATAGAAAAATTGGCTTTCAGATAAACATAAATAATTTGCTAAAAACTTCTTTTTTTTTCTTATCTCTTCATTTAAAGGTAAAAAAGCACTTCGCAGAAAAAATATCGATGTGTTGGGCTGGCTCCCGTACAGTCCAGACTTAAATCCTATAGAAAATATTTGGTCTATAATGAAGCTAGAAGTAGCAAGAAAGCGCCCAGCATCAATTCAAGCTTGAAAAAGTTTGTTAATGACGATTTGGAAATCCAAGCCTTCTACGACATTGAAAAACTTATCAAATTCAATGAATCAGAGGTGTATCGCTGTAATAAAAGCAAATGGCGGTCCAACAAAATATTAATATTAAAGATAGAATTTCTATAAATCAGTAAATAACAAAAAAAAAATTAAATAATAAGTGTTTAATTTATTCCATTACTTTAACTCCAATCAGCGTATTTTGAAAATTTTGGCATTTTTCGGGTTTTCCCCCTAAATTGCAGGTAAATTTTTTTTTTTTTTTCAAAAAATTACGTCATACATGTATATAAAATGAAACAATAAGCCAATTGCTTTCAAAAGTTTTGTAATTTTAGCAAAAAAAGACTCCAATTTGTAACAAAATATGTTTGCCCAATTTTTTTTTACCAGCACTGTATATAACACAATACTTAATCATAATTGAACGATTAGATGCGCATTTATCATTGATGTCTACTCGAAATAAATTTTAAAAAAATAGGTAGACGAAAATTCAAAACAAAAACAACAATGATGGTAACATTTTTTTGATATTTGTTTTTCATCCATTCATGATTTATTTTGCACACACTACACACATCCAACTTGATTGTTTTTGTTTTTTCGTTATTTCTAGCAGAGCAAAAAGGATAGATATATTTAATATATATATATATATTTCTCGTTTTAAACAACTAGCCTTACAATCAGTATAAAATGATTCGTTTTTAAATTTATATGACATTTTTTTGTACGAAATTTACTACTCTTATATAGTACTCAGTGATATTATACTGAAGGATTTTGATAAGAGTGGATTGTGTCATAAATGGAGTTCAACATTTAAAGTGAATTTTTATAAAAAACGACAGATTTTAGTAAAATGGATTTTGGAAAGATGAATTACAGGGGGATCCCGTTCGTTATTTCAATTGATAATTTTCTAAGCAACTTCATAATCAGAAGCACAGAACTGGTCTTATTGGCACAACGGGTTTGAATGTTTTTGATTGATCTTTAAATTAAAACATTCGATACCGCGAATATATCTCTTGAACAGGAAAAAAAAACAACTAAATTTTCAAATATCCTCTCCAAAAAATATTTTTAATAAATAACAAAATGTTGGTTGAAACATGTAAGAGAAAATTATCTAGCAAAAAAAAATAAAATTAAAACAAATGGAAATCGTTAAAATGTCTTAAATATTTTAATTGATTTTTTTTTAGTTCAAAAACATTTTTTTTTTACAAATTTCGAGAAAAAATGTTCACATTCCGATAATCCAGAGACGTAAAAAGCGTAATAAAAACAAATTCAATTGTGTAGTGGAAACGAGAATAAAAATATTTTTATAGGATAATTTATTATGGCGCAGACAGTTTTTCCATAAAAATAACGGAAAGTTTATTATATCAATCCGACATAACATACTGAACTATTTCATATCGCGTCGAGTCATTCATTTATCCGAAATTCATTTTACGACGGACAAAATAAAATTCCGTTTTTACATTAAATTTATTATTATTTGCGTTTATTTATAGCTTTTTACATTATGTAAAGCTTTTGTAATGGATTTTTGAAAACACCTACTTTAAGATAATTTGTATTTTTGCTTGATGTACAAGATCTTATATTTTGTTTACTTTACCGATGCTTAACATAAAACAAACGTAGAAGAGTTGTTAAGTATGTGGCTGTGTAGGTTTTAGTATTTGTTTAGTAGGTAGATTTAGTAGTAGAGTTATTCTTCTGTGCCAGTTAAGGAAGTCTACAGTATTTTCTCAAGAGTGCTTTTAGTGGCATAAACAGTTTATTTACGGGCACATGCCTCAATAAATAATGTTTTTATTGTTTGTGATGCGGAATATTTACTAATAATTATAGCTCATGCTCTTACTAATTCCATGACAATTCAGCGACCACCTAAATTTGCCTGTAATATTAGTGTAATCTCTTTTTATATTTTTCCTTAAAAATTTCTAAAGAAATTAGTTTTTGTTAATTTTCATGAGTATATTAAACTCTGTATACAGAAGGCACGATATCGTAGAAGATAATGATTCAGAAAATCATCCTTCTGATATTACCATCATTGAAAAGATTCTCACGAGTTCCTCTAAATAAAGTAGAATACGCTCAAGTGCTGATATTACCGCTATCTTTAGTGTAAGTTAATCCAACAGATTGATTTGGTATTTGGACACCATTTAAAACCAAGTTATATTAATTTCATGTAGATAATTTGAGATTTTGATAATTGAATAGATTAAGATTACGTTTTCCGGTATAAGACGAATTTTTCACCATAGTGAAAATTAAAAGATTCGGAAAACACCTAAACCAAGATTGTCCAAAGACAAAGAAGGATTACGTTTTTTATAGAAAGCGATTTTACTTCAACACGTTTATTCTTTAACGTTTATTTCTCCAAGACGTATGAGCAATCAAAATATTTCGATTTACTTTTACTCCATTCATAGCAAAGACGCATCTTATGTTTTAACTACTATACCCTATGTCAGCTTCCGTTATATAGACGTCAGGTTTCTCAAAATATTCGTAAATTAATATTATTAAGTAAAGGTCCATTTTGATTGAAAATATCGGCATGCAATTGCCTTGTTTATTATATATATCTATATATATATCTATATATATATATATATATATATATATATATATATATATATATATAACCCTGGTTATTCTTGTGGTTTTGAATCATAGAAAAAGTCTTTGATTATGAGGTAAGTTGTCGACTGTTACTGCGTGCTTCTGTGCGTTACCGCGGCTTCCGTTGCCTCCTCTTCATCAACTTCGTCACTACTATAGGTATTATACTGATTGTGACCCCAAGGTTTCATAAAATCTGCAGCTGTGGAAGTCGATATTGGGCCTTCGTGTTCTCCTACTTTTGCCACATTGCACCGGACATTTGGTAATACTTGTGTAATCTTATAAGGCCCCAAATATTTAGCCCTGATTTTTAATCCGGCTCCGAACTGCGTGCGTTTGACTGCTACCACGTCATTCAGATTATAATTGACTGCTGGTTTACGTTTTTTATTGTATGCTCTTCTTTGTTCTTCTTGTGTTCTTATTATTTCTCTCTCATCTTTGACCTAAGTTCGTCACGCTCGTCAATAAACGCATTGACTACTTCGTCCGCCACGGCCTCCGCAATCCCGATATCTTCAGGATTTCTCATT
This sequence comes from Tipula vernalis, assembly GCA_958295665.1. Lineage (NCBI taxonomy): Eukaryota > Metazoa > Arthropoda > Insecta > Diptera > Tipulidae > Tipula > Tipula vernalis. The sequence continues at coordinate 283,328,929 of OY282560.1, read as the reverse complement.
GGAATTCCAAACATTACCTCAAATGGACTTCGATTTATCGTTCTTTGCCACGTGGAATTAATAAACCTTTGTAGCTTTTCTGTTTGTTTATACCATTTATCCGGAGACTCTCCAGATAATTTTGTTAATACAGGAATGATAACTCCATTTATCCTTTCCACTTGTCCGTTACCCCTTGGCACACCATTTGTGATAAGTGTGTGTTTTATTTGATTCTCCAAACAATAATCCTCGAACTGCTGGGAAGTAAATTCTGCTCCTTTGTCGGTCACCACATATTCAGGATTTCCAAAGAATGATTGGTGAATCTTCATCTTGGTTAAAACTTCAGAACTTGTTGTCGTCTTGGTTGGGTAAATCCATACTCATTTGGAAAACGCAACTATCACTGACAAAAGAAATTTCCCAAATGGTCAATATGCAGAATAGATAGGGGATACTCGCCTTTTGGCAGAGGGTTTAAAAAACCCTCTTGCCTTCCTTGTTTTCGGTCGCTCAATATACATTTAATGCAGTTGGATCGAAATCTGCCACATTTCTCTTGGAGCTTGGGAATGTAATATTTGCGCTCGATTAGCTCCGTAATTTTTTTTTCACTGAAATGCCCCTCCTGGTCCATGCTGCAACAACTATTTAGTAATCTTCAGTTTATTATCTTGCTCTTGTGCGCATCTTATTCGTTCATTAACTGTTTACAACCGATATAACAGGGTCACGGCTCAACGCATCCACATGTTTCATCATTGTACCCCTTCGATGTTCTAGTGTATATTGGTAGTCCTCTAGTGGCAACGCCCATCCGGCTATTCTTCATGTAATATTTTTCTTCACCATAGTTCGCTTGAACGCAGCGCAATCGGTTACTATTTTAAAAGTTGTGCCCAAAAGAAATACCCGCAATTTCTCCAAAGCTCTGACGATGGCTAGCACTTCTAACTCATAGCTGCAACAACGAGATTCTTGATCCGTGGTTTTCCGGCTATAGTAGTAGACGGGGTGCATTTTACTATCTACACTGTCCTTTTGCAGTAAAAGTGCTCCATAATCCAATTTTCAGGCGTCCGTATGTAACTCAGTCTTAGCTTCCGGTCTGAAGATCTTTAGAACGGGATCTGACATCAAACATTTCTTTAATTTAACAAACGCTTCACGTTGAGTTGTACCAAATACGAATTTTATGTCCTTCTTTAATAATTCGGTGAGTGGTCTAGCTATCAAGGCATAATTTGGAATAAATTTCCGAAAATATCCGGTTAGTCCTAGAAAAGCTTGAATATTTTTGACAGAATTTGGCTTAGGAAATTTAGCAACTGCTCGTGTTTTCATTTCGGATGACTTTATTTTTCCGTCCTTTACGAAATAACACAAATACTCGACCGACGTACACAAAAATCGACATTTTCTCCATTTGAAGTTGAGCCCGAAATTGCTTGAAATGTTCATAACTATTTTCAATATTGTCATGTTTTGTTCGACCGTCAAAGATGGAATAATTATATCGTCCATATACACCATTATTGGTGAAATTAAATCTTTAAAGATTAAGTTTATATAACGCTGGCAGGCTCCTGGTGATACACAAAGCCCAAATGGAACTTTGCAGAACTCGTAATGTCCGAATGTTGTAACAAATGCTGTGTATTTTCTGCTACGCTCTTCTACTGGTACATGAAAAAATCCATTCTTTAGATCTAAAGTTGAAAAATACTTTGACGAGTGTAATTGTGCAACCAAACCTTCAATTACTGGTAGGGGGTATCCATCACAATTTCTCGGTTAAGCTTGCGATAATCAATACATATTCTCTTACTGCTATCCTTTTTTACTAACCAACACAATTGGTGACGCATATTCGGAAATACTAGGTCTGATGATGCTATCTTTTAACCAACCCGCAATTTGCCTTTGAACTTCTTCTCTTTCGGTCAGGCTTAGTCGGCGAGGTGGTTGCCACACTGGAATTTCGCTCCGTAAAACAATTTTTAACGAGAACGGGCATTCTTTAACCTTCTGCGGTTCGTATTCTGTAACCAATTTCATAATATCTTTATACAGTCGCTTTTTCACCTATTTCCATTTCCTTTTCTTTTTCCACCAATAAACAGTTAAAGGGAAATCCATTTTTATGATATTTTCGCACGGTTATCTTCCCATTTTCTGTAAATATAACAGCGTCTTTTAAAACATCGTACCCAATCAAGAATCGAACGGGTAACATATTTGACTCCACCACTTTAATTGGCACTTCAAAAATTTCACCATCGATATTCAAGCTAGAAGTAAAAGTACCCAAAGTATTTACTATTGAATTCCCAATTCCATTGAGTTCCCTAGTATCGTCAATGTTATACTCTAAACCAAGTTTGAGAAATTCGTCTTCTCTGATAATCGTAAAGTCACTACCGGTATCAATAACTGCTTCTATTTTTTTATCATTGATAATTATGGTACATTGATTAGAGCTTTCGCCAACCCATACGAAACAAGATTTATTTCCCGACAGATTTGTTTCCTGTGATTTGCTTCGATGACAGTTATCATTATCACTTTTACTTGGACAATCGGTTGCTTTATGCCCAAATTGTAGGCACTTGAAACATTTAGGACCTTCTGATATCTTATAGCAAAATTTTGCCTTGTGCCCGGACTTACCGTAATTGAAGCACAAGTCCCGCGACGATGCCGATGCAGTTTTGAAAGGTTTTCTAAAATTCCGTTGTTCTTCAGATTTTGTTGAGGGTGGATTCCGTTGAATAAAATTTTCATAAGTTTCAATTTTACGTTTTAATTCTTCGAATGAGTGAGCACCATATAACAATATTTTGTTTGATGGGATATCATTGACACCTTCTACAAAATAGTCGATAATAGCTGAATTATCTACATCACCAAGCACAGCAATTTCTCGCAAAGATAGCAGATAGTCCTTTAATGACTCGCCTGCTTTCTGACTTCGTTCTCTCAATCTCTTATGTATTTTGGCACTATTTAATTCTATATGGAATTCGTCAGTTAATGTTGACTTTAGCTCACTCCACGACTTTATTTTTGGATAAGCTCTAAGAATTTTAGCAGCTGATCCGGTTAAAGCATCTTTTGCTATCACTAAACTTTGAATTGGATCTAAGATAAATAGTTGAATTGAATTTTGTACGTCGTCGATCCACGTTTCAACTCTATAATTACCACTTCCAGAAAAATTAGGGATTGATTTTTGTATATCCCTTATTTGAATGCTGTTTGTGGTTCGCTCGAATAAATGCAAATCTTAGTAGCATCTATAGAATCAAAACGAAGTCGAGCACTTGAAAGGTTTCTAAAAGTATCGCCACGCCCGAGGAGTACAAATGCTATTAACGAGGGATTGTCTTGCGAAGCTATTGGCTTATAGACTACTTCACAGGTATCCACTATTTGGATATTTATCTAGAATGGACGGTTAGTAAATATGTAAATATAATTCAGCTTCTTACATTTTCGAGCCATTTTAGTTGAAAATATCCAAAATTCTTTTAATTCGTTGGCTCTTGCGTGGTGTAATGAAAAGATTGAAAATTTATGAAGCACATCTTGTTTTTATAGCTTTTTTAAAGCATCCCCTTCCTCCCTGAGATTTAGTTTTTGCTAATTTCTCAAACCCTTTCGTGGCTAAATCCTGCACACCTAGCTTCTCCTGTTCTTTCAGAACATTTTTCAATGGTATCGTACCAGCATCACGTAATATCACCGCTCCGCTTCTAAATTATTGATTTTTAATTGCATTAAGGCCTGACGAAATCATTGGTCTCAAGAATTTAAATAATCCACTAAAAATACTACCTGTTCCGCTACCGCTTTGTAGAATATTCGGCTACATATATAGTTGACATATGCCACTTAAATATACCTGTACTCGTCTACAGTAAATAATATTTTGTTTACTCTCTGCCTATCAGAAATACACAGAAGGTCGATACAATTATTGAAGTTGATGCCGATAACTTTAAAAAGATAATAGCAGCGGAGAAACTGAATATCAATTTTGATAGATGCCATGTTGTAGAGACGTTGGGGATAACTAGGTGTTATAATTGTAACGGATATTCACATCACGGTACGAAGTGCACGAGCAAGCTAACATGCCCTAAATGTAGCGGAAACCACAAATTTAGTGATTGTAAGAGCACGGAAATGAAATGCAGTAATTGTACAGATGCAAATAATAGACTTAATCTTAAGATTAATACAAATCATGCTACGTGGGATAATAGTTGTACAGTGTTTCAACGCAAGTTAAGATCACTTAAGAACCAAATTAATTACCAATAGCAGTTCAGTACACAAGACGTACTATATACAAACATTCGAAGTTTGTATTCAAATTTTTTGGAGCTTGAACAGATAATGTTAGATTTTAAACCAGCCATAGTGTTACTCAGTGAAACCAGAACCAGAATGTACGATGCAGAATTTCATATTAATAATTACAACTTTATTCGTTGCGATTCGGATAGTCGACATACGGGTGGTGTTGCTATGTATATTCACGAAAACATAAATTTTAAAATAATTTCCAAGTATGAGAAAGACCGCGCTTGGTTTCTAGCAATTCAAATTATTAAAGGATATCATACAACTGGCATATTTGGAGTAGTTTATCGATCATTTCAAACAACGAATGCAGTATTCTTAAGTCACTTCGATGAATGGTTAGAAAATGTCATAAACCACAACAAAAATAATTTTATTTTCGGTGATTGCAATATTGATGTTAAATCCAATGAATTTTACAGTGTTAAATTGAAACAGTTGATCACAGATAATAGATTGATTCAGATAGTAAATGATCATACTAGAGTTACATATAACAGCAAGAGCTTAATAGATATATTAATTACTAATTCACAGAATATTCGATATGAAGTAGTCAAAGAAAAACAAATTAGCGATCATTACATGTTAGCTGTTAGTATAAATAATAAAACGAAAATGCCAGCAGAAGATGTTGCAGCAGTAGAAATAAGATCATGGAAAAATTACTCTTCTGAATCACTAAACAACTCTTTAAATCAAAAACTACTGGGATTTCAAGGAGGTGCAGAAATAAACCAAAAAGCTGAAGTTTTAGTATTAAAGTTAAAAACCTGTGTGAATGAATTGACACATATGGCAACAATTCGAAGAGAGAATAAAATACCATGGTTCTCTCAAAACTTAAAGTCGTTGAAACAAGATAAATTACGTAACTATGGCGTTTTAAAAATTTTTAATTCAAAGGATAACTGGGATAATTATAAAAAATCCAGAAATTTGTATAAACAATCACTGAGGAAAGAGCAATCAATTTATTTCAAAAGTAAATTCATCGAAAACAAAAATAAACCAAAAGAACTTTGGAAAACGTTAAAATCGATGTATAAAACTAAAAATAAAACACAGTGGAATATTCAATTTAACAATAAAATAATAACTGAGAAGCACGAATTAGCTGAGGCTCTAAATCAGTCATTTGTATCCAGTGTGATTAATATTCACAATAGTATTCCTGAAGTAAAGGATTGGGATTTTTCGGATGTGGATAAATGCTCAGAAAAATTCTGTTTTCAAAATGTAACTCATCAGGATTTATCCAAAATTATAAGTAGCATGAATTCTAATGCAGGAATAGATGGAATAAATCGAACTGTCATGATGGATGCGATGAAAAATCAAATATTCTCAAAAAATTTCACAGAGTTAATTAATCAAAGTTTAAATCAAGCTAAAGTACCTGAATCATGGAAAATATCAACAGTAATACCAATTCCCAAAACTATTAAACCGATGACACCAGAAGAATTACGCCCAATCAATATGTTGCCACCGTATGAAGCGATAATGGAACGTGTAATTAAAAATCAATTAATCAACCACATTAACAAAAATAATATACTAGTCGACCAACAATCCGGATTTCGAGAGCTGCACTCATGCGAAACAGCATTAAATCTAATGCTAGATAACTGGAAGGCAGAAATAAATGATAATAAAGTTGTGGTTTCAGTTTACCTGGATTTTAAACGCGCTTTTGAAACAATCGATAGAAAAATTTTGCTTAAAAAGCTCATTAAATATGGAGTACAAGGGAAAGAACTTGAATGGTTCACTAATTATCTCGAAGGAAGGCAACAATACACAAAGATAGATAACTGTGTCTCTAAATTGACACCAAACAATCTAGGAGTTCCCCAGGGATCTATATTAGGACCATTGCTTTTCATCCTATATATTAATGATATAGTCACAGTCATAAAAGATTGTAAAGTGAATATGTTTGCAGATGATACGCTAATTACAACTTCTGCACCAACCCTTATAGAAGCTGTACAAAAAATAAACCAAGATTTAGAGAATTTAAGGAAATGGTTAATGTTCCACAAACTATCACTTAATATTTCAAAAACTAAGTATATGGTAATGTCAATAAGGACTACAATAGAATGTGATGAAAATATAAAAGTAGATAACCAAATCATAGATCGTGTAAAAAAATATAAATACCTGGGCGTTGTTATTGATGAAAATTTAAATTTCAACGATCATTTGGACTATATTGCTAAAAAGATGAATAAAAAATTGGGACTTTTTAATAGAATTAAGGACAAACTGCCGCTTGAAACAAAGATTATATTCTACGAATCAATTGTTGCCCCACATATTGACTATTGTTCATCAGTATTTTTTATAATGAACCAAGCACAAATATATCGTCTCCAAAAGATACAAAATAGATTTATGCGAGCTATTTTAAGGGCAGAAAGTAGAACCCATATACGAGAAATGCTTGAAGTGTTGGAGTGGAAGTCCATAAAGCAGAGGATTAACTTTAACGTTCTGAAATTGTTGTTTCGCCTTGAAAACGGAGTACTTCCAAATTACTTAGATTCAATGCTCTGCACTAATAGAGAAGTTCACAACTATAATACAAGAAACACTCATTTTCGATTGCCGCTATATAGTAAATCATTTTGCCAACGATCATTAGCCTACAATGGAGTTAAGCTATATAATTCACTAAGTAATTTTTATACTTTAGGTGAATTAAGAGAATTAAAGTACGAGAATTTTCTAAATTTGTTAAATATATTCATTAAAGATAACATTAGTATTTAGATAAACTTAAGTAAAACTTACTATTATTTAATTTAATTAATTAAAACCAAAAAAATAAAAATGTCATATATTGATAAATAAATAAATAAATAAATAAAAAAATAAATAAATATCCAATCCTAAAATTGGCTATCCAATCAACAATTCAACTTCTACATGTAATCAAAATGTTATAAAATTCATAATACTGCTCGTATTAAAATTCTTTTCTCATAAGAGCATGATTTAATCATAAAAAAAATTAAAAATCAAATTAAAGAATAAATCAAGGATTAAAAGAAATTGAAAAAAATTAGACAATTTAAATTTATTACGAATTTCTTCTTAAAATTAGTATGGCCTCAAGAATATTAAGACTCGTACTTTTGTTGATTTTTTCCACTTTCTCCAAGCCACCAAACAATTAAATCCAGAATTTATGTAATCCGAAGTTGTTTTGATTTTACGAGTTTAATTCCTGCGACCTTATAACACAGAGCCAATACAACTGCATATATAGGCAATCTTCTATGTCTGAAGTTAAAAACAAATTTAGGATATTATCCATCAAGGTTACTAACCCTAATATGTATAGTACTAACAGATTCGAACCCTAAGATGAACCCGAAAAATTGTAAAGTTAGACTTTTAAGCAAATCGATAACAAGGCACCAAAATTCTCACAAAAAGTGATTTGAATTTTGTTAGGTCAGGATTATTTCCCTAAATACAATAACACACTTTATTTAAGTCAGACATCTAACAAAACTGTAACGAAACACAACAAAAAATTTGCTTACACAAAAGCAACAACAACGAACAGCAGATAAAAGTAACGGTAACATATTACTAATTATTAAGGCTTTAAAAAGTTTTCTTCAACGTAAATGATGACATCTTAGACCAAAGGAAATTTTTTGTGACGATATGATGAACAAGCTGTGATTCTATCTAAAATAAAGATGATAGGCACGTATTTCATAACAGATTGTTCCGAATGATGAATGAGTTCTTAACATATTTTGATATCTTTGCACAAAATAAAATAAAAAAAAAATCTTAAATACCCGGAGGATAAATAATGTATCTAATAAATTAAATAAAAAAACTACTTGAAATATTTATTACAAGGATTGCAATAAATCTAACTGTATAGATTCATACCGACAATTGTAATTTAAAATCAAATTAAATTTGAAATCAGCAATTAAACAATAGCTTTGCTTATGATATGACATTTTACAAAATTCTGATACTTGTTAACCTTTCTTGTTCATTTTATATTAACTTCTAGAATAACCTTTTAAAAAATCCTGTCTCGAACACAAATTGTAAAAAAAAAATGAAAATTTTCCTCTTGTGTGTGCTGTACGAGAACATGAGAGTTTTTCTTTTTTCACATTTCGATTTGTATTCTTTACATTTATTTGAAACGATTGTTAGTCTTCGTTTTATTATTTTGCTTAATTTGTAACATTGATAATTTGACACTTATTTATTTGTCACACTATATAGCATAAATAATATTTTTGATATTAAAACATCTTTAGCGGCGGTAAGTCAAAAATTGCATGTAAAAAAAGGAACGGAAAATCCGGTACGAACGAAATTGCAAATTATATATATATATATATATATATATATATATATATATATATATATATATATATATATATATATACATATATATACGAGTATATATATATATATATATATATATATATATATATATATATATATATATATATATATATATATAAATATATATATATACGAGAAAAACGAACACAAAATGCACCGAACTTACATACTACGCTGTTGTACGATTGATCGCTCCAAGTGCGATCAATGATCAATCACGGTGATGCTCTTTTGTACTTCACTGTACCATCTTTTTTGTCACCATAATGGGGCAGGCTTATAGTTAATAGGTTTGCCGCTCTTTTTTAAGGCAGTACCGTATGTCAATGATAGAATAACAATTGTCATTTAAGTTTTGTATAGAAATGTGTAGCGATTCACTCATTTAATCGTTATTAATTCGTTTCAGCACTACAATTATTAAAAAATCAATTTTCTTAAATTCAAATATAATTGTAAGTGTTTTATCTTTATTTTCCGCTAGTGACACCTACTAAATGCTTTTCGACTCACAGAAATATTTAGTTAGGATTCTCACACTGCTCATAAAATAAATTCCAGTGTCGACTACAATTTAGTACAACTCACCACCATACGTCAGTATACGTAACCAACCTTTAACAAAACATTTTTTTGATGATTTTATCTTTTACGCTTGAATGCGCTACTCATCAACAAAAGAATTCATCAACGATATTTTGTTCATCGTCTTGACACAAAAAAACACACACACTCTGATACGAGATATCGTCTGACACAAACCGAAAAAGTCAAAAACGCAGTAGTACTATTTTATTAAAATATAAATATTTTTTCTAATAATTTAATTTACCGAAAATTATTGAAAATATTAAATTCAAAATTTGGTAATTCTTTCTCGGGATTTTGCTGGTGAATTATTTAAAAGTGCAGTGAATTAATAGGTGGTAGAAAATTCCCCCATTTAAAATATTGTAAATTTAATTTGCAACCGCAAATAAAAATTTTAAAAAGTGACGTGCGGTGTTTTAATTGAATTAACCGAATATATACATATATATCCAGAAACACCTTGCCCACACGATACTATACAAAGTCAATAAATGTATGGCGAAATAAATAACATGAAACTATTTTCATATTTTAAAATATATTTAAGTGATTTCACTAATAAGAGAAATTGTAAACATGGAATCCTTAGCGCGTTTAGTTGTTTTAAATAGATAAACAAATGTTTCTTTTTAATAAAATCGATTTAAATTTGTGATTTATGTTAACCTTAAAAATATTATGTGAGCTAAGCCATCGAAATAAATTTTTAAAAATATTGATTCAATGTGGTTTTATATAAGTTGACACTACTTTTACGTATTTTAAAAGATGGATTCATGTTGCGTTTTGCCATCGCATATCGTTTCCTTCTTAGTTTATCAATACGCGATATGAAACACAACTGAAGTAGATGTCTCGATTGTATTATTTACGGTAAGAAATGTCAAAGCACTAAATATTTGTATAGGAAATCGCGAGCTTGACCACTAAATAAAAAGTTAAAATAAACCTAAAATTAGAAAAATTCTGCACTGGGAGAAAGATTAAATATAAATCTACAAAATTTTTAAATGTACATGGTAAATTAAGTAGGTATATCTAATCAAAAATGGTGATTAATTGCTGTGTCCCGCAATGTGCATCGAAACAAATAACGGTTTCTGATGTGAAATTTCATAAATTCCCATCGAATATCCAACTTGTGATGAGATGGCTAAGAGCCCTCAAATGTGGGAAAAAACCTAGCAAATATGCAAAAGTTTGCAGCTTGCATTTCAAAGAAGAGGATTATAAGCCAACCATATATGAAGGTAAGTTGACACTTCTTTAAATCGTTTTACCAAATGTAATATTTTATATCAATTTTAGGCTATACAAAACGATTTTTAAAACGTTATGCTATTCCTAGTGAACACCTGCCAAAAATGAGTCATGGGGTGAAAGCGGGAAAGAATGTTCAATCAAGACAGAGGCGATTCGAAAGAAATATTCGACTTGATAGTGATTCGGGCAGTTCTCATGCACAAGATGCTTGTGTTGTACAAGATGATGATGCGCAGGATACTGACGTGTTGCAAGATACAAACGCTGAAGAGACTATTGACATAGCTACAAATCAATAGATTACTATACCAGAAATTGAATCTGAAGTCTCCACCCATTCACCAATAGTAAATCTAGCTTACAGACGTTTTCGAAATAAAACCACTCAGACTTCTCAATTTGTACCGATAGCGCTTTACTATGATCGCTTGTCGGATGAACAATTTAAAATGTATACTGGGCTACCGTACAATAGATTTGAAATTTTATTTTCATTTCTTGCCCAGACTTTGCCGTCTCCTTTTGATAAGTATTTATCAAAACGAGACCAATTAATTTTGTGTCTCATCAAATATAGACAAAATATTATTTTCTCTATTATCGGTAATATGTACGGTCTATCCTTATTAACCACTAGACAAATATTTGTTCACTGGACACATATTATGAATGCCGCATTCACAGCCGTTAACTGGTGCTCGCTAAGGTTTAAGAAGTAACATGCCTATACAGTCATTTTAGATTGCTCTGAAATTATTACACAACATTCCAGATTAAATCCCGAGCTCAATCAATGTTTGTTCTCGCATTATAAAAATAAAAACACTTTGAAATACTTGCTTGGAGTAATTTACAGTAATTTTCTGTTCTGAGGTCTTCTGTGATTCGATCAGTGATCGCTCTATAGTGGTAGAAAGCGGGATTATTGGTAAACTTAGCTAAGGCGACTTAGTGTTAGCTGATCGAGGCTCCGACATAAGTGACCTGTTAGAAGTAAAAGGTGTTTCTATTAATATTCCTCCGTTTCTTCGTAATCAGCAGCAACTAACTCCGAATAAAGTCATAGAAACTCGAAAAATTGCAAACCGGAGAATACTCGTAGAGAGTAATTGGATTAGCAAAATTTAATAAAATTTTAGCTCAAAAAATACCGTCATATTTGTAGCCTTACGCTGATGAGATTGTTTTTGTTGGCAACTTGCTAAATAATTTAAAAAAAAAATATTATAGACTAGCATTTAAATTAAGAATAAATACAAAATTATATTTTGAAACATGAATATTTAATAAATAAAATAAAATTTTAATTTGTAAATGTATTTTTAATAAATAAAATTGAATACGTAACAAAATAAAATAATAGTTTTCTTTTAATAATATAAACTTAAAAAAAAATCTACATTTTAATTTTTTATTTATAAAACAATATCAGCTTCTTTATTTTAAAAATTTACAATTAAATATAAATTGGTGATATTTGTGTTGTCGACGTCGTTATCAATAAGCGTATGATTCCTCTGTCCATTATTGTTCGGTTGATCCATTTCACTTCGCTCGTTGTATAGTGTCCGATTTAATTTTTTGGTTTTCCAAGTATTTAATCTAAAATATAACAATATTTAGGTGAATATTACCTTTCAATAAGAACCGCTTTATTCCCATAAGTTTTAGCACCCATAGCTTTTAGTTTTTCCTTGAGCTCCAAAATTGTATAGGATTTTGAATCTAGTTTTTAAAAATAATTACACCCATATTTAAGATTGGTTTAAAGGAAATTGATTGCTTATTATTTAATTTAAATGAATTACTTACTTTTTGGTAAAATATCCATTTTTAAGTAATTTATATTTTAATTTTTGTTGAGGACAATTAAAATTTCACCTCTTTGCAAACTAATATTTTTAGTTAACAACCATGAACACCTCCCTTTTAGTTCGTTTTTTAATATCGCGTATTATGTAATAATGTTATTTGTAAATTAATTTCAGTATTTAGGTTTTACAACAAAATGTCAACTCAAGATTTAACAAAAAATTAAAGTTATTAGGTGCAAAAACAGACGTGGAACCATTTTGATGGTATTTTTCCCAGTCTTAATTTAATAATCCATTTTCTTTTTAATGATGGTTGGCTAGGAAACCGATGAAATTTTAAAGAATCGTTTCTAGTAGATTTATTATTGCAGTTTGACACACAGCAAGTTGTCCCCACTTCGGTTGGTATAAATATTACCTATTAAAATAATCACAAAAAAGTTTGACAAAGTTGTACGTTTTTTTGTTTACATTACAAACCAAAATTCGTTTGTTATATTTCGCCCTAGTGCTTTTTACTATTTTAAAATGGAAATAATTTACTAGACTATTTTATTTTACTATACGTCTGAGTATAATTCGCTTATGTCAAATTTAATTCTGTCCTTGAAATATGGTATTGCCATCTGGTAGATGAAAATAGAAATAATTGCATTTTGTATGCCCCATTCGTACAAAAAAGCATGAAAAAATGTATTCATTGTAATTTATTCCTATAAAAAACAAATTTAAAAAGCCGAAGATTTCGTGTTTTATCAAAGCAACCTTGATTATACAAAGCCATAGTCTAAAAAACACAGCTTTTATAAAGGAATTAGAAACGAGGAAAAAACCAAACTTTTCATAGTAAAATACACAAAACATATTATTATTATTATTATTATTATTATCTTTATTTCAAATAAAATATATACATAATGAAAGCTAATTACAAGCAAAACAATTTAAAAATTTGAAATAGAGTAAAGCTCCTGTAGACATTACGTCTGTAGTGGAGCAATTAAAAACAAACTATTAATAAAATTAATATAATATTCTTTGGATATCAGTATAAAATATAATAATTTTCTACAATATACAAGCTCAGTTATTATTACATAAAATACATTTTTTACACGAAGACACATTGGAATATAGCATACTTCAATTCTAATGCTAAAAATATCGCTCAATATTATCCATGCCAAGCAGCCAAGTCCGAATTTCTCTGTTAAATTTGTGTTTCTGCATAGATGGAAGTATTTTCACGTGGTTAGGTAAAAGATGGAACCAAAACGGTGCCATATATAGATAAAATCTCCTAAACTTTTCATTATTACAACGAAGACCGATAAAATTGTTTGGATTTCTCATATTATGCGCATGATTTATTCGATTATGATAACTATTGCTGCGAACAAAAAACATTTTCAATACTTTAAATACATATAGATACCTCAGTGGCAACAAATTCAGCTCACGGAAAAGCGGAATTGTGGGTGTAGTTTTCGGACGAGCGTAAATTAATTTCACAATTCTTTTTTGCGCTATAAAAAGATCAACAATATTGGCAAAGTAAATTCCACCCCAACTAGTTATCCCATACATTATAATGGATTCTACAAGAGCATGATATAACCTTCTTAAAATATAAGATGGACATAAAGGTCGAAGATTATAAAATTTATGCACCGCAGTAATAACAATTTTCCTGATATTAGTTAGGTGGGAGGACCAATTTAGCCGTGAGTCAATTATTACACCTAAGTATTTAAACTCGTTTACGCAGGGTAAATCAAAACACTGACCAAAACATGAATTCTTATCGCATGAGTATACATGATACTTGAAAAAGTTTTGATCAACTGTTGTGTCAGGTCGTCTAAAATGCAAAACTCTAGATTTGTCACTCGCAACTAGTCGGTGATAGAAAAACCATTTACTTAAAATGTGTAAGTCAATTTCAATAAATTGTTTAATTTTTAGGTAATTATTAGACGCATATGTTAAAGCCAAATCATCTGCGAACGCTGTAGCACAGCCAGTGAGATTTATTTCAAAAACGGAATTAAAATAAATTAAAAATAATAAAGGTCCCAAAACTGAGCCTTGAGGAACACCACATCTCAAATTACCTGGAAGACTGTTTGCGTTATTAACTTTAACAATTTGGCTACGATTACGAAGGTAACTGATAAACCAATCCAACACCATTCCTCTAACTCCAATACTTGACAATTTTGTAATGAGTATGCCATGGTTAACAGTATCAAAAGCTTTTGAAATATCCATAAATACGGCGGAGCATTTTTGAGAGTTGTTAATGGCTAGATAAATATTACTCAAAAAATCTAAGAGAGCTTCCTCCGTAGATTTTCCAGCTGTAAATCCAAATTGGTGATCATTAAAAAATTTAATTTTACCAAGGTATGAGATCAATCGTCGTTTAATTAATTTCTCAAATAATTTGGAAAATGTACTCAATAAGGAGATTGGTCTGTAATTATTCATATGAAGAGCATCACCCTTTTTTAAAATCGGAATAACAACAGCTATTTTCAAAGCGACTGGAAAAATTCCACTCTTTAAGCTGAGATTAAATAAAAACCTTAATATGTCAACCAAATACCAAGCACAGTTTTTAACAACTACATTATCTACTCCATCGTATCCTTTAGAGTGTTTGTTTTTTAACTTCTGAATTTCAGATAGAATCTCTAAAGAATTGATTTCCTCAAAATAGCAAGAAGTACCATAATTTTCTCGGTTTCCAAGAATAAACCGTTTTTGCTCTTCACTGTTATTAGTACTATTAAGAATAATTTCAGAAGTTGGCTCTGAAGATACATTTATAAAAAAATTATTAAACTCATTACATATATTTTGATTATCAGTAAGTAGAGTATTAGATTGATTTTTATAAATATGCGTTATCTGGTTTTTATATGTACCTCTACCCAAAATATCGTCAATTTCCTTCCACATAAGCTTAGGATTATTTCCAATTAATTCAAATTTATTTTTATAATATAATCTTTTAACATTAATATTTACGCGTTTAGAAAGTTTTTGAACATAATTTTTTAACCGAGCGCTATTAGGATATTTTCTTAGTTTTTTTGAAAAATGTTTTAGTTTATTAATTTGACATAAAAGGTAAGAATTCATCCAGGGCTTTAACTTCTTATTATTGCGATTTGTAATTGTGTCTTTGGAAAAATCAATATGATAATTGAGAATTTTTAAGAAAATGTTGAATGCTGTATTGCAATCCTTTTCACAATAAACAAGGTTCCAGTTTTCCACTAGGAGACGATCTCTAAGTTTGTCATAATTTACTTTAGAAATACTTTCCGCATAACATGCAACAGGTCTTTTTGATGATGCAAAAATATTAAGTGTAATTAAATTATGATCCGAAAAATGAATAGGTAAGTTATCAATACTAAAATTGTAAGTATTATTGGATTTCACAAATACATGATCTAGACATGATAGTTTCCTAGTTGGATTGTTTGAGACACTGAGGAATCCATATGATGCAAGCATTGTTTGGTAGTTGAAACTACTTACGTTGTCTAATATATTGATATTAAGATCACCTAAGATAACTATATTATTATTGTTAATTGTATCCAGCAAATTATCCAAATCATTACAAAAAACGTTAAGATCGCTATTACAAAAGCGGTAAAAACATAGAAAAGTCCAAAAATTTTTATCTAACTGAATGTTTAAACTAAGGACATCAGCTGAACTCCAATTACTAATACAACATGTTACAAATGTATACTTTTTATTTATAAATACACCAACTCCACCGGCGCGGTAATTATCATTACAGCAAGCTTTAAAATTGTAATTCGGCAAATTGAATTCTGTAATTTCGCAATTATATGCGAAATCACTTTTTTTCCTAAGACAAATTTTTAAATGAAAATGTTACAAATTCTTAATTATGATTTCTGAAATATTTTCATAAATATTTGAATTTCAACATATATGAATATCGTTTAAGTAAATCGTTTTGATTTTCTTGTAATAATTAAATTATTTAAACCAAAATATAAAAAATTTCTTAACAACAGCATTCTGGTCAAATTAAAAAAAAGCTTACTACAATTCGTTTGATCATTAAGTCAATATACATTACATAGATGGCAGTGATGTCCGTAAAAATTTGGTAAAATCATACCAAAAATTACCAGCTGAGGAAATTTCAAGTAAAAAAATTGTAGGAAAAGCAAAACAAATTCACAAAATATTAAGTACGAGTGATAATTTTGTGACTAAATAATTTGTTTCCTATTTTTCTGTAAATATTTTAGACATCTTACGTACACTAGTAAAACTAAAGATAAATTTAGCAAGTATTATTTTAATTCATCAGAGCCAACTTTGATTTATTTTTCAAAATGGAAATTCGAAAAATATATTTTAGGCATAGTTTAATTTTAATATTTCTGCAACTAATATTTATTGAATAACAATATAGTCTTCTTGAATGTTGTTGTTCAAGGTATGTAGAAAAGATTTATATAAACGTTTTATAATATTTTTGCTTTTTTCATTGAAAAACTGGAAGCTAAAAAACACCATTTTTACTATGGATTCCTATGGAAATCAGTGAAAAGTTATACCACTAAAAAAGCTTCTAAAAAATACGTCATTAAGATTATGGTTCTATACTCTAGAAGGCTCAGGTTTTATGCTTTATACTTCTGTTTCATGTTTTAAAATTGTTATGTAAGTGATTCAAAAAAGTGAAATGGAAATGTATTAGAAACAAACAGAATTACACGCATACTTTAAGTATTAAATATTATACATCTTAGCGAGCCCTAAAAATGATACTGACACTTACACATTGGTATATAATAAAATAATAATTTTGAAATTTAATCGGTATGCTATGTTTAGTATTGCAGCTCGTGCTGTTGCTGAGTTTGGTTTTATGCGGGGAGTTTTGGAAACAAAAATTATAAAAGTGGTAAACAGATTCGAATGACTTTCTCTAAAGATGCACGCAAGGAAGAAGCCGCAGGAAGACATGCTACTCTTTTTCCAGCTGCTATGATTTTACAGTCAAAATAGAGTCTATGTCTAATAGCCAATGGTTCCCGCGACCATTCATAAAAGTCTAAATATGGAATTTTCAACAAGGTTGCCGTGTTTGAGTATATGTGTACTGTATTTTAAAGCGCACATGACCGGTTTAGATGATTATCTTAACAGAACTGTACTTTGCTCAAGCTCACCGAGACATAGCTATACTGAATTTTAGTCGTTTATATTTTTCTTCCGACAATTAATGTCGGTAAGGTTCGTCCTACAAACTCAATATAGAATAACTTATTGACTTTATAAACCAAAAAGGTAACGCAATTTAAATTCTGAGCGAACGGCAGCCTTCTATCTGCGTTGGATTCTCAGGCCCGTCGAAGAGGCTTGCAATGATTCAATGGATGATTATACATAAAGGTTTTCACATAATAGTTTTGCGAGTTGAGCGTGAACTCGCGATGTTTTTTATTTTTATTTTCGATCGTTTTAGGCTTTGCAGAAATCAATGTATATTATTGTGTGTATTACACTAGATCTAAACATTAAACAACTTACCGAAATTTTCATAAGATGTTGTTTTTTTTCTGAAAATACAAAAAAAAATCATTTTATAACTCATGCGGCGTTAAGGTTCTCCATTCTTGTCATTATTTAATTATGTCACTAAATATTTACGTAAAATAGATTTTCTTTAAAATATTATTTTAATTTGGTTTGCTAGAATAACATATTTTATTAAAAAAATAAAATAATCTGATAAATTAAAAAAAAAAAAAAAAAAAATTTAACTTTTCATAAAGTTTCAAAGTTACAAGTATATTCCAACTTTTCATTTTTCAATATTCTTGACCTAAATAATGCGAACGAAAACAAAAGCTGTTGCTTTCGATAAAGATGACAAAGAATTATCTCATTTAATTTTTAAATAAAACAAATTTGTTTTTATGACATTTTCACTTAATTTTTACGATTTAATTATTTAATAGAATGTAAAGGAGATATTCCAGAATTTTTTTACAGACATTACAAAAATATTTGAATGCCATAAATTAGAATTTATCTGATATAATAAGGTGCAGAGATTTAGTGGTACATGCTGAATTTCATTACAATTGGTTAAGAAATAAGCAAGTTCCTTTGTAATTATCCATAATCTAGAACTTCTTCGAAAAATTATTTTAGAATCACATTTCCATCATACATGCTGAATTTAATTAAAATCATTTAAAAAAATATAACCGAGTTCTTTCGTAATTGGCCATATTCATTTCACCATAATCCGTTAAGGAATGACCCAGTTCCTTCCGAATTTTCATTCCAGAAATTTTCAAAAATTATTTTTGGATCCCATTTCCATCTTACATGCTAAATCCCAAGAATGTCGATTAAGAGGCCATATTCCAGAACTTCATCTAAAAACCATTAGAATTCCTTTTCCTTCGTACACGCTGAATTTTATTAAAATCGGTTTACAATTATTTCATTCTGTTTGTTTTTATCTAAAAGTGATATAAAATTATCGTAGCTTCGTGACGTCAGACGACGTAGCGACAAATACGCATGAATTTATCTTCTAAATATATTCGTAGTATTATGAAACTGCAATAGCAATTAAATGCCGTTTAGAAATTTGTTTTCCTGCTCACTACTTATAAATTGAATATAGAGAGAGAAATCTAATTGCTACTGTGATTTTACTACTACCACATAGATTCTATTAAATAGTTTAAACGATTGTTTCCCGTCCTTCCCCTTCACCCTTTTCTAAATTTAGGTTGGTAAATTATTTAGTTAAGTTTAATAGATTTAAAATATATTTCTTTCTTTCATTTCTTTCTTTTAGAAATCGTAATGCTGGAGATATTTAAAACGTTACTCAGACGTTCCAAAATAATAAAGATGATACTGTAGTGTTTGAAATAATTAAAATTAAAGAATATAAATCAAACAGAACGAGTACATAAATTAAAAACTATGAAGAGTGGAATATTGGAATACATTTTAGCAAAACTAATAAAAAAAAATTCAAAAAACGAAATCGGCAGTATTTCAGAAGACCAGATAATGCATATTCCAAGGTTCTTTTGGAGTGACTTTTAAAAATATTTAAGAAAAACGAAGATGATTTCTTCAAGCATACTCGAAAGGAGAAAGTAATACATATTCGAATTCCTGCTCTTGCCTTTGAATTAATGCCTAATAGAGCGAAGAAGTTGTATGACAATAATTGCTGAGGAGCGGTTAGTAATTACTCTATCGTGAGTAGAACTATTTAAAGAAGATTTCTAAATCCGTTTTTATGTCTATTCGTTTGATTTCACTTACCTATCTCTGGACATGAGCCATGTATTTCTTTGCTGGAGCTTTAAGATAGGCAAAGCAACAGCTCGTGTGATTTGAATCGAGACTTGTGATATTATGTGGCATATTTTATCTCCACTTTATGGGGCAAACCTTACGCCCAGGATTACTGCAAAATTGCAGAACAGTTTAAAACCACATCGAATTAACCCAACCGTGCTTGGGGACTATTAACGGAAAACATATTTCTATTCAGTGTCCCAAACCCAGTGGCTCTGAATTCTATAATTATAAAGAGTTTTATAATGTGATTCTACTAGCGGCGTGTAAACCGCAATACACATTTACATTGTGACACTTATGGAAGACAAAGCGATACTTATAATAAAATACGGGGGGTACAAATAAGTTTTGAGTTTTTTTTATAACTTCGAAGCTTAATTCAGAGACAAAGCATTGTCCATCGTTAGCTACGACTTTTTCCCATCTTCCAGGTAGCATACGGATTCCGCGTCGAAAAAATTCTTCGCCTTTTGAGGCGATCCAAGAAACGACCCAATTTTTGGCTTCTTCGTAAACAGTGAAGTGTTGCTCGGCCAGTCCATGAGTCATCGGCCGGAACAAGCGGTAGTCGGAAGAAGCAATGTCTAGTAAATATGGCGGGTGGGCTAGGACATCCCATTTAAGCGCCTCCAAAGTTTCCTTGACGACTTTTGCAACATGTGACCGAGCGTTGTCGTAATGATAGATCACTTTGTCATGCCTTTTGGGATATTGTACATCAATTGTTTGTTGATAACGTGCTCCAGTGATGGTTTCGTTAGGCTGGAGTAGCTCAAACTAGACCAGTCCAAACTGATCCCACCAGATGCACAGCATCAGGTTCTTGCTATGAATATTCTGTTTGGCCGTTGAAGTTGATGCATGACTGGGCTTACCCCACGATTTTCTGCGCTCCGGGTTTCGTATAAGATCCACTTTTCGTCCCGCTTCAAGATTTCATGCAAGAAACCCCTTCGATTTGGTCTTTGGAGCAGTTGTCGTACGTGAAAAAAGGGCGTTCGACGTCTCGTAGCTTGTGTTCATACGGGACCCAATTTCCTTGTTTTTGCATCATACCCATTGCCTTGAGACGGCTTTGAATCGCTTATTGAGTCACTCCCAAAATTTCAGCGAGCTCCTCTTGAGCATCTTCAAACTTCACTGGCCTCTATTGGCGTTCTTTGTAACTGGTGTCAAAATCGCCACTTTTAAAACGCTGGAACCAGTAGGTACTCATATGTTTTTATTGATGGAGCATATTCCCCATATGCTTTACACAGCAATCGATATTCATCAGCTGCACTTTTCTTCAAATTGAATCAAAAAAGCAGCGCTTCCCGCAAATTGTGTTTTGTTGGCACAATGGTTGACATAGTTAGAGCACAAAAAAAATTTGTTGTTTACACTTCAGTAAAATGACACATACTGATTTTTAGAGGGAAATGATGACGCTTTAACAAGAATTTAGTTACAAGATGGTCCGATACAGACATTTTGCCAAAAAGTTCCTTTGGGAAAAACTGTTTTCGGGCCAACTTCCAGCCCACGATATTTATCAAGAGTTCAAATATTAATTAAAAATCATGATGAGATAGATGGTAGTTTAGAGTAAGCTTAAGACTATACCTTTTCAAATTATCAAACGAAAAAAATTTTAAGAAAAGGCGGTGGTCTTATTTAAAAAAAAAGAAAAAATTGGTCCTTTCGCTGTTAGGTAATTACTAATCTAAAGAAATAAAAATCCCCCTAGGTTCTGACAGATATTTAGGTTTGGAACAAAATTCGCTAAACTTGCTTGATATCAAAGATTTCGACATCAATTGATAACGATTTTAGTGTTTGCTGGATTTATTTATTTCTAGTTTACGTTTTGCCCCTTAAAATTTACCCCTTTTGTACTTCAAGTTTATCAAATGTCTGGTCCCTGTGGTCGGCCATATAACCTGTGGTCGGCCATATAAATAACAAGTAATATTTGGATCAAATGTTGTACGAATTTCCGCCGTCGAAATTTGTCAACAAAAATCAAAAGCCCCTAAGTCAAATGATTTTTATCGGATGTTGATGCACTTGATGCAAAAATTGTGAAAATATTGTTTGTTATTTATATGGCTGACCCCAGGGACCGGCGGAAAATCGTACAACATTTGATGCAAATATTGTTTGTTATTTATATGGCCACCAGCGACCGGCCATTTGATAAGTTTTGCAGCAAGTGCATACTACATATGGACATTCGACAAAAATCATATTTGGTTTCTTTATTGAACAAAAATCATATAATTTGTATTACCACTACATATACTACATATATATACGTACAAGAGAAATTTTTTTTTTTTTTGTATGTTCTTCACAACCATTAGAAAAATACTTAATTTTAGCTGAAAACAATTTTTGAATTGTGTTTTTGTGTTTGTTCTCGGTGAGATTCTCCAGATTTTGAAAATTCTTGTCGCCTCCCGATTTCATATACTTTTCTCTCGGATTTCATCGGCTGATCACTTTTTAACTACATATTAAAGGACTTAGATGCTTGATGTTCAAGACTTGCTTGGCAATTAGGTGTTTCAAAACATTCAATTTATTCGAGTTTGTTTGAGATTGTCGGTTGTATTTGATTGTTCGATGTTACTGGAGAATATTTGATTGTTCGGTATTTACGAAATTATCCGATACTATATGAGGGTTCCAACTTCCAATCTTATTCTAATTTTGCTTATTGTATTGTTGAGGTTAGCCTTAACTTGCTTAGCAGCATTTTGCTTAGTAGACCTATAGTAACATTAAGTTAATTGACAAATAATTCGATAATTACAAAAATTTTCAGATTTTTTCGAAACGTTCGTGGGTTTTCTAACAGGCTTTTCAGAACAGGAAATTGTTCGAGATCAATCGAGATTCATATAATACAGAGATTACTTGAATTTTTTTGGGGTAATCGAGATTATTCCGATTATCTTTCAGTTGGAGGAACTTGCAGAATCACACATATAAATTGTAATTTTTTGTAGATTTCTCGAGATTACGCCAACCATTCGATATTTCTTCGATTTATTGTTTTATCTGCAGAGTTCAAAGGAATATTTGCAGATCATAATTTTTATAATAGTTATAATATTTCTTAAGAGTAATTATTATTTAATAATTTAATAAAACAAATTAATTGGACGTAATTGCTGGTACGATGCAAATGAATAGCTTAAATATGTTGCTACATTAATTCCTAGTAGTTAGCTACATTAATTCATGAACCCGATAAAATTTAAAATAATACATTACTAAATTGAAATGTAATAGAATTATACGTTGAACTACTTTATTAAATTACATTGTAAGCTCGGTTCGGTTTCTGGTTTTGTTGAATTTTATTAGAGTTGTCTCTTGCTTTAGGTCATGAGGTAGCTTATTATAAAATTGAATAAACCTAAAGAGTACACAATTATTGGAAACATTTGTCGAAAGAAATTAGTACTACTATACTCATGTGTATCGGATATTTGTAGTAACTCAAAATTATGTTTTATTAATCCTTTAATTATTTTAAAGCAATAACAATTAATTCTCTCTGACAAATACTACCTAAAGTCAAAATATCTTTGAACAATTCATTGGAAGTTATTCTAACTGGTAATTCCAAATGCACCACTGCAGACAGGATTAAGATATGAGAATGTATACTTTTTGGCAAATTCTGGTTTGTTTTTCTTATTAAAAAAAATATAAGGCACTATTGACCTTTTAATTTTATCGACATGTAACCAATCCTAAATATGTACGTATAAAATTCAACACGTTCTACAGCAGTATTATTTATTTGAAGTGATAATGTAAACAACAGGTCCATATAAAACATTTTGTTTCAAAAATGTCAATTATTACTATGAAGGCCGCTTTACGCGGTAATTGAATATTTTGTGTATTTTGGAAAAGGGGGAATTTACTGGAAAAACGAGCTACAATTCTGGAAAAAAAATTGAGAGAATTTCTTAACAAATATTTTGGCAAAGACAGAATTTACTGCTCTTTCTAGTAATATATTCTGGGAAAAAGCCGGGTCATATTCTGGAAAAACGGAGGAAAATTCTATAAAAATATTTATGAAAAGGAGGAATTTACCGCTATTTTATTGTTATTTTATGTTTACCACTAGGTATTTTTGTACGACCGTTATAATTTAATATTATGTCAATAATGACAAAATTATTTTTTGGGCTTTACGGTGCTTTGACTGCTTCAAATTTATAAAGACATATTTTGTTGTTTAATATCTTTATTCGCTTCCCGACATGTTTCGGTTAATATATAACCTTTTTCAAGGGATATATTACATGTTATATTAGATGAAATGCACTGAGAGGTTAAAATTATGATAAGCATTTATATATGATGTGGGTGTGATTATAAATATTAGTTGAATAGACTTACATTTAGGTGTGAAGAGATAATTAAAATATTATAATATCTGTGTTGATTATTACACTAATGATAAAATTTCTTAACAAATTATATTATGATACGAACAAATAATTGACACAAACTAAACACAGTGTTTTATTAAAATCAAAAAATTTCAAATTAAAAATGTACGTTATGTAATTATAACGCTTGTCAAATTATAAAATTGAACAAAAAACTAAGATGGGGGAGTATGTGTTGTTGTTGCGTTCTACGTTTTTTGTTTTGTTGGGTGAGTTCAGTTTCTGTGGGTGATAGTGAACGTGTTCTTTTTTGTGTTTTCGTTGTCTTAATATGATATGTATGTATAAGGGCGCAAAACACTGGTGCGATATGGTCGGAGTCTTGTTTATGGTTCATGGATTTTTCGTCAATAATATGTAGAGCTTCCATTGTTAACCTGCGGTTAAAATTGTTAGCTTTTGCAAGGACTTGGGTGGAATTAAAATCAGGAGTATGGTTGTGTGTGAGGCAATGGTCAATTTAAGTAGTTTTCAGATGTGACGTAGTATCATTGTGGCTGGTAATGTGCGGAGGCAAATTATTACTTCGATAATATTGATTGACCAATTTTCTTATTAATATATGTGGATAATTGTTGTATATTAGGGTGTCCCTATCAATTTGATGTTTTTGGTGTGAAAAACGTTTGAACTTAGAGTTAGTATTCGACTTATAAAGTTTCTGACTGTATTGATTCTTTGGGAATATGGGTGGTGGCTATGGTAATTAAGGATTCTATTAGATGCACAGCATTTTTTATACAAATCTGTTAGGATGGTGTTGTTTGCACCTCTTTTTAATGTGATATCTAGATACGATAACTGTTTTTCAGTTTCTAATTCTGTGGTAAATATTAATCTGGGGTGGAATGAGTTGAGGGCATTAAGGATAGCGTCTACGGAATCTGTGGGGATAATGGCAAATATGTCAGCTACATACTTTACAAATGTAGATGGGTTGTAGTCTACGGTGGCAAGTGTCGTATCTAATAATTTTCGTGTGACTATGTCAGCGATTACTGTCGATAATGGGTTGCCCATAGGCATACCAAATATTTGTTGATACGTTATGGATTTGTAGACGAAATAATTCCCGTCTATTAGGCAGAATTTTAGGAGTTGAAAAAACGGTGTTTTTGGTATGGACGTATATATTGCAACTGTATTCCATTGTTCTTCAATTATATTGATCGCTAAGTTAATTGGTATGTTGGTGAAAAGTGATACGATGTCGAAACTGATCATTATTTCGTTATTGTTTATATTAATGTGTGAGATTTTTTCTTTGAAAATGAATGAGTTCTTTATGGTGTATGGGTCAACATTTGTTGTTTAGTATGTTTGATAACATATTACAAAGTTCAGAAATAGGCGTATTGATACATGCAGATACAGGTCTGCAGGGAACATTGGGTTTGTGGGTTTTAGGCAGTGCATAAAGTTTGGGGTCTGTGGAATTGTGGGTGGTGAGGCAACATTTTTGTTTTTGCCAATCACACCTAATTCAAACAATTGATCGATAATTCGATATAATTTTATAAGTTTGTTTATCATTTAGAAGTTCACTTATTTTTTGATCGTATTCAGATCTATACATTATTACGGTGGATTTACCTTTGTCACTAGATACTATGATTAGATTCTTGCATTTTTTGAAAAACAGTGAAGTTTTTTTGTATGTGTTGTTGAGGATAATGTTTATTATGTTTTTTTGTTGTTTTTTGAGTATAAACTTAGAATTAGTGATAACGTTGGCGATTCTGGCTCTAGCTATATCTTTAATTCTTGTGTCTTGTATTAATCTAACAATTTCTTCGGTATCAGCAATTAGCTCGAAAAGTTGTGGGCGTGACCTGTTGTTGGGCATATTGAATTTTGGGCCTAATGAAAGGAACCAACCAATGTCTTTTGGAATGGTTATAGACGTAAGATTTATAAACGCTTTTTCGTCGTAATTTATGTTTAATGAAGTTAGTGTTTTGTCATATAGGATATCAAATTTATTTTTATGACGAAGACCATGTTCGGTTTTTTGTTTTATTAAGTATTTATTTTGATTTGTTAGGAACGTGTGTGCGATATTGTAAGGTAAAGTGTTAATAATGTCTTATTGTATGGCGTATAGTAGGTTGTGTGAATTATTTGTGTGTGTACAGATGTCTCTTATTATAATGTTTAGTATTTTGGTATGGAAATTGTTAATTATATTTTCTAAGTTGTGTTTATACTTGCTATCATAGTTGAACAATTTAGGAATGTTTCTTGTGCTTCTTTTAATGAAATTTGGAATTATCGAGTGACGTCGACAATCCAGTAGAAAATTTCTAGTTGGTGTGAGTCTGGTATACGGTTGATTTCCTTTGTGAATATGTGTAATTTTGTTATTGCGGTAGGTCCGAATTTTTTTTTAATTTTTTTGTAGAATTTTATCTTTATATTGGATTATGCCCCCAATAAATTAATTGATATTTGCCACTAGGTATTTTGGTTCGACCGTTATAATAATTATTTTTTGGGCTTTACGGTGCTTTGACTGCTTCAAATTTATAAAGACATATTTTGTTGTTTAATATCTTTATTCGGTTCCCGACATGTTTCGGTTAATATATAACCTTGCCCGTGAACCGTGTTCTGCGCCCTTATACATGACTCGAAGACAACGAAAACACAAAAAAGAACACGTTCACTATCCGACACAGAAACTGAACTCACCCAACAAAACAAAAAACGTAGAACACAACAACAACACATTCCATCTCACACAATTATACACACTCCCCCATCTTAGTTTTTTGTTCAATTTTATAATTTGACAAGCGTTATAATTACATAACGTACATTTTTAATTTGTAATTTTTTGATTTTAATAAAATACTGTGTCTAGTTTGTGTCAATTATTTGTTCGTATCATAATATAATTTGTTAAGAAATTTTATCATTAGTGTAATAATCAACACAGATATTATAATATTTTAATTATCTCTTCACACCTAAATGTAAGTCTATTCAACTAATATTTATAATCACACCCACATCATATATAAATGCTTATCATAATTTTAACCTCTCAGTGCATTTCATCTAATGTAACATGTAACATATTCCTTGAAAAAGGTTATATATTAACCGAAACATGTCGGGAAGCGAATAAAGATATTAAACAACCAAATATGTCTTTATAAAATTGAAGCAGTCAAAGCACCGTAAAGCCCAAAAAATAATTTTGTCATTATTGACATAATATTGTTATTTTATTTTCCGAAAAAGGAAATGACCAAGTCACCTGCCGATTTTCTATATTTTAAAAATTAGGACTTTAATAAATATGGAGCTATATATTTTCTAGTTGAAAATATTTCTACCATTGTAAAGTTCTAACATTGGCGCTGTGTCACATGGTATGCTTTACTAAATCATAGCCCTAAATTTATTAGTTTCTCTTCAAAACACTTCTCTTCTCTGCAAAAAAAAAAAAAAAAATTAAAGTAAGATAATGATAATAATATATTAGGATTCCACAAATACATAAAGTATTTATATCGGAAATCCCAACCCTTAAAATAATAGATATAAAAAAATATAAGTGTGTGAGGTGCTCCTATACATACTTTTAAAATGAACTGTAATTAAAAGCGATGTATGTATGTATAATACAAAAAAATAAAAAATTATCAAATAAAAAATCGTACAAGCCGCGAAAGTAAATTGTGAAAATTGTAATTAATCAATTAATACAATACAACAAAAATAAGTAATTCAAACAAATAGTTAACAGAGTATAAAACATAATATTTCACAAAAACGAACGTATTTAATATCTGGAAACCGCAATATTATTAGAAATACAATTCTTCGATATTAATTAGATATATTTTCAATAATATATTATATTTTTGTGCTTATCAGATGCCAAATGTCTTGAATTTCCTCATTTACAAAGCGTGAAAGCTTATTGAAAAGAAAGGGCGATACAAAGTCATAAAATCTTCTACAACTTTCCTTTCTTGTAAAAGGCACTTGACAAAAACCTCTAAAACGCAACCGAATACATTTGACTTGTCTATTTAGTTTAAAACCATTACGAGAGAAAAATAATTTTAACACTTTATAAATGCACAAATTTTTAATATTTAAAATGCCAGATTTAAGAAACAGCGGGAAACTATGATCTCTTTGACGCTTGAAATGTATAATTTTAATATCGGCTTTTTGCATCTTAGTAATTGGTAAAAGATTGGTGAAATATACACCACTCCAAGCTACGGTGACCATATAGCCCGCATTTTACAGGACTAGCCCGCATTTCAAAGTTCTGTCCCGCATAAATATTTGTCCTTAAAAATGACCCGCAAAGTGATATAATAGCCCCCAAGTCCCTCATTCATATTATTTATAAACAAAATCAAGATATTGTCAAAAGTGCGACATCTCTCTTTATAAAGCAAAAAAATCTATATAAAACGAACTCATTAACGCACGTACAAAGCTTATTCAATTTTTATTTATTATTTTTTACGTGATTAACCGAAACAAGAAAAAGAACCACAGAAAGCAACGAAGTTAGTTGAATAAAATTTTCGTCGCGTCGGTCATTGAGCAATTGAGCATGTGATATTGTGATTACATTTTAAGAATATAACGTTGTGAATAGTGAAACTCAATTTAAAATTTAATTTGTATGTTTTCTGTTTTAAAAGTGGTTATTTCGTTGAACTGCTATTAAATATCAAACGTACTACTTAGTGCGTTCGTACAATAAATAACCTCAACAAAACACAGAAATCGTGAAGCGTATTGAGGTATTTTAAAATACAATATTATTTATTTTTAAATGTATTATTGTTGAATATTGTTGAGGTAAGTAAAATAAATAAAATTAAAATTACATCTACAATACATATAATACGTACATAAATAATCGTACGTACATAAATACGTAGTGTCGTAGTCAAAATAATTTTAAGTTTTCTTCATAATTTCTGAATTAGAATTTGTGTTTTGAAGTTGAAATGGCGGTTGCTTCAAGAGAATCGTCTCCGAAGCGAAGGAAGCGGTATTGCAAGTTTTCTGTAGAGCTGAGTGAAGAATTTCCCTTCTTAAAAACAACGAAAAGTGAGAGTACGGTAATATGCCAAAAATGTTTAACTGAACTTTCGATTTCCTCCGGTGGACGAGCAGATATTTTAAGACATTTGGCATCTGAGAAGCACAAAAACGCAGATCAAGCTGCTGCATCTTCTTCTATGATAGCCACATATTTTCGCCGAACGGAATTTGGGAACAAAGAAAAAGAATTAGCTATTGCTGAAGCAGTTTTCTCGTTCCATTCGGTTTACCATAACCACAGTTTTCGTTCAATGGATTGCACGTCTAAAATCATAAAATGCTTATTTGAGAAAAAATTTACTTGTGGTAGAACCAAATCTGAGGCAATAGTGAAAAATGTCTTGGCTCCACATACCTTACAAAAAATTAAACATGATTTAGATGAGGCCAATTTTATTTCTGTTTTTACTGACGCTTCGAACCACAAAGAAGTTAAACTTTTTCCGGTTCTTATTCGATATTTTAATGTCAGTAATGGAATTCAAGTTAAATTACTTGAATTTGTATCACTTCCAGGAGAAACGTCCGAATTAATTACGGAATTGCTTATTAGGGTTCTCGAAGAGCATCAACTTTCAAATAAATTAGTGGCATTTTGCGCTGATAACGCAAATACTAACTTTGGGGGTGTCAATCGAAATGGAGCTAACAACGTTTTTTCTAGAATCAGAAGTAATATATTTAATTCTTCATAGTTTTCGTTAAGTTTACAAAGAATAATAATCTAAACTTATATTTTCTAGATAAACTGCAAAACGGAAACATTATTGGAATTGGGTGTGCCGGCCATGTAGTGAACAATACAATATGCTGCTGATCTAATGAGTTGCGATATTGAAGGTGCAGTCAACAAAATTTATAGTCATTTTTATATTTACACTGTACGAGTGAATAACCTCATCAAATTTTGCGAAGAAGCAGACGTGCAATATTCTCGTATTCTTGGAAGCTGCAGAACACGTTGGCTAGTACTCTTACCAGCAATAGAACGTATATTACAAATGTTCGAACCTCTGAAATCCTATTTTCTGTCGGTCGATAACTGCCCAAAAATATTAAGAACGTTTTTCAATGACGAAACATCCGAAATATATCTTAAATTTATGCATAACCTGGCGGCAATATTCCATTACACGGTGAAATCAATCGAAGGTGATAAAAACACGTTTATGCAAGTCGGACAAGCACTGATTGATCTCAGGCTTAAACTTCACGAACGATATATGTCGAACTATATACCAATTTTAGTAAGATCTCAATTAAACATATTAATTGAGAATGGAGGCTGTAACGAAAGAAATTTTAAATCTGAGATGCAGCAATTTTATTTAAATTGCTGTAAATACTTGGATCGTTACACCCCACAGTTCATTAACATTAATTGGTTTTCATGGATGACGTTAAAAGAGGAAGTTACATGGGAAAATGTGGAGAAGTCATTTGAATATGTCACCAAAAAATTCCCAAAAATCAAAATCGAAAATAATGAATTATTCGACGAAACTCTTTTATGTAAAAAGTATGCAACTGCTGAAAAAATTGAAAATTGGAATGATAATGGACTTACAATTGATAAGCGATGGATCGAAATGTTTCAACATTTTAAAAATAAAAATGTTCCATTTTCCAATTTAAAAAAAATAATAGAATTTGGTTTGTGTCTACCAGGAACAAATGCTTCTACAGAACGGATATTTTCCTTGGTTAACAATTTATGGACAGCTGAAAAAACACAAATGCAAATAGAAACCATCAAAGCCATGCTATTGATTAAAGGAAACCACGGAAGTTGCGAAAAGTTTTACGAAGACATTTCGAAAAATGATAAAATGTTGAAAAGTATTCATAGCTCCGAGAAATACTAGAAGAACTAGTAAAAATTGGTTCATTTAATTAACTGATTTAATTTTGATTTGAAATTTTTTATAATTTTTATTTACGTTTTTATTATTTAACATGATTCTGTGTTACTAGGTATGCCAAAAGTCTTATGAATTTATTTATTTTATTTTATTTTTTTTCTTATTTTGAAATAAAAACTGCAGAAAATAGAAATAATTTTATATTTTTTTTAAATTAATTTATCCTTAAATTTTAATTTTATGTATGATTCCGTGTTATTATTAGCATACAAATAAGGGAACGAAAAGACATATTTAATTTTGAATAAAAAAAAATGTTCAGAAAAAATTTTGTTATCTTTTCTATAATTTGTAGCTGTCCTGTATTTGGGTCAGAAAATTCTGGTCACCGTACTCCAAGCAGTTATACCATATTCAATGTTGGAAGCAGAACGCTCCTAAAATCAAAGAAGAAAGAAACATAATCAACAAAGAAATCGGTCTTAAACTAAAAATGTATTTATAATTAAAAACATTAAGAATACTTATCTGAATAACACGAGTGACGACAAATGTATTTCTCGAATCACATAAAATATCTGAAAACAATTGTTATTAGTTAATTAGATCATATTTATTAAATAATGTAATGTTTTGCTTACCTTAATCAAATTTTGATGTAAATATTATAATTATTGTGGCAGTACTTCTTACTGTCAAACTCATCATAGTATAGTATATTCCATAATGAGAAAATATTTTATACCATTTAAAGAAATTGAATTGCAAGATGAAATTATTGAGTGACGCATACTTCACACATATAACGCATATGTATTGGTACGTCATTTTTGGTATATAAAGAGAATTGTCATGTACACATTATTATTATTCTGTTAAGAAGTATTCTAGACGGTCAGTGTTGGTGAGGTCGTGTATTACAGACAAAATAATAAATTTTGCGGAATATACATAAAATAAATAAATTAAATTGTTGAAAACTCAAATTAAGTTGTGGAAAGTTTTTTAATAGTTTAACCAAACTCAGTCGTTGGAAATTTAGTTGATTGTTCTGGGCAGAAGAGTTGCAGTAAACAGCCCAGTAAATTACATTCAATTACACTATTAACTAAAGGAAAATATAACGATTTTAAAAATCTTTTACGACAGACAGACCGAAGAATATATAATTTTCTTAAAGCGAAATGCAACTTAGTTTTTACCTGTTTTATGTATTCAACAAACTTTAACTTGCTGTCAATCACCAAACCTAGGTATTAAAACTGGTTCACTTTATCAATTTTGGTACAATACCCATGGCAATTTGTATTTTTACGCCTGATTCTATGACAAATAAAAAATGGTTGAAATATCACGTCAGATTTATCTCTGAGATCAAAATTCTTATATTTTGCTTTTGTACTAATTATCATATGATGAAGTTTGAACCATTTACGTATAATTTAAAAATCATTGTGAAAATCAATTAGAGCGTTTTCAGTGTTTATGGCTTTTTTATAACCATATTGTTTGTTACTGAAGAACCTACTTGCATTTAAAAAATCAAGCATTCTTGTTTTAACCGCTTTTTCCAATATTTTGGAAAAGAAAAATTCATTAAAAATAAATTACAAAAATATAAAGATAAAAAAAAAATGGCAAATGGTATTCTGTGCGCTGTAAGTTTGAATACATAATTCGTGGTTTTTCCATTTTAATTAAATTTACTTTTTTTAAATAGGGACTCAAGAAGAAACCGAAAAATTTATTGGAAAGCTTTTCGACGTCCAATCCAGTTGGCAGTAAGATTAATTAATTAATTAGTTTAAATAGCTATTTAAATAATTCTTTATTCATTTTTATACAGGAAAGTTTGAGAAGAGGCTCAAATCAACACAGATGACTGGCGAAAATTAAAAAAAAAATGGAGCAACATAATGAATATATATATAAGGTAGATTATGTAAATATGTAATATATTAAGTGATAGCTTTTTATTCTATTTTTAGACAATACTTGAGCCACCTACAGGCAGAAGCACAGAAAATACAGGGCCGAAAGCTGCCAGTTGGCCATTTTTCGAGTAAATACACGAGTATTCTTCAGAACGGCATAATATAAATCCGCCTAACATCAAGACACCGAGGAAGACAGGGCACCATCGACCAGTCAAAATTCACAACCGTCCACTTCGAATCGGAAGAGAAAAACCAGTACATTCGATGCAGATGAAGACAGGAAACTATTAAAAAAAGCCACCAAATTGTACATAAAGTATATGTCCAGTTTGGTGGAACTTTCTAGTTCCAGTGATTATGAATGATATTTTGAAAGGCTGAATTATTTCAAGAATTTTTATAAAATCACAATTATTTTTTTGTTTTATAATAATTTATATATATAGTATTGTTTTTAAATAAAAAACTGAATTAATATTTGAATTCAAATTGTTTCATTATATTATATTTATTTCTTTAGGAAGGTTTCTTAATCTATGCCAATAATCCTTGTAACAACGTCCTACGAAAAGCTAGAGCTGTTTCATCATCTGCATCATTATTAGAATTATCGAAGTATTCATCTAGGACTTCTTCAAACGGTTCCAATTCAAAACTCTCATTAATGCAAATATTGTGCATTACACCAACAGGCGGTTATAACATTTACGCAATGTGAAATTTTCAATTCTAGTGATTTTAAAAAAAATCGCCCGTCATCGTGTTTTCATTATTCCGAATGCATTTTCCACAATGCTTCTTGCTTTGCTATGCACAACGTTAAATTTTTTTTCTACTGCGGTTAAGTTGCTCTTTCTTACAAACGGTGTGATAATAGCTACCGGATCTAATGAACATTTGTATCCACTGTCACCTAATAGAAAAAATACATGGGAGGTGGGAATGTTTGTTTGCGATATAATTAACTAGGACCCTTTGGTCATGTACAGAACCCGGGTATCCACAACAAATATTAATAAATTTACCAGAACTATCATATACAGCCATTAAATTAATGCTGTAATCAAGTTTACGAATTATATATTGACTGTGTAACGCAGTTGGTACAACAATTTTTATGTGGCATCCATCAATAGCACCTAACGTTTTCGAAAATATTGAAGTACCTGATCGTCGATTAAATTGTTCGCCAATAACACTATATGAATCTAAACTTGGCAATTTTATTACCTTTGGTGCGAGCTCTATAAACATATCAAGAATTTTGTGTACAATCGTTCTCACAGAATATCTTGATATATTAAAACTTATACCTGTCACCCTATAGCTCGCTCCACTGGCCAGCCAATATAGAAACACAGAAACACGGAATTTTATTGGAAATTTGAAACCGTTACAAGTTTGATGTTGGACGAATAGACCGCATATTTTATTAAGCGAATCGCCAGATACTCTTAAGTGTTTGCGGATATAAGCATTGTCATTAGCAAATATATGCTTGCAAACTTCAGTTTTGTTATAGTTTCGTGTTACCTACAAATAAAATAAAAGTGTTACGGTAACATAACCTCACAAATTAAATATGTATTAAAATTACTTTTATTATCGTTTATCTTTTATTAAACGTCGTTAATTTATACGACATTTGTAGTAGCACAATAGAACATTTGTAAACAACATGTGTGGTAATATCATGGTTAATTTATAATTTTACAATATTTTGATTTGCTTATAAAATTTCAATGAAGTTTGAAAAGTTTAGTTGGGTATTAGCAAAGCATGTATGAGGCACAATTGAATACTTTTAACCTAGTGACATCTATTTAAATAATGCATGAATTACTGAGTCTTACAAAAGTTTAGTTTGAAAAGTCTTTTGAGGCACACAGCATAAGTCAATATACATTACAGTAAAAATTTGATAAAATCGTACCAAAAATGACCACCTGGGGAAATTTCAAGTTCAAAAATTGTAGGAGCAAAACAAATTCACAAAATATAGGGACGTTCGTTAATTTTGTGATTACATAACTTTTTTTCGCAGTTTTCTGTAAACATTTAAGACATCTTACGTACACTAGTAAAACTAAAGACAAATTTAGCAAGTATTATTTTAACTCGTCAGAGCCAACTTTGATGTATTTTTCGAAATGAAAGTTCGAAAAATATATTTTAGAAATAATTTAATTTTAATATTTCTGCAATTAATATTTATTTAATACCAATAGAGCCTTCTTATATATGTATTGTTGTTAAAAATATGTAAACTTTTATATAAAAACACTATTTACTATGGATTCCTATGGGAATCAATGAAAAGTTATATCACTAAAAAAGCGGGGGGTAAGGGGCGCCGGTTTAGATGGTCTTATTATACTAGCCCAAATGCCAACCTCACCTGCACGTGGTACTTCCTGCTAATTAACTAACGAGGCTCTGGCGACCGAGATACGGCGGAATAACCGACTACCGAGAACATAGCAAATGATGTTCTCTTCAATGACCCACCCCAACTTATACTGGTTAGGTTGGTAGTTGATACATAACCAGTTTTAAAGCAATGAATACAACGCAAAAAGGAAACAATACCCAGGTGGTAAACCAACTACCCAGTTGGCTAATCCACCCTCTTACGAGGCTGGCTCAATGGATTCTGGGGCGAGCCAATCATTGCTAAACCCATTCGAAAGAAGTTCAATGTTGTTAAGATCACCAAACCATCATACTAACTCTGCAAATCAGCAGAAAGACGAAAACGCTGAACTCTGTCGAAAACTCAGTGAAGTAGATGTACTTAAAAACCCAACTAAGAAGCGAAATTGAAAAACTAAAAAAAGAAAATGAACAATTAAAGAAGCTCAAACCAATGGAGATTTCTGAAAACCCGCTAACTTGTTATAATGAAACAAGTACTCACAACAGTTATAACAATGAGTTCCATACTGATGAAGAGGATCTCATGAGAGAAACAGATTGGGTACTGAAAAGGAAGAAAAGACCTACCAAAAAACGAAAAGCAGAATTCTCGCCTGAAGTTGGAGATCATTCGCAAGCTAATGTATTAGTAACTGGTGATACTAATACCTAACGAGCTCACCAGCAACAACAACAAAATCGGCAACAAAAGGTTGTACCGAAAGAAAAGGCGCCTCCGCCAATTAATGTAATCGGCATAACAGAATTTGCTAGCATACAATCTTTAATGAAATCAGTGACAGCTAAGGAATATAAAGTAGTGTCACTAAACAATAACGTGTGGAAAATCAATACACCGGATTCCGATACATATAGAGCTCTAGCAACAAAGCTCAATGCGGAAGGTAAAGAATGGTTCACATACGAAGATAAAAACGAACGCGCAATTAAGGTTATGGCCAGAGGCCTTCATCCAACGTGTACGAAGGAGGACATAATTGAGGACCTAAAGGCAAGAGATCTGCAAATAGAAGATGCAGTAAACATCCTAAAACGAGAGAGAGGTGAGAACAATCAAGTCAAAAAAAGGGGGCTTCCACTCTTCATGCTTACGTTTAACAAAAAGGAGAAAGTTGAAAACATCTTCAACATCAAAGCAATTCTCAATATGAGGGTTAAAATAGAACCGCTTAAGAAAAACACGAGGCTAATACCTCAATGCAAAAAATGCCAAGGTTTCAATCACACGCAAAAATATTGCAGACGGGAGCCAAGATGCGTAAAATGTGCTGGAAAACACAACGCGAAAGAGTGTACAGAAAGTAGAAACACCCCTGCAAAATGTATAAACTGTAAAGGGCATCATCCTGCAAATTATAGAGGCTGTGAAGTAGCCAAAGAACTTCAAAGACTAAGAAACAAAACGCATCAGTTTCCTCAAAACCCTAGGGTTACCAGAGAAGAGAAACCAACTAAAACCCAAGCGGAGCCAAAACCACCAGGTATTGGTACAGAGCGAAAAAGTTATTCACAAATTGTACAGCAATCATCTAATGCTACGAATGATAACCCCCTTGAAAGGATTTGTCGAAGCATAGAAGCCATAAATATAAGGCTAGCAAAGCAAGAACGTGGTCTAGAAGCTTTATATAAGCGTCTAGATATGCATCAAACCTTGAACGAGGCAACAGCCCTCATATACTAAAATGAGCAGAACATTAAGAATTGTCACCTGGAACGCGAACGGACTAGCGCAACATGTTCCAGAGCTAGACATTTTTCTAAATTTAGAAAAAATAGATATCTGCCTTATATCGGAGAGCCATTTGACAAAAACATCATTTATTAAAATACGTGATTATGAATGTTACCATGCTGTTCACCCAGGAGGAAAACCCAGAGGGGGATCAACAGTAATAGTGAAAAAGAATCTCAAACACTATGAAGAACCTAGTATAGAAGAGGAAAGTATGCAAGTTAAAACCATAAAAGTTGAAACTAACAATAATAATGAATACAGTATTTCCTCTATCTACTGCCCTCCACGCTATAATCTAAACAAAGAAGATTATAATAGACTCTTTAGATCACTAGGATCCAATTTTATTATTGGTGGTGACTTTAATTCAAAAAACACCTATTGGGGATCAAGACTTACAACCCATAAAGGAAAAGAGCTATTCGAAGCCGGACGAATAAATAACTGCGAGTTCCACTCTGGAGGTAAACCAACATACTGGCCTGCTGATATAAATAAAATACCAGATCTCATTGATTTTTATGTAACGAAAGGGATCTTCGAGGATTACATGTGCATCGAAAACAGCGAAGGGATATATTCCGATCATACACCTGTTATCATGACACTCAGCACAATGATAATTAATAAGGATAAACTGCCTAAATTAACAAATAATAGAACTAATTGGGACCTATTCCAAGATCTAATTGAAATGCAAATAAATCTACAAGTGCCGATTAAAACACCGGTACAGTTGGAAGACGAACTAGAGGTATTTAACAATACTATTCAACAAGCTGCATGGGAAAGTTCTCCTGCTAGTCACACCGAATCCCGTAGGAATCAAAATTATCCTATTGAAGTCAGGGAGTTAGTTAGAGAGAAACGGAAGGCAAGAAAAACATGGCAAAGGACACGCGCCCCGGAAAACAAAAAAATCCTTAATTTTCTATGCAATAAACTAAAACAACTTATAAAAGAAATTAAGAATGAAACTATTAACAAGTACTTAAATGGTCTCACCGAACATAAAGATACTGATTACTCTCTTTGGAAAGCAACAAAGTGATTAAAAAGAACCAAAACGCATGTACCGCCTATTAAAAATGGGGAAGGAATCTGGGTCAAAAGCGACAAGCAAAAAGCTATTATATTTGCAGCTCATTTGGAAGACACCTTTCAACCGTTACCTAGGCAAACAGCAGATGAAAACATAATAACAATTAGCAAAATTGATGAATATAATATTCGATGTGTAACATTACAGGAATTAAAAAATGAGATCAAGTGTAATTTGAACGCAAAAAAAGCTCCAGGATATGATTTAATTACTGAAAAGTCGTAAAAGCCATTCCCGAGAAGGGACTACAAAAATTGGTTCAAATTATCAATGCTGTCTTCAGACTAAAATATGTCCCACGGCAATAGAAGGTTGCTGAAGTAATTATGATCCCCAAACCAGGCAAACCAGCGAACGATAAAAAGTCGTACAGACCGATTTCACTACTTCCTGTAATTTCAAAATTATTTGAAAAATTACTGCTCAAGAGACTCAAGCCAATAATAGAAGAGAGAAATTTGATTCCACCACACCAATTTGGATTTAGAGAAAATCACTCTACGATAGAACAAGTTCACAGAATAACGGATATAATCGAAGACTCACTTGAGAATAAGAAGATATGCTCCAGCATCTTCTTAGATGTAGCACAAGCTTTCGACAAAGTTTGGCACCAAGGACTTGAATTTAAATTGCATCGAGATATACCAAAGCAATTCTATCAAATTCTTAAATCTTATATCGCAGACCGACATTTCCGTGTAAAATATAACCAAGAGTACTCTGACCTAAAGAGAATATCAGCAGGCATACCACAGGATAGCGTACTGGGTCCTATATTGTACATCCTGTACACCAGAGATATGCCAAATACAGAAGGTGCCACCATAGCAACATTTGCAGACGATACAGCTATTCTGGCGACTGGAAAGTGTATATCAGAAGCAACGACCAAACTTCAAAAAGCAACCGACACAGTGAGTAGCTGGACAAAGAAATGGCGCATTAGCCTAAACGAAGCAAAATCGGTTCACGTAAACTTCACAAACCAGAAAGTTAACTGGATTCCAGTGAAACTAAATTCAAGGCCGGTTCCAAATGCAAATACATCCAAATACCTCGGCATGACTCTCGATTGCAAGCTTAGATGGAAAGAGCATGTTAAAAAGAAAAAAGAAGAATTGAACATTAAATATAGGAAAATGTATTGGCTAATAGGTAGAAACTCTGAGCTTACAATACATAACAAATTGCTATTATATCAGCAAATACTTAAACCAGTATGGACCTACGGTATTCAACTTTGGGGTTGTACCAAGAAGACAAATGTACAAATGATTCAATGTTTTCAAAACAAAGTGCTGCGTGGCATTGTAAACGCACCATGGTACATTAGAAATGATAACCTCCATAGGGACTTAAACATGGAATATGTAAGTGAAGAAATACAAAATCATGCGAAGAAACACATTCAGCGGATATATAGGCACCAAAATGCAGACATACGAAGTTTGTTGGATACCACCAATGCAGTAAGAAGACTTCAAAGGCAGAAACCTTTGGAATTAGGCAGTTGTATTTCATTAGGAT
The DNA here is from genome assembly GCA_958295665.1 of Tipula vernalis. Taxonomy (NCBI): domain Eukaryota; kingdom Metazoa; phylum Arthropoda; class Insecta; order Diptera; family Tipulidae; genus Tipula; species Tipula vernalis. The sequence goes on along the minus strand of OY282560.1, from coordinate 283,288,953 downwards.
AGAGAAAAATAATTACTTTGTAAATTCAAACGGGAGTAACCATTGGGCTACTGCCCGTCAAATGTGAATCTTCATTTAAGAAAGATAAATTACTAAATGATTTGTAAATCAGTTGTAATATTAAATAAAGGAAAAAAAAAAAACTAAAAAAGCTTCTAAAAAATATGCCATCGTGATTATCGCTATATACTCTAGAAACCTCTGATATTACACTCTAAGATTTTTAGGAAATAAGAATATGGATCATTCACACTAAACAATTCATATAGAGCCAGCCATGAAATCATAGTTTAATCGAGTAGTTGTCATAAGTTTTCTAACAGAATCAGAGGATAAAGTAGAAGAAAAAAATAGAACTATAGCACAATGATCAGTGACACAAAAATCGTAAACCGAAGAAAATCTTTGTAAAATTCAAACCAAATCAATGGATCCTGGTTTTTGCTTTACACCTAATGAAATCTTTTATTTCGCTTTATCAATAGACCGGTATCGCACACCACTTGTCAAAAAAAAAAAAAATATACAAAGCCAGACTACATATACTTAAAAGCAAAAGAGTTTTTTGAATGATGAGTGAAAGTTCTACAGATTCGAGTCTGATGGAAAAATATGGCTGGGGCCGTCAACATATTTAGCACAATTAATTCCAAATAAACTATCAAAACCATTAAGCTTGACGGTGGGAACATAATAGTCTGGGGTGCCTTTACCTGGCATGGATTTGGCCCAATAATTAAAAATTGATAGCAAAATGGATTAACATATTTATAAAACTATTATTTAAAACCATATGATACCTAGCGTTGAAAAGTATGCGCCGCTTGAATGGATTTTGGGCTGGTTAAGGGTAGCTTAGAAGTCAATGGTATTAATGTTTTAAAGTGAACTGTGCACCGATCTCAATCCGATTGAGAAACTGTGGGACGATGTTGAATACCACGTGGAGCAAAAGAAGCCCAATAATTTTTCGGAGTTGTGGCAGCAAATTAAAACGCGTAGAATGCTATTCGAAAGAAACGATACGAAGTGTTAGTAGAAAGTTTAAGCAGAACATGTCCCGCAGGTCTTCAAAATAAAGGATTTTCCACTAATTAATTATAAATAATTGGCTTCTTAGGTACAACTGAATTAATCTGCTATTACTAAAAACATGTACTTATAGCTACGGTTTAAAACTGTGTTTAAGTTCAACGTTTGTTAACTAATCAATGAAATAAATTATTATTTTCCGTTATAAAACAACTGTGCTAAATAATGATGTATAAGAAAGTAAAAAGGCCCAATATAATGTTCCAATGAAAAACTAAATTAATATTGGATTGAACGCAAAATTGTTTTTTATTTGACAACATAACTTCCATTTTTACGATGTGCAAATTGTAAATAATTGCCACCTAGGACGATAAAATTTAATGCAACGCATCTTTTTTATTATGTAAAAAATCGATTAATCCTATTTTATTGCTAAATTTATAATGTTCACAGGGGGGTTCTTTCTACAAATTACATCATTTTGAATGCCGATATAAAACTTTGTTTAGACTCTAATTTTTATACTGAAGATGTGTTGCCAAAAATTTATAAGTATACTAATTTATTCAAAATAATGACAGTCGATTAGGAATTTGTTTTATATAAATGTAAATCAAATTTCTGGGTCGTCATTATAGGGAGAACAAAAGAAAGAGTTATGGCTGGGTAATAAATTATAAGCAGTTCTCAAAATGACCGTCGCCTGTCAATTTATATAACCTAAAAAGTAATTAATTATTAAAAAAAAATTATTGATCCATCATTAACCAAATCCTTAAGAAATAAAGACGAGGAATCTAAACGATTGATCCAATTTATTAATTTATGTTGTTGTTACTTTCTTTTAACATAATAAATTGATGAAAGCATGAATTTGTACATTAAAATTTGGGTTGTCATAAATTGATTTGGCGCCATAACCAAAATTTTATTTTTATTTTTTTTTTCTAACCGATATTTAATATTGCCAAAAAATAAAAAAAGGAATTTTCTCCATTATTGCCCATTGCGTCTCTCTATACATATTCAATTTCACATTTTTACAAGAATTTAATTAATATACATATTAAGGTTTTTATTTAATCTCAGCTTAAAGAGTGGAATTTTTCCAGTCGCTTTGAAAATAGCTGTTGTTATTCCGATTTTAAAAAAGGGTGATGCTCTGCATATGAATAATTACAGACCAATCTCCTTATTGAGTACATTTTCCAAATTATTTGAGAAATTAATTAAACGACGATTGATCTCATACCTTGGTAAAATTAAATTTTTTAATGATCACCAATTTGGATTTACAGCTGGAAAATCTACGGAGGAAGCTCTCTTAGATTTTTTGAGTAATATTTATCTAGCCATTAACAACTCTCAAAAATGCTCCGCCGTATTTATGGATATTTCAAAAGCTTTTGATACTGTTAACCATGGCATACTCATTACAAAATTGTCTAGTATTGGAGTTAGAGGAATGGTGTTGGATTGGTTTATCAGTTACCTTCGTAATCGTAGCCAAATTGTTAAAGTTAATAACGCAAACAGTCTTCCAGGTAATTTGAGATGTGGTGTTCCTCAAGGCTCAGTTTTGGGACCTTTATTATTTTTAATTTATTTTAATTCCGTTTTTGAAATAAATCTCACTGGCTGTGCTACAGCGTTCGCAGATGATTTGGCTTTAACATATGCGTCTAATAATTACCTAGAAATTAAACAATTTATTGAAATTGACTTACACATTTTAAGTAAATGGTTTTTCTATCACCGACTAGTTGCGAGTGACAAATCTAGAGTTTTGCATTTTAGACGACCTGACACAACAGTTGATCAAAACTTTTTCAAGTATCATGTATACTCATGCGATAAGAATTCATGTTTTGGTCAGTGTTTTGATTTACCCTGCGTAAACGAGTTTAAATACTTAGGTGTAAAAATTGACTCACGGGCCGTGAGTCACGGCTAAATTGGTCCTCCCACCTAACTAATATCAGGAAAATTGTTATTACTGCTGTGCATAAATTTTATAATTTTCGACCTTTATGTCCATCTTATATTTTAAGAAGGTTATATCATGCTCTTGTAGAATCCATTATAATGTATGGGATAACTAGTTGGGGTGGAATTTACTTTGCCAATATTGTTGATCTTTTTATAGCGCAAAAAAGAATTGTGAAATTAATTTACGCTCGTCCGAAAACTACACCCACAATTCCGCTTTTCCGTGAGCTGAATTTGTTGCCACTGAGGTATCTATATGTATTTAAAGTATTGAAAATGTTTTTTGTTCGCAGCAATAGTTATCATAATCGAATAAATCATGCGCATAATATGAGAAATCCAAACAATTTTATCGGTCTTCGTTGTAATAATGAAAAGTTTAGGAGATTTTATCTATATATGGCACCGTTTTGGTTCCATCTTTTACCTAACCACGTGAAAATACTTCCATCTATGCAGAAACACAAATTTAACAGAGAAATTCGGACTTGGCTGCTTGGCATGGATAATATTGAGCGATATTTTTAGCATTAGAATTGAAGTATGCTATATTCCAATGTGTCTTCGTGTAAAAAATGTAAATAATGTTATAATAACTGAGCTTGTATATTGTAGAAAATTATTATTATTTTATACTGATATCCAAAGAATATTATATTAATTTTATTAATAGTTTGTTTTTAATTGCTCCACTACAGACGTAATGTCTAAAGGAGCTTTACTCTATTTCAAATTTTTAAATTGTTTTGCTTGTAATTAGCTTTCATTATGTATATATTTTATTTGAAATAAAGATAATAATAATAATAATAATAATAATATTCGGTTGTTCAAAATCATTAGATTCGGATTATCCTCATCATCACGAAATCTATATCCAGATTCCAAAAAAATGCTGATTATTTCATTTTATCTTTAATATCGTTTCGAATTTTGTTTTTTGTGTTTTACATTATCTTTGAGCCATGACCTAGTCCAATAAATTCATTTTATGAAGTCTTTTTACTTTATTACTCATTTTTAATGTTTACAGTTTATTAAGTTTAGTACGGTTTTTAGTATTTTTGGCACAATATTATGGCAAAATTGATTCAATCGATATTTATTATTATGTATTAATGTCTTATTCTAGAGACGATTATTTTATTAGAAATTGGAATGATTTGAAGTATTTTGTTCCTATTATACCATTTTAGTCCTAATGGTTACTGCCACAAGGCACAGACATGAATCTCTTGTTTATTTATCGGCTAAATTACCGAAATTTAGATTATAAAGGTTGATTCATTCAAATTGGAGGCAATTTGTAGAAAAACAAATTTTTTTTACGACGATGTAACATATTTTTAGCTGCGTTAAATTGCCATTTTCTTGATAGTTTAATGAACCAACCTTCAAGGTCACCAAAACAATCAGCTCTTGAAAAATAACAACAACAAAACATTAACTGGATTTGCAGCCGCAGAATCAGCTAATATGGCGATTGAAATAATAACAAAGATATTTACAGAGTTCAAACCTCTTACAAAAACCCTAAAAAAAAAATCAAAAAATGGAATATACAATTTAAAAATATTATTCCATTTGGTAAATTTTATTCCATTTGGCGTTCTCCACCTTCCGCGCCTAATTGCGATATTACGCTACCTACTCCGGAACTACTGGCGTCGCATTGTATAAAAAATGGCCGGCTATAGTACGAGTCGGCTAAAACAGGAGCAGTGACTAAAGCTTGCTTGACTCCATTAAATGAAACTTCTACTGCGTCTGACCATCTCGATTTGGCTGATTTACTAAAAGGTCGGTAAGCCAGGGTTACAAAGTTACTAGTGAATCTCTAGTACCACCCGCAAATCCCTAGCAAACGCCGTATTTGTCTAGGTGTTTTCGGCGTTGGAAAATCTCCAAGAGTTCCGCATTTTTCGGGGTTCCTACGGAGACAGCCATCACCGACCGCATATCCTAAGTAATTTACTTTTTACAATATGAATTGGCTCCTATACACATTTATGGTTAACCTAGCCTCACATAATAAGCATGCAACTTTGCTCAGTAATCCGAAATGCTCATCGAGAGAGGTGGAAGCTACCAAGAGATCGTTTAGGTAAACGTAAACTCTGTCGTGCAGGGAATATGCATTTACTCGGTGCATTAGACGGCATAAGGTTTGGGGAGCATTGCATAACCTAACTGGCGTTACCTTAAATAGATATAATGGCCTCCCAGACACTGCGTGAACGCCGTTTTATCCCTAGATTGTTGGTCAAGCGGAATCTGCCGAAAGGCATCTTTCAGTCGAAATGCCTCTTTTACGGTCAGCTTATTTATTTCCCTTGAGTCCAGACACAAGCGTGCTTTACTTTTCACCTTTTTTGACGATAGTAACTTGAGAGCACCATGAGCTTTGGCTTACTTTAATAATCCCCAAGTTTATCATCCTGTCAATCTCGCTATATATTAATTTGTGGGGGGCCGGTGCAGCATTTTGACCATACCTAGTCCCGATTTAACACTAGACGGGAACTTTTGTGATAGAGAATCTACGAAACTTTAATTCCGCTTTCTCGTCCGGTTTATTTATCGCATTATTTAATGAAGCAATTTTTGGCGTGATCCCGAGCAGGTTCCAAAAATCTATTCTCAGATAGTGTTGCTGTTTTAGAGATTTTACTATATGTACAATTTAATGTTATGGACTTGCCATCCAAATTTAACTACCGCATTAATATAGCCAAACAGGCGTTGGGGCTGGCCACTGGCCGTATTGATATGTGACGGGAAGTTACGAAATTTGATACATGGATTTGACATGAATCCGTCAGATCCCCGACCTAATACGTTAATGCTGGCTCCTCTATCCAAAAGCAACCTTTGTATCCACGATGGAAGAAACTAAAGCAGAACTTTGAAGCCTTTTATTTAACAAATACCCCCATTTAAATTTTTGTTGTGGGCTGTTAAGGTCTGGCCAATAATTGGCCATCTCGGGGCCCTGCCGATTCCCTTAGTTTGATGGTTTCCTTTAACGGGTGTATGTACATATGTAGTTTAGATGATAGGTTTTGTAGGTTACTGATAAACGGGTTGGATACTATAAACTGACTGTGATCATATTCGACTCTACTTCCGTCGAATAGGTTCGACGAATACCTCCAGCCCAAGATGCTTCTTATTGAGCGATTTCTCGTGCCAATATTTTCGGGGGCCCCTGATTCCCAGTCCTTCACTGACCCCTCAAAGAGTTTTCCGCGCAACGGGAACATTGGATGAAATGGTGGCGTTTGGTACGCATCGATAACAAAATATACCTGTCCAATCGGACATTCCAAGAAAGAATGGCCTGTCTCATCACAATTATAGCATAATCTTAGTATTTGAATTGAATATGTTATGTTTGTGGAATTGGCCTTGGTTGTTTACTACATTTAGCGTGTGTTGTGTTGAGGTAACCTTTTGGTTTTTTAATGTCTCTTCCATCATTTGAATTGATCATTGGTTCTGGAAATCCTTTACCTTGGTTTGCTTTCTAGTTGCATTTCCTTCACAGCCACATTGTGATGACCTCAATTTTTTGTGATTGCCGTAACACCCGCCGTTATTGCTAGAGTAGAATTCGCTACCGATTGGTTACCCTGTGTTGCCAATGAATGACTCCTAATTGAACTAGCCATACTGAAGTTATTTCTTGGGTTCATATGTTCTTGAAAATAACTTGGTCTTGGACAGTATCTGGAAGCGTCCCGACTACCCGACGAAATGACTTGTGGAATTATGTTGTTTGTTGCAGCCGCAATGGAATCATAATTCCCCATGAAGGGTGCAAAGAGACTAGCTAGTTGAGCCTATATATTGTCTTACCCGGAATTCAATTCGGTTATTTGTGCTGATAACTGCGTTAACTGGTTTACTGTGGCTGGCATCATCATACCTTATTTAGAGGCGTCGCAATTTGGAATAGAACTAGGACGTTCAATTCTGACATCTTTAGTTATATATTATCATGGTAACTCGTTTTTATCGCTGGCATCTCCCGATGCCCCGTGTCGGTTGATATCCGGTCATTTCCGGATAGTTTTCATGTACCAGTTCCAGTGTCAGGGTGCCAATTTCGACTAGGTTGGGCATTTGGATTTATTCGTTTACCCGATCTTCATTCAATATTGATACCCTTGCATTCAATATTGACAAGCTACAGCCTACAGCGAATATGAAGCAACCGAGATATAATCCCCGATGCGTCGGTAAATAAAACACAAAATCATGTGTCACCGAACTTATCCGGTAAACACATAAATTTGCCAAAAAAAAAAAAATGTTCTTCAATTATTTCAATAAAAGCTCCTTGAAGGTGAATAATCGTAAGCGGCTGCCGATTCATGGTAGCCATGTGACAGATGGATCAAAGCAAAACCCTGCGCACTTCCTAACTCCAGTTTAGATACACATCTTAAAACCAAACCCATCGGGAAATTAGATATAACTGTCCAAACCAAGTGTACCAATTCGTGAAACAATGGCAATGAAAAACACACTCTGAAATCAAACGGGTAATGCGAAAACACCAGTCGTTCTGAGTAACATCTGTTTAACGCTCAAGGATATATGAAATTTATAAATTCATCACTTAATGCGGAAACAGTTATATGTTCTCGTGCCAAAAACATGTAAACAGAACTTGAGGGGCAATGTAATTAACTCGAAGTAGTTAAAGATACTCATCTGAATTTAAATACTACAAATGGAAGCAGTGAAATATCTTGTCATCGAAACTGAGGAATGGTGGAATTTCAAACAAAATTTTGATTTTTTTTCGGGTTTCAGTATATTCGTTTATTAGACTCAAACAGTTCGAAAACCGGATTCACAATTTAACGATTACATTGAAAACACACTAACATAATAAAAAGAAAAATACAAAAACGCAATAGTTGCACAAATGGTGTTTGGCGCCACTGATACGACTGCGAGCCCATGACAAGACCGCAGTCTTATTCGTGAAACTCACTGTTAAACAGATCATGGGCCAGAGGTCTGATGCGGTAATAGTAGCCGGCTAGGCTTCAGGGATAGCCGTGGGTGAATGTTGTCAGATTGACAAACGAAGTGGGCAGTCTTGAAGCATGGTAGGTCCATCCACCGAACCACCCAATATACCATCCTCTTGGGATATAAGGCTCTTACTCGAGAGGGTCATTCAACCCTCCTGCTGATGCCATAGTACAGCGGACTCCCGCGAGAGAAACCCAACCCTCAAACTTGGTCCCTTTACTGACGAATTAACGGTGAGGGGAATGCAGAATTTTGTCTAACACACAAAAAAGGATTTATTTCCGACAATTTTCACATATAAATGTTCGACAAGTGGACCGTTTTTTATCCGACCATTTCACTTACATATTAACGGCGAGGGGACTGCATAATGGATCTTATACCCACAAAAAAAAAAAAAAAAAATTTACAGTAAAATAATCTAAGGTCCTCGTTCAGACATTAGAGCTCGCTTAAAATGTTCCAAAACACGGTATTCAATACTTCTTTAGTCTTTACAATATTCTTTAGTCTTCTCTCATAATTTCCAGTAATAAATATTGAGATTGTTTGTCGGGAGTGCTTTGTCGAATCGATAATGTTGGTTTTGATAGGTAATTATTAAGTGAGGTAAGCGATTAATTTTTAAAACAGCTGTGTTTTGATTTTTAATGTTCTTTAGGGTGTTGTGTCCATCATTGATCTAGATTTGAGTGCAACTCCGTCATTGTGTTTTTTGGTGGCAAAGCCATTAATTAATATATTGCATATACTAGAAGGGGATTTTCCCACCTATATATAGTATTGTTACGTTTTTGCCTTGTCACTCAAGGTTCGTATCACTGGATTGTGAATAATACAAAATCAATTTAATTTATCTCCAACGAATTTATTTATTTCACAAAATTTATTACAACACAGTTTATCAATAAAAATTCACAAAAACACTTTATATAAATTATTCTCAAATTTTACTGTTCACTTATAATTTTTATTTCCACAAAAACACTTTTTAAATTCATTTTTAATCTTTACTCTACCGCGTTCCAAATATTACTAATAATCTTACAAGTTTACTCTATCGCGTTCCAAATACTAATAATCCAATTCGATCTTGTTCGCCTTTTTATATACACAAACCAAACTTCTCGAAAGTTCATTACTTTTCTAGTTAGAATAGTGTAGAAACATTTAGAGCTGTTTTATCATGGAAAATTCGATTTAGTACAGTAAAACATTGAGCTATTAGTTTAACTTATTCTATCACACGCTAGGTGTCACCGTCACAGTATTTTATTTCAGGCGTGGACGGTTGGAGATGAACGGATGTATGAAAAATATATGGTTGGTCTTTCTTTCAGTTGTAAGAGAGCAGATTATAAAAAAGTATTAAAATTGTAACTAAATACTTATTGTATTTTGGAATATCATGGTTTTGGCTTATCAAAGATGGGTTAACTGAAGGACGTCTTAACATTAGTGACAGAAAGTTGCATTTGTATATTAAAGTGAAACTCTGGTTTTTATATAAAGGAACTAAAATTGCGAAGCAACTGCAGGCTGTGTCCAAAATATGAATTTAAATGCAAAATACAACACTAAATTAATAAATTAATAAATATGGTTAATTAAAATATAAATTGAAAATACATCGCTTGTAGTTTTTTAAATGTGTCTTCGCTAAATGCACATTTTCCATTTCGGATGCGCAAAAACGTGCACTTTTAATTTAAAATTGATAATGTTTGAATGATGGATAAAGTGTATCCATCGGAAATATTTTCCAGGTTTTATGTCAAGGAAAATCAAATTTTCCTCAATTTTATGCTTTTTGTTTGAATAAAACATGTGAGGCAAGTTATAGGTTTTGTCACAATACTAGTAGGAATAAACTAATTATTGATTTATACTCAGCATTTGTTTTGTATGGACTCTCTTTTAGCTGTTCAATTTGTCCAAGATTTAATTTGAAGTTACAGGCGATTGTTTGTTTTAATTTTCTGGCTTTTAATTAGTTGTAGATTTAGAAATTAAAATTTTCTAGGGTTTTAGAATTTTTTTTAGGAGGTTTTTATAGATTCGAATTATAGAATTTTGCTTTAAAATATTATAGATATTTCGAATATTAAAAATATAATTTCATTGTTATTTGGAGTTTTGGAGTGCAGAGAGTTCAGGCATCCAACGTAGATTTACTTAGTTGACGGGTTTTATTGTTGTTTAATTTAATTGATTGTGTACAACTAGGCTGTTAATGGGCTACAAACTCGATATTTTTAGCTAGCAGATTTTTTCCTGATATGCAAAAATGTTATACTCGAAGTTTTTGCTTTGACTAGTAATCAAGCAAATAGTCAAAATTTTGCGGAGGAATAAAACTATTCGCAATTATTATTTAATATCTAATTATTGCGTTCGAATCAATTTTATTCCATATTTTGCAAAAAATTAATTTAATTTGGAACAAAACTAGTAATGAAAATGAATAATAACTTTATAATTGTAATTTTTCAATTAAGATTTATGTGACATTTCACACATCTTTTCTGTTTTTGTTAATAAAATAAAAATTTGACGGTGGGTTTAGCATTTCGGCTTAAGCTTCATAATTAATAATTTATTTATTCAGATTATTTTTACCATAATTGGTTAAAAACAAATCACAAAACTTTCAATTATTTTCGTTTTGAGATTGTAATTATTTTTATTCAGCACAATAACATTTGCGTGCTGAGTAAAAGAAATATTTTGCGTTGCTAAAACGATCGAGTTTGGAATTTCACGCAAGCCCTTTTGATGTAAGCAAATCCGCCATATTTACGGACTTGCAATTTGCGAATTGCTAAATTTGATTTTAGATTTGTTTTCTGGAATGATTAACTAATTAAGTTAATTCTAGAAAATAAACATTTTATAGATAGTATAGATAGAATTATGATTTAATAATTTTTGTATTTTAAAATATAAAATGATTATGCTTGGTTTCTCAAAAAATTGAGGCAATCTCCGGTTAAATAATATTTCGTCTCTTTCTTCTTTTATGAAATTGCGATTTATTTCATAATACAAATTAAAAGCATTCTAATTTTATTTCTTTTTTACATGAACATTTTAACTGGAGACCTAAATATTTAGCTGAAGGCTAAATATTTAGCTGAAGGCTAAATATTTCTATGTAGAAAAAAATATAATCAACTTGTATTGAAGTTGTATTATGAAACAAAACGCAATTTCATAAAAGAAGAAAGGGAAGAAATTTAATTTAACTAGAGATTGGATATTTTTTGTGAAACCGGGCATAAGACCTTCAAATTTCATAATTTTATAAATAAAACAAATAAAAACTCGGTATATTGAATTTCGGTTTTATTTAGAAATTACAAATACAGAAAAATCAAGCAGCCAACGGATATTTAATTAGTTGACAGATTTGGTTTTGTTTAATTGTTTTGTCATACGAGTATACGTATTAGTATAAATAAATATTTTTTCATACATAAGTTATTTAATTTTAATTTAGTATGGATTCCTTAAAATTCCATCCCAGATTTAATTTAAACTATTTTATATTTTTTTTTTTTTTTTCTTTTTTTTAATAATTTTATTTATGATAACAATAAAATTTTTTTACAAAGAAACTAGTCATTTTTGACTAACAGCGTTTGACTCTGACAATATAATAATAAAGCACTCATACGTGTTCTTTACATAAAGTGTTGTTTTGGTTGATGTTGCATTGTGCGGACTATTCAGGCAACTCAAAAGGTTTTAGTCTTTTGAGTCTTCTTATTATACCCTCTTGATGAAGTAGTCTTGCAGCTTCGATGTTAGGGTGATGATGGAGCCTCTCCTGGTGTTTTTGAGCACATTTCTTTATTTCACTTGCGACTGTGTCTATTCCGAGATCTCTATGAAGGTCACTATTACGAGTGTACCAAGGGGCATTTACAATTCCTCTGAGGACTTTATTTTGAAATCGTTGAACTATCTGTTGATTGCAGATTTTGGTGCATCCCCATAGTTGAATACCATATGTCCAGACCGGCTTGAGTACTTGTTTATAAAGCATAAGTTTATTATGAATGGATAACTGAGAGTTTCTTCCAATTAACCAGTACATTTTTCTATATTTTAACTGAAGCTCTTCTGCTTTCTTTTTCACGTGTACTTTCCACTTTAACTTTGCATCAAGGTTCATACCAAGGTATTTTGCTTGATTGGCATGTGGTACAGAGATATTATTGAGAGTCACAGGTAGTGGTTCTATTGATCTATTAGTGAAGTTAATGTGAGTAGACTTCGATTCATTCACTTTAATTCTCCACTTAGCTAGCCAATCTTGTATATTATTTACGGCTATTTGTAGTTTGAATGTGACTTCACCGATTGTGTCACCAACAGCTAGAATTGCAGTGTCATCTGCAAACGTGGCGATAGTTGTATTGCTCGTCTGCGGTATGTCGCTAGTAAACAGCACGAAAAGGAAAGGCCCTAAGACACATCCCTGCGAGACTCCTGCTTTAGCTTCTTTAATACTGGAGTAAACTCCTTCCTGTTTAACTCTAAAATATCTTTTTTTCAGGTATGACTTTAGCAGTTCGCAATACTCAAATGGCAGAGTTTTCTCCAATTTAAATATTAAACCATCTAGCCAGACTTTGTCAAGTGCCTGCGCTATGTCAAGAAATATGGCTGAACAAATCTTTTTTTCCTCTAAGGATTTTTCTATTATATCTGTTATTCTATGGACTTGGTCGATTGTGGAGTGTTCCTCTCTAAATCCAAACTGATGGGACGGAACAGCTCCTGATTTTACAACTTCTGGTTTAATTCGTTTTAATAACAATCTCTCAAATAGTTTTGACATAGTTGGAAGAAGTGATATTGGCCTGTACGAGGCCAGTTCACTTGGTGGCTTACCTGGCTTAGGTATCATTATCACTTCCGCAAATTTCCAAGATAGAGGGACATAACGGAGTCTGAAGGAAGCATTAATTATGTCCGATATTTTTTTAATAGCTTTATTAGATAGTTGTTTTAGAATCTCTCCAGTTATCAGGTCATATCCTGGTGATTTTTTAAGTACTACATGGTTCTTTATTACTTTTTTTACTTCTTTAGCATTAGTTAATGGAATTTCCTGTCTCAGGATAGTTGTTTGGTTTTCGAACAATATATCCTGTTGGTTAAGTGTTGTTAAATTTGGCTGAAAGGTACGCTCGAGATGATCCAATCGAGAAAATTTTGTTTTTTTGACATACAAGAAACCTAATTTTCGTTCAATGCGCAGAAGTTCGATACAGGGTGAGATCGAATGCAGTTCTGTCGTAATCAACCGCTTTTGACAGGTGCAATTTTTAATAATAATAACATTGCAAAGTGCAATGAAAATTTTAAATAGAAAAAAAATAAGTTAAGCTTCAAACCTTTAATCGACGGCGAATTACATTATTATAATTAATTTAAGTCAGATGGCAATATTTTTAATGTAAGTAGAATTTGGCAGTTATTTAATTTATAGTTTTTTAATATTAATAATGATTTTATTTTAGGTTCAGGTTGGCGTAAACATAACTTCCCCCGAAAAAACAATAAATTAAATAGGAGTTGCGGTCATCCAACATGTTTGATAATTTTAATTGCTGTGTGGGTAATAACAATTTCGTTTACATTAAGAAACTAAACGATAATAATAAATGACAATTCAATAATTTTTAGTTAAGTGTGATTAATTTAAAGAAATATAATTTGAGAAACTATGATTTGTGTTTTACTCAACTTAGCTTGTTCAACGATGCTTCGGCTGGAGTTTGGTTATTTATCATCTTCAACGGGTAGTGGTATTAATTTGACAATTGGCCTTTTCGTGATACCTCTACTTGTTTTTACTGTAGCGACTCGTACTTGGCCATCCTTTCCGCTGTGAATTTGTTGTATTCGTCCAATTATCCAGTGTGATTGTGGACTGTTGTCATCTTTAATTAACACCAGTTGATCGATGGTTAAGTTTTCCGTTTTGGTTTGCCATTTCTGACGTTGATTCAGCGTACTTAAATGGTCCCTCGACCATGACCGCCAAAACGACTGAACGCGGTTTTGGATATTTTGCCATTTGGACAGACGACTTGAATTAATGTGGCTCAAATTTGGTTCAGGAATGCTGGTGAATGGCTCTCCTATCAAAAAATGTGCCGGAGTTAACACATCATACGACGTGACATCATTAGAAACAGCACAAAGTGGCCTCGAATTTAACAATGCTTCTATTTGGGTAAGCAGCGTAATGGCCTCTTCATAAGTGAATGGTGTGGATCCAGACACTCTGTAGAAATGATTCTTGATTGATTTTATATTCGATTCCCATAATCCTCCAAAGTGTGGTGCATTTGGAGGGTTGAATTTGAATATGATTTTCTGTGGGGATAGAAATTCGTACATTAGTTTTATATGATTTTCAGAATTAAATAGGTCGTAGAGGAGGTGCAATTCATTGCGGGCGCCAATAAAATTACTTTCATTGTCACAATGAATCTGGCAAGGGATTCCACGGCGTGAAATAAATCGCTTAAGAGCGGCAATGAAAGCTTCTGATGTCATATCAGTTACTAGCTCTACGTGGATGGCTTTTACCGAAAGGCAAACAAATAATGCTATGTACGCCTTAGTCATGTTGCATTTTCCTCGTCCTTTGCGATCTCGAATATAAACAGGACCCGCATAGTCGACACCAGTGTATAGGAAAGGTCGACCACTACTAACACGTTCCCGAGGGAGATCGGCCATAAGCTGTTGATTGTGTTTCCTGGTTCGCATGAAACATAAGATGCATTTCTTGACGTGCCACCTTGTCATGTTGCGACATCCCATTATCCAAAATTTTTGGCTAATGATATTAGTTAGCAAGGTTGGTCCAGGGTGCGCATTTTGACGGTGATATTCGTCAATGATGAGTTTGGAGTAGATATGATTCTGTGGGATAATGATTGGGTGTTTTGCGTCGAAATTGCAGCTTGAGTTCGATAGTCTTCCTCCTACACGCATTATCCCATGGTCATCAATAATGTCACGCATTATCCCATTGTCATCCTTGATTTCGTTGGTAGGATCTCGTGATATTGCAACTTTTGGCCAATGTGGAATATCTTGCAATAGGAATTGAGGTCCTTTCCACCACACGAATTTGTAATGAGATTATTTGGAGTCAGTCCTCGAGATGCTGAGTCAGCTGGATTTTGCTTTGAAGGTACATACATCCACTTCTCTCTAGGAATTTGTTCTAAAATGTATGATGTCCTGTTGCCTATGAAACAGCTCCATCGTCGTGGAATATCTGACAGCCAAGTCAAAACGATTTGCGAATCCGTCCATGCAAAGATTGAGTTTATCTGCAATTTAACAGCGTCTTGTACATATTTCATTAACCGACACAGGAGTACTGCAGTGCATAGCTCGAGACGTGGTAGCGAAATCTGTTTTATTGGTACCACCCTAGTTTTGGCGGCAAGTAAATTGACAGTTATCTTATTCTCCGAGTTTTTAACACGTATGTATACTGCTGCTCCGTAAGCAAGCTCCGATGCATCAGAGAAACCGTGCAATTGTATGTCAATACGGTGATGTTGGTGAGTGGAAATGAATCGTGGAATTTGGATGTCTTGAAGATGATGCAGCGATGATCTAATTTTGATCCATCTCTCTTTGATGTCGACAGGCAATTCGTCATCCCAGTTTAATTTTCGCAACCAGAGCTGTTGGAATAAAATTTTGATTAGAACTGTGCTGGGCGCCAACCATCCTAGCGGGTCAAAAATGCGAGATGCCTCTGACAGTAGCGTTCTTTTGGTTATGGTATTGGTAACGTCTACCGTCACCTTGAACGTAAAATTATCAGTTTGTGGGTTCCACAGTAACCCAAGAGTTTTTATTAACGAATTTCCCTCGAATTCCAAACATTCAGCATTTTGATCTAACTCGTTTAAGTGCCTTAATAAATCTTGGTCGTTTGTCATCCATTTCCGAAGTGTGAACCCACCGTTTTTTAATAATGACCTCATATTTTCGTAAATTTCGATTGCTTGTTTTAAATCATCGCAGCCTGTGAGCATATCGTCTACGTAAAAATCGGACTTCAAACGTGCAGCAGCATCTGGGTAGAACTCATGATGATCATTGGCAAGTTGATGTAAAGTGCGACAAGCTAGGAATGGGGCACTTGATGTGCCGTACGTTACTGTTGTTAACCGGAATTCTTAGACATCTTTGTCAGGTGAATCACGCCAGAGGATGCGCTGGAAATCTCGATCCGCAGGATGAACTATGATCTGACGGTACATTTTTTCAATGTCCGCGGCCATGGCTATTTTATGCGTGCGGAAACGTAGCAGTATCATCATGAGATCGTCTTGAATGGTTGGTCCGGTTAGTAGCCCATGTCGTTGAGAGAGTGACTTGTTGTGCTTTTACAGGAACCGTCGAAAACAACTCGGAGCTTTGTGGTACTGCTCGTTTCTTTAATTACGCAATGGTGAGGTAAATGGTAGATTTGATGATTTGAGTTTGAGGTAGTTTCCGTGCTTTTGCTTAACTCCATGTGACCGAGTGCTTCATACTCCGTCATAAACTTCACGTAGTCGAGTTTTACTTGAGGATGGTTAACGAATTTTCTCTCAAGGGCATGAAATCTTCGGTTGGCTTCATGATATGTTGTTCCCAAGTCTTCGAGTGGCATTTTTATCGGTAATCTGACGATATATCGTCCATCATCCGATCTCGTGGTGTTTCGAGTATAATGGTTCTCACATTCATCTTCGGTGGAATTAGACCTCATTGTATTGTTTACTTCTTCCAATTCCCAAAATCGCTGAAGTAACTGGATTTCAGTGTCACTGCTGACGATCGTCGTGTGGAAAACTGTGGAATTTGTAAAAGAGTTAGTTATTTGACCCCCAAGCGCCCAGCCGAAAATGGTGGATTGAGCGAATAAATGATCAGCAATTTTAATTTTCTGTGACAACAATATTTCGTAAAATATATCATTGCCAAAGATCACGTCAATGACCCCAGGAATATCGTAAGATGGGTCAGCCAGATTTAAATTGTTTAGAGCTGGCCAGTTGCAGTTATCTAACTGATTGGGGGGTAACTTTGAAGTTAGTGTATTGAGTATCACCGCACGTACGCTGATGGAGTATTTGAGGTTGGTTTTGGACACGATATTTAGTGTAACTTCTCCCTTGGTTGTACCAGCCCTTCGTGATGCTAACCCACTAATTGTAATGTATGATCGATTTCGGCGGAGCCCGACTCTCCTCACGCAGTTATCGCTTATTAGGGTGGTTTGAGAGCCTGAATCAAGGAGTCCTCTAGCCGCATGCTTAATTCCAAATTCATCTTGGATGTAAAAGAGCACTGTTGACAGCAAGGTAGCTACAGAATTTGCATTGTATGTTGATGTAGTACCAGACGGAACGGTGTTGATAGCAGAACAGTGATAACTAAGTGAGTTTTGGCCTCTCGAGAGTACTGGGTTATTGTTAGAAGATTCACTTGTTGATTGTAGCTGAGGACTAGTTGATGAGTTGAAGTATGCTGATTTGTTGACTGTAGTCGGATTATTGATCGGTGAAATTGGAGACTTGTTGATTGAAGATTCATTCTTAGTGTTGACGTAGTTTGCTGAGGTTTGGTTTTGCTTCGCTGATCGAACGGTTTTATTTCGATTGTCAGGATACAAGTTGCTGGGATGGAGTAGCGTGTGATGCTTATTACCGCATGTAAAACATCGATTTTCGCTCGTGCAAGTATTGACATCATGAGTTGTACTGAGACAATTTTGGCATAAATTATTAGTGTTCACGAAATGAATTCTTTCTGATAAATTCAACCGCTTGAACTTGAAACACTTAAACAGCGGATGGTTAGTTGCATTGCACCATTGACAGCTGATGATATTAGTGGTGGCGGTATGGACTCTGGCATGTGGATTCGGTCGGCTTGCACCGGTGCGCCTTACGGATGAACAGGCTTCTAAAGCATCACAACGCTCCGTCAAAAACTCCAACAAACAATTTATAGTAGGCAATTCAATATTGTTCGAATGCTTTGCCCATGCTTGTTGTGACTCGAGATCCAGTTTTTTAGTCAATAAGTGAATTAGCCAGGGGTCGCGCGTTTGCCAATCTGGTCCAAGAGCTTGAAGGCCTCTTAACACTTCGTCGGATGTATCGCAAATAGATCTTAATTGTTTGTAGCTATCAACAGTTACTAGGGGTTGATTTAGAAATAATTCGATAAGTTCCTTTACCGAATATTTCTTCTTGTTGTATCGCTTTTTTACTTTCTCCCAAGCCAAGTTGTAGTTTGCTTTAGTTAATGCCATATGCCTAATCAGCGACGCAGCTTCGTTTTTTAATAGGCTTTTCAGATACTGGAACTTGTGGATATTTGACAGACCTTCCTTCTGATGAATTGATGTTTCGAACTGATCTTGAAAAGACTGCCATTTTGAATATTCACCGCTAAATTGTTCGATCATTACACGTGGTAATCGCAGTTCCGATGTCTGATAACTCGAACGTTCATAGGAACTCTCCATCATGGTTTTTGCGTCTTGGGGGTTGGTTGCAGCAAAACCGACACTAGGCGAGCGGGCATTGAGAAGTCGCTTAAGAACTGCCTTAATTTCATAAAACCTATCTTCGAATTCTTCGGCCTCAGATGGTTCTTCGGAAATTAGCATGATTCGGTATTCGATGTCATGGAATTCTTTCCATGCTTCGTTGAGTTTTTCCATTCGAGTTTCCAATTGCTCAACGTTTGCAGCATGAGATGGGTCGGGACCAAACTTGTCGGTAAATTTTTTAATGTTGGTTACAGTACCTTTGATAATACCGCGCCGTTTAATATACGATTGTAAATCCGACATTTTATCACTTTCGATTTACTTGATTGTTGTATGATTATTCGCCGTATTGGCGTGAATTAGTACCTTGGGCGTAATAAGTAGCGATCTTATATAATCGAAATTACGCAACACTGACTTAGCACCTTTGAGCGTAATTAATAGCGATCTTATAATCGAAATTACGCACACTGTATTTTTAATAAAACAAAAATGTAACACTTGCAAATATCTAAAGTTACACTGTTCGGGAATATTTGATTAAATATATATTCCCGGGTTTCGGCACCAAAATGTTGTAGCAGGCAAACAGAATTCCAAACAAGAATTATAACCTTGCACAACACTTAAATAATTATAATTGTTCACGGTATTATACACTGTACACTCATAAAGGAAAAATATTTCACAATGCAATTATATTTTCATTAATAAAAATCAGTAATTGAAACAGAAATGATTGAACAAAATTTTATTGTTATCAATTGTATTTAAATTAGAAATATTTTTATAAAGGTAAAATGGTGTATAATAAAAAATATTAAGTATATTTGTTTTACCAGTAATCTCCGAAAATTGTTGTTACCCGTGATGATGACCAAAAGCTAAGAGAGAAAATGTTGTTTTTTTGACATACAAGAAACCTAATTTTCGTTCAATGCGCGGAAGTTCGATACAGGGTGAGATCGAATGCAGTTCTGTCGTAATCAACCGCTTTTGACAGGTGCAATTTTTAATAATAATAACGTTGCAAAGTGCAATGAAAATTTTAAATAGAAAAAAAATAAGTTAAGCTTCAAACCTTTAATTGACGGCGAATTACATTATTATAATTAATTTAAGTCAGATGGCAATATTTTTAATGCAAGTAGAATTTGGCAGTTATTTAATTTATAGTTTTTTAATATTAATAATGATTTTATTTTAGGTTCAGGTTGGCGTAAACAGTTGGTTTTCCAGTAGAATGCCAGTTGCAGTTGTATTTAATTATTGCTTGGTGAAGCTCTTTCCCTTTAGTTGTGGTTAGTCTTGATCCCCAGTCAGTATGTTTAGCGTTGAAGTCACCCCCGACTACAAATTTTTCACCGAGCTGCTTGATGAACTGAGTATAAGCATTCTTTTTGATGTTATATCTAGGTGGGCAATATATTGCGGATACCACTAACTTGTGGTTGCGGGTAATAATGCTAACGCTAATTGCTTGTATTTCATCACTTTCAAGTTTTTGTTGCAGATGGTATTTAATATCTTTTTTTATAATCACGGCAACGCCCCCTCGTGCATTATTATTAGGATTAACTATTTTATATGCTTAAAAACCATATGGAGTGAAAAGTAATTATTTTAACTTTGATTTTAGAAAATCATTAGCTAATTAAATTATTAATTTAATTTAATTTCAGGATGACATGATGTTAAAATATGTTCAAGTGATTGAATTTTTATGTGAATTAAAAATGAGTTTATGCGAATTTATTAAATTAGTAACCAAATTATTTGAATCAAAGATAAATATCACAATAAAAATGAAATGAATTCGTATTTTTGTTGTTGCTGTGGCTTTTTTTACAATATATATTACAAGTTGTTGTTTTGTTTAAAAACTTGTAAAAAAGATAAATAGTTAATAATTTTTCCTGTGTATAACAAATTTTCAATGTCCATTTGCGAATGTCATTACAATTAATATATTTGTCTATAAAAAGCCGAAAAAAGTCGATTGATTGACGGCACATCCCGTCATTTTCAAGGTAAAATTTATACTATAATTTCAAAAAAAAAAATTTTATAACGAATGTTTTTCTAAAGTAACTAGAGTTCAATTTGAAATTTAGAAATTATTCAGTTTACCAAAAAATAGTTTAAGTTATACAATTAGAGTGAAACAAATTTAAATTTAGAAGATCTATAAAATGTTGTCTTAATAATTTAACAAATACTTTGAAACTTCCTGGATATGTAACAAATTTTAAGATAAATTTTGATGTTTTTTGATGTAAATGCTTTCCAAAATTAATCTTTTATTGAGATTTTGCTCCTTATCAAGTATCTCAGCGTCATTTATAGATCATGAGTGATTACTTCCACGTAGATGATTCGATAAAGCGCTGTGTGACAGTTTAAACTCATACGTAGAATCGTAAATATGTTGACGAACCCGTTTTTTTAAATTTTGTTTAGTTTGACCCACATAATCTTTTCCACAGGAACATTTTAATTTATATATTAAATTTGATTGTAACTCTATAGGAATGTTGTCTTTTAATTTAGTGAATAAAACCATGTCCAAACTTTGACAAGTTTGGAAATTCCTGTGGACATCATAAACATTTTAAAGTTAGGTAATAAGTTTTCTTTACCTTTCAAAAAAGAATTTGTTCCTTATCATAAAATTATAGCGGAAGTGGAGAGTGGTATTTTAGGACAAGATGAGACAGCTCGTAATACGATTAGAAACAGACTAGTAAATATGTTGACGAATTTTAAAACAATTATTTACATAAAACATTTGGGAGTATTGAAGAAATCCAACATATTCGAGGGGCTTAAAATACCACTAGAAATATTTAGAAAACCTTATTTTAGAAGAATCAAGAGATTATCAGCAAAAATGGTGATGACAGACGTAGAAATTCAAACTTTGGTTGAACGAAGAGTACCAATCTTCTACGGTCAACACGATGTTGACAGTAGCGAGGTGCATTATTTCATTGATGCATGTACCACCATCAGCCAAAGAGATGATTTCGCAAACGTGGATCAAA
The DNA here is from genome assembly GCA_958295665.1 of Tipula vernalis. Taxonomy (NCBI): domain Eukaryota; kingdom Metazoa; phylum Arthropoda; class Insecta; order Diptera; family Tipulidae; genus Tipula; species Tipula vernalis. The sequence continues at coordinate 283,267,236 of OY282560.1, read as the reverse complement.
TGGTGACTTTATTAGAAGAAATAAAGCTGCGCCTACGAGGCAAAGCATATACAATCATAAGGGACGCCAAAGTAAAAAACTTAAAAGAATTACTCAAAATAATAACCAATAAATTCCTACCCTCACATTCAATCGAATCCCTAAGTAACAGATTATACACAGCCAGCCAGGGTGCGTCGGAAGACTGCTCTGAGTTTGGTGCTCGAGTACAAGGTTACGCCTTAGATTATGAGGCAGGAGTTCGAGCGAAGTTAGGAGAAGACAACTTACTTCCAAAACTATTTTTGGAAACACTGGAGAGGGATGCCTTTATACGAGGTTTAAATAACGGTATAATTAGGGCACACCTCACAATGATTTCTGAGACACCCATAAGGGAGCTTATAGTGATGGCAGATAAGTTGGAGAGACAATTGGGTTACGCAAAAGATTTAAACAAGGTGAATGGATTCAGTAAACAAAAGTGTCAAATTTGTGACAAAATAGGTCACATAGCAAAGGATTGCTATAAGTTCAAAACCGCTTCAAAACAACCAAATCGGCAAATAGAGATTTGCCAGTTCTGTGAGAAAACAGGCCATGTAGCCAGAAGTTGCCCCGAAAATAACCAAAAACAAAAAGCTCAATTCTGTAGTTACTGCAAAAGACCAGGACACTCGATGGAAGAATGTAGGACGAGAAGAGGGAACTACACCCGTAACACCACATTCCAACCAAGGGAAATGTCAAACGAATATCAACCGGCCTATAGATCAGGACAACGGGGATTCGGACAAGGTCCAAATATAAACCAGAACTACCAGCCAGGAAATCCTATGAGTAACAGCCAAAGAGAGGTGTACACACAAAGAAATCTCACATCAGGCTATCCGGTAAAAACACAAACAAGAAGAAACAGTGGCGTAGAACAGATAAACCAAAATTTAGGAAAATTAAGAATTAACTACATAGAAGACAATGAGATAAGGGAAGAACCGGTCGTCCAACAGGGAAACGAGCATGGGCTCGTCGAGCAACAGCCGCATCAACTGTAGTCTGGACGAGTCCCGCAATTTATCAAGGCTATAATCAACGACCAGGAAACATACAACGGACATCCGAAGAAATCATTCTAAATCAAGCGGGAACACCCCGATAATCAAAGTAAATCAAGCGGGAACACCCCCGATAAACAAAGTAAATCAAGCGGGAACACCCCCGATAATCAAAGTAAATCAAGCGGGAACACCCCCGATAATCAAAGTAAATCAAGCGGGAACACCCCCGATAAACAAAGTAACTCAAGCGGGAACACCCCCGATAAACAAAGTAAATCAAGCGGGAACACCCCCGATAATCAAAGTAAATCAAGCGGGAACACCCCCGATAAACAAAGTAACTCAAGCGGGAACACCCCCGATAAACAAAGTAAATCAAGCGGGAACACCCCCGATAAACAAAGTAAATCAAGCGGGAACACCCCCGATAATCAAAGTAAATCAAGCGGGAACACCCCCGATAAACAAAGTAACTCAAGCGGGAACACCCCCGATAAACAAAGTAAATCAAGCGGGAACACCCCCGATAAACAAAGTAAATCAAGCGGGAACACCCCCGATAATCAAAGTAAATCAAGCGGGAACACCCCCGATAATCAAAGTAAATCAAACGGGAATGACCCCAGTAAACAAAATAACTAACGTAGGAATATCCACACAAAACAAACCAAATAAGCTAGGAAGATTTACAGAAGTAAAACCAAATCCAATCCAAAAAAATCCATTGCCACAGAGCACCAAAGCTAATGAAACAGTTAGACAATTGAGTTTTGCCTCAAACATTCAAGAAAAGGCCGCAGTAAATGGCAAAGTCATTGCTGTACCGCCACAAGCAAATCCCATCCAAGAAAGTTTACCAGAAACAGATGAGATTTGGCCACCAGTAGAACCATTCACAACTATCGCTGAAGTTCACGAAATTCCCGAAATATTAAATTCATATCAAATCAATCTAGTGTCAAAGCACAAGTTCACGCATGACACAGTGAGATTAAAACTGGCAGCATCAAGCGGAGAATCAGTACTCCTAATAGACTCCGGTGCTTCAGTTTCGCTAATTAAGCAAAAAATGATAGAAAATTCTAAAGCGATAGACCAGAGTAGCAAAGTCCTGCTACGAGGGATAGGCAAAGAAGCCACTACCACTCTTGGATGTGTGTCCACACAAGTAGACATCACACCACATCTCAGAATAAAACAAACATTTCATGTGGTTAAAAACGAGTTCCCAATCGAACAAGATGGAATACTCGGTAGAGATTTCCTCAACGGAAATAAAGTAGATATTCTGTACAGCACGTCAGAATTGAACATTTTAGGAAACAGAGTCAAGTTCCTAAACAACCCAACAAATGTACGCCTACCGCCACGGGAAGAAGTGATCGTACAAATTAAAACTCCAACAAATAATCCATACCTATGCAATTCAGAAAATTTGATGCAAGGTGTGTTCATCGGTAACTGTCTAATTCAACCAAAAATGCTGCGAGCACAAGTCGGCATAGTTAACACAAACCCTCATGAAGTGATAATTGAGAACTTTGTTCCAAAACTCACTAATCTTAGTCATTACGACATTTTTCAAATGGATCATTATCCATCAAACAATCAACATCTCGAAGACAGAGATGATTTTATCATTAATCAAGTTGTTACGAACTTAGACGTAAACTTAAACATAGAAGAGTCCACCTCGATTATCGAGTTAATCAGAGAGTTTGCAGACATCTTCTTCATCGAAGGCGACAAACTTTCAAGTGTGCCAGGTGTCAGGCATCAAGTCAACCTTCACAATGACACACCACCGATTAATGTAAGACAGTATCGAATCCCACAAGCCCTTAAAACAGAAGTAAATACTCAAGTACAAAAGATGCTGGATGGCAAAATTATAACCCACAGCACGAGTCCTTTTAATAGTCCTCTATTAGTGGTTCCAAAGAAACCAGACAAAAATGGGAAATTAAAGTGGAGAGTAGTAGTAGACTTTCGAAAAGTCAACGAAGCTACAATAGGAGATTCGTTTCCTCTCCCTTTAATTAACGACATTTTTGACCAGTTAGGACACTCACAATACTTTTCCACGCTAGATATGGCCAATGGGTACCATCAAATAGAAATGGACCCACTCGATAGGCACAAAACCGCATTTAGCACAGACTTTGGCCATTTTGAATTCTTAAGAATGCCTTTTGGGATGAAAAATTCCCAAAGCACATTCCAGAGAATGATCAACAATGTGTTGTTAGGACAACAGGGCCTGAAGTGTTTTGTATATTTAGATGATGTAATCATATATGGGAGAAGTTTGCGAGACCACAATAATAAATTGAGAGACATTTTCTCAACGCTTAGGAGAAGCAATTTGAAAATCCAGACAGAAAAATGTCAGTTCTTGAGTAAAGAAATACAGTATTTGGGACATATAATTACTCCACAAGGCATTAAGCCTAATCCTAAAACGGTGGAAGCCATCGTAAATTTTCCAGTTCCACGGAACACGCGCGAAACTAAAAGTTTCCTCGGTTTAACCAGTTACTACAGAAAGTTCGTCCCGGCTTTCTCCACAATAGCAGAACCACTGCACCAATTAACCAAGAAAAGAATAAAATTTGAATGGACAGAAAAGAGCCAAATCGCATTTGATTATCTGAAGAACAAAATTATTTCATCACCAATCCTCCAATATCCAGATTTCAATCGCACATTCATCCTAACGACTGATGCCAGCGACTACGGCGTAGGTGCTATCCTCAGCCAAATGCATGAAGGAAATGATTTACCAATTGCCTACGCTAGTCGTTCACTCAAAATAGCAGAAAGGAACTACTCGACCATCGAAAAGGAAATGCTTGCAACAAAGTGGGCAGTCGAGATATTTAGGCCTTATCTGTTTGGTCGAAAATTTGTTATCAAAACGGACCACAAACCCTTAATCGGTGATCTGAAAAACGCATCAAAGAGAATCCTAAATTGGAGATTACAACTGGCAGAATATGATTACACGGTAATTCATGTCCCAGGTAAAACCAATACAGGTGCAGATGCACTCAGCAGAGTACGTAAAGAAGATGTACGTGTCATCACAAGAGCACAGTCAAAACTCCTGGCAACCCCAGTGACCACTAACCTATCATATAACCAGTCGTTAGAAACCCACACACCCTCAAGTATTTTGATTCCAAAAGAGAATAACATGAACCAAAGAAGTGTTCAAATAATTACAAATCCGAGTGTCAAAGCCCAGATACTAAGGGAAAAACATGATTTGCTATTAGGTGGTCACGCAGGCGTATTCAGGACGTATAAAAGAATTCGTATGGAATACTATTGGCCTGGTATGCTGCGTGACATAAAAAACCATGTTAAGAAATGTAATAAATGTAAACGGAATAAGGCCAGTAAAAGGACAAAAGTTCCTCTGGTATTGACAAACACGTCAGAATACCCCTTTCAGCGAGTAGCACTAGATATAGTTGGCCCTTTGCCAGTAACAGATGCACGAAACAAATACATTCTGACATTTCAGGATGATTTGACCAAATTTTCTGGTGCCATACCTCTCCCAGATGAGAAGGCTCACACAGTAGCAAAAGCATTGTGCGAACAGTATATAACGAAATTAGGAGCACCAGAAAAGATCCTAACAGACATGGGATCAAATTGCATGAGTAACCTATTCGAAAACATTTGCAAGTTGTTAAAAATAAAACACTTGACAACTACGAGTTTTCAACCGCAAACAAATGGTGCTCTTGAAAGATCCCATGGCACACTAAAAGAATACACATACAGACCACAGTAATTGGGATGAAATGGTTCACTACGCAATGTTTGTGTATAACACAACACCCCATTGCAGCACGAATTTCACACCTTATGAATTATTGTTCGGTCGTCCAGCCATAGTGCCTACTGCAGTAAAAAAAGAACCACAACCAGTTTATAACTATGATGACTACGTCAGCGAACTGAAAGCGCGGTTGAGACTAGCTCATCACATAGCCCGTTTGAACATTCTTAAAAAGAAAGACAAAGCAAAAGAAATGTACGATAAAAACACAACGTGTTTCCAAGTAAATACGGGAGACCTAGTTTGGCTCCGTAACGAGATGAGAAAGAACAAACAAGATCCAATATGGTTGGGTCCATACTTAGTATTAAAAGCACTATCACAGAACAATACCCTGATAGACATAAAGGGAAAAGCGAAAAACGTTCACAACAATAGATTAAAGAAAGATTAAATTTGGTCTTCTCCCAAACAGAATCATGGAGAAAGGACCAACAAAACGCATCATCAGTATCGAGGAATACAGAAGAAGAAGGGAACTCTCATCATCAGAACCCACGCCAAAGAGCCAAGCAACCCCAATCGAAATAAACAATACTAAATTCTCGTACGTCATTCATGACGAACTATTGGCAGTAAACGAAGAAAGAAACAAATTTATAATTATGAATCATGAGCAACACGAGAAGTGTACTGAACTCCTCGTCAGTTTCAGGGAGAAAGTTTTAATTTGTGAAAATAAATCACCCATCACCACAAACAAAGCAAACAACTGCCTATTAAATCTATTCGATAATCCATTCCACAATACACCAGAGTGTGTAGTAACGGAAACTAGCAATAAAAACGATTTAACAAAATTGGTTAATAGTAATTCCTGGTTATACACCAGCAGTAGCATTATTAGGTTAAAGATTAAATGTAGTAGAACAGAAGAGATAGTGGAATTAACTAGTTCAGGAACTATAACGTTCAGGAAAGACTGTGAAGTAATCTCAGAAGATTTCATTCTCCCGGTCACTGGCTCAAAAATCAAACAATTATCAATAATGCAGCCAAACCGCACATTTTTTCCAGAAACAATCAACACAGGTAAATTCCAGGTTGATAGCATCTCACCCCACACAGTCCCTAGAACGATAGAGGTAGCTAATTTTAGAAACTACAACAAAGAATTCCTTAAAGAACAAATTAAGTTAAATAAGTTATCCACAGACGTTGAAGAATCAGAACGGTCACATATCAATAACAGAACGGACCATGAAGTTAAAGTTTACAAATTCATCATAGGAGGAATTATAACAGGAGTAGTCATAGCGTGTGTAATTCTTTGGTTGTGTAGGAAGAATAGCTCGACAGAAATTAAAATTAAACACGAGGTCCCCACAGAAGCCATAGTTAGAACTCCGAGCGAAATTATCAGTAAAACGAAAAGAAGGGAGATACCAGCGGTTAGAATAGTAAACATGCAGTAATTTAAATCTCTTTTTCCCTCACGTCACAGAAAACTAACAAACATGAGGAAACAAGATGATAAATAAAAAAAAAAAAAAAAAAAAATTTTTGGCCACATTTTAAAGCCAAATCCAAACTAACACTAAAAACCTAATTAAAAAAATAAAAAATAAAAATATGTATAGAATCAGACGCAAGGTCAAAACATAAAAAAAAAAAAGTATGCTCGTAGTAAATAAGAATCAAATTACAAAACATAAAAAAAAAAATTTTTTTTGTCAAGTTCATTCATGAAAAAAAAAAAAAATTAGTAACAAAAAGAAAATCTAAGTTAAGGTCCGAACGAATTGTATTAGAATATTTAAGTATTTAAAAAAATATTGAAACAGTAGGATAGGTCATTGAACTAACAAAAAAAGGTAGCGGTTACTACAGAAGACAAAAAAAAAAAGAAGAAGAATCCCAGATCGATGATCCAAATCACGATGAACAACAAACATCACTAAGGGAACGCCGCAGGAAAATTATTCGAAAAGACTATCGAAAATCTAAATGTATCAACAGTTAAACAGATACATAAGGATAATATGAGTACAGTCAGGAGTGGGAAAGCCAGTCAAGAAGTCATAGTAGCAAACCAGAGCCATCACAGACAGCACATGCTCAAATAAGTTAACTAAACAATGAACTATAGAATACGAAAATAAATGTATCAAAAATAGTCATAAATCGCAACCACAAAATTGGTTGAAACAAAATGTCGAACATAAAAACTCATCATCTATTCGCAAAATCACAGATGAGAGAGAAATCAAGACACAACACGCTAAAAAAGTGAAAACAAAACGCACCAGCAAAAAGGAGCCAAAAGCAGTCGACCAAGGCCAGAGTCAATGCAGAAACTAGCCAGACATCGCAACCCAACCTGAAGACTAGCAACACAACATCGCAGAACCAATGAGTCAAGACGTGTCAACAAAAGGGACGTGAAGACATCAGTATCATAACAAATCGTCAACAGAGAAACCAGAGATAACTTAGTTCAATGTCAAAATAAATGTAAAACATAGCTATAGGATAGTATTTTAATTAGAACATCAATTATAATCTTAGTAATAACCAATCGTATACAAAAGTATACAATTTTTTCCCTAAGAAAAAATCTCCTCGAAGAAGGGAGGTATGTTGTGAAACGGCATCATTTCCCATAGGAAATAATACCATTTCCCAACATCTAAATAGTTAACATAATTATATAATGACACTGACCATCATTATACGACAATAAATAGTAAACATTCAGGAATATGAATATCAAACATAACACATATAATATTAAGGTTAGTTACCAAAACAAATTGAGAATTATGAACTTGAAAATACGAGACATATAACATATAAAGAAATTAAGTAACCGTCTGTAATATAAAAATAAAGTAAAGAGGAATATCGTAATACATAACATTATAGGTCAATGGAGCGAAAAGAAAAAAGAAATATGATCGGTAGTAAATTTTATGTATTAGAAGATAAGGAAATAAATAATGTAGATTATAATTTCAAAATTCAAAGTAATGCGATATTTCATAATAATAAGAATATGTAAAATTAATTAAAATTTAGGTCATAAATTTGGAAAAGGTCTATCAGTAAAATATGTAATAAATTTAACTATCAACATATGAAAATCGTCCAATAGCAATTAAATGTGGGACACAAGAAAAAACATACCGATAAACTAAATAAATGTCATACGACTTGAAATAATTGTAATGGATAAAAAATGCAATTAAACATAACAACCCAAATCTTCATAACGATATGGGTAAATGACTTTTCCAATTTATTGACCGAAATGAAATTTTGTTGTTAGTGCAAAAGACACACACAAAATTAGTATATAAGGTTTACAAAATTAAATACAAAATTATTATAGTCTTGAATCTCGAAATCAAAACGTTGTCAAAATAAAATAAATTTATTAAATAAAAAATTATCAAACCAAAGAAAGCAGAGTTTCCATCATCCTCCTGATACAACACACAAGAAGTAAGTATCCAACTACTAATCAATAAAGCCCAGGCCTTGAGAGAACACTCTCAAAAGAACCAAAAAGTGCCACGCACGTGTTTCTTTTGTTAGCGGTGCTCAAGGTATCCGAATAGTCAAATAACACTGTGCCTAGCGGCATTCTCCATCTAAAGATAAATAAATTCACGATTCGGTAATAGCCCCCACCCGAGGTAAGCTCGAATCGTTGAATCTATTAATTCTCTAACATTAAAAACTTGCCTTAAATAAACAGTATTTAGGCTCTAGTTAGTTTAGGTTAAGTGAACGTATAAATAGGCATTAACCCCTATTTATATAAATATATAAATTGACTATAAAACGTCACATTTATATAACATACTCGTTAAGAATTGTTAACAAAATGAATATTGAATTTCAGTCCGAGAAAATTCACAAACATGCGCTTTACGAAACTATGAAAACTAATTATAAATTGATATTAAGTAAATTTGTAAATTCAAATTGTCTGATAAACGTCGGTAATGTAAACGATATTGATTTTTATAGAGAAAAAACCATTTGCCGTTATCCGAAATATTTATGGGTTCTGCTATTCAAACATTTAGGTTATCTAATATTATTGAGGAAGATAAATTCCTTGAGGTGGCAAATAAGGCAAAACAATTTTATATTGAGCTAGCCCAGAAAATAAAAAATCGGTTTGAGTTCAATAATTTAACTCTTAAATCGTTAAGTTTAATTATTCCCGAAAATTTACTTGCTGCGAATTTAACTGATACATCTATTAAATGTGTTTCCAAATCTTGTTGCCAATAAACAGGAGAAAGACGAAATATTAGACAAGCTGAAATTACTTAAAGTGTCTTCTTATGCATTACACTTAAACAAGGCAAATATAGAAGAATTTTAGACCAACTTGCTACCTTTAAAAATTCGTTAGATGAACCACTTTTGAAAAAACTGTCTAATTTTATAATTGGACTAATAAGTATAGTTCAGCGGTGGCAGAACGAATTTTTTCCCGATTTACATATTACTAAAACTAAAAAAACACTGGTACCACTGCTCTCGATCTCTACAGCGACAACACGTCGCTCGTGCTGTTGGCCGCCAACCACCATTTTTGCCGCCAATTTTGTTTAAATATCCGTATCAAAGTGAATCAATGTATATTATATTAAATAAAACGGTAATAAAAGACGTATGCGTTTATTTAAATAAAAGTTTTAACATTTATACAGTATATGAACTTGTAGTAAGAAATTGTGTGGTATTGTGCTAAATAATTTACTAAAAACATATTACTAACTTAAATATACTAACAATCGACTACTTAGGTGTCTCCAACCGGGTCGAGTCTTTATACCTTACTACCCTTAACATACCTTTCTTTTCTTTCGGGTTTGCTATGTGTAAAGGGTGTACGGAGGTAAAAGAATATTTGGTAAAAATATTAAATGGTCGGATGCTCGGTAACGGGAATGACGATGGTCAGTAGAAGTAAAACAAGAACAAACAAATAAAAAAATCTATAAAAGCGAAAAAATCAACGTACCCGAGGGAGAAAAGTTGAGATCAAGCTTGATTAATTGAAGCTTTTCATATATGGCGGGATTTTTATTTGTTTATTATTGTTTAACGTATGAAGGGATTTATGTTTGGAATGACAAATTAAAAGTAAATTAGTATTATGGCAATATCGTACAGCTAATTTACAAAAAGGTACTCTTAGCGGAAAAGAAATTAGATTACAAATACAACATTGGTGCTTTGATTCCTCTGCTTAAACCACGAAACTAAAGTCTTTAAGGAAAACAACAAAAATCATGCATATATTTACAACAAAGACCACATATCTTAACCCATTATTTCAATCTATAACAACAAATTAATAAAAAAAAAAAAAGAATTTTAAAGCTTTTTCAGACGATTCACTAATGTTCCCGAACCTCAAATAAAAAGACTACAGTTTTTTGTTTGTATTCATTTTCTTGTGAAAGTTACTGTAAAATTATGCAAATTCATCATCGTGCTTACGAAAAAATTGAAAAATGTCAGCAAAAAATAAATTTATAATATATTTTAAATGATAAAAGTTATGTTTGAATAAATTAACTTTACGCTTAATAAATTAACAACGTAAGAGATATAACGGTGAATAAGCGATTTGTGAAAGACTTTAATTTGCAATGATTTGAAGAGCATATTTATCGTCTACGTTAGGTGATAATTTTTATTTTACAGATATTTATTTAAATCTTACAAACCACTTGGACATATGAATAACGGTATAGAGTTCACCTATTCTTAGAAAATTAAAAATTACCGGCAGATTAGACGTTTTCTGCAAACTATTTTCTACTGTACCTGATTTTAGTCAATCTTTAAGTTTACTAAAGTTACGTATGCTATATGCCCTAATATATAATGTTAGCGTAGTGTGTTGGGAATTTCACGCAATACCTAGAGCTTTTGTAGTCGTTGCTTGAGCTAAAATCCAATTCTGCTTGTTATATTTATTATGTATTATATTTTGGGCATTTTTTTGCCCAACATAAAAAAAAAAATTAGCAATTTGAAAATCATGTTTGAGCGAGGTGCTGATTAAGGATGATTCTTTCGCAATGGACTTAAAACCTCCAGTAAATAAAGTAGGATCAATAAAGGATTTATGAGAAAAGTATAGCATTTGTAATTGGTTGACATATGAAACCAATTTTATTTCGATTTCATTAGGTAATTGTTTATCCCAGTTTAAGCCTAATGTCCATAGTGGTTGCATGGTAATCTTTGCTTTTACGATAACGGAGGCTGATCATCCCGTTGGATCAAATAATTTGGATGTTTCGGATAACACTTTTCTTATGGTAATAGGTGTTTTAGGATTCAATGATTTGATTTTAAATTGGAATTTGTCCTCTATAGCATTCCAGATGATACCTAAGTTCATTTTGTATGGTTTTGAGTATTTCTTGGTTGTTACCAGTTAAAACCTCCTTCCTTTAATTGCATTGTTAATTGTTGTTGCATTAATACTGCTTGTTCTATCGTGTTAGCACCTGATAATACGTCATCAACATAAAAATCTTCAGAGAGTGATTTTTGGCTGCGGGGTATTGTTCACCTTCATCTTGTGCTAATTGATAAAGAAGTCAAATATGTGGCTGCTGCTGATCCGTATGTCACAATAAAGAATTAAGAAATGTTCGCAATAGACAAGTTTCGAAAAGAGATAAATTGATCATTATAAATCATAAAGAATTTTTTTAGAAAAAGTCATTTGTTGTTGAATTTTAGTAAAAATATTCGCACCTTGTCACAGTACGTTATATGGAATGAGTGATTTGACCGATTCATTATAGTAAGTAATAAAACAGATAAAAAGTTCCTGAGGTAATTTTAAAAATATTTTTTAGACATAATTTAACTTTAACAATTCAGCAATTATATTTAATGATTTAGACAACTTTTGTATGAAATTTTTATAACATGTGTGCATTTTTCATTGAAAAACTTGTTGTTAACCGCTACCGATTCCTATGGGAAACAGTGAAAAGTTATACCCTAAAAAGGCTGGCCAACATACTCGAAAGTTTAATTTTATATTCTCATTTCCGATACCGCAAAAAGAGTGTTCAAAGTCAAAATAGTTCATACAGATGATGATCCGAAAAATCTAAATTACAGAACGAGGCCGACACAAAGCATCTCACCAATTATTGGTTAATTTGCATATCTTATAATGAATTTAAGGTTTTAACCTAAAAATATTTCAGACCCTCAAAGAATTTCATAATATTGGGGATTAAAATATTTTAGGTTGCGATCAGATCGAAAATGACATAGTTCCCATGTAATAGTCGAGATATTTAAATTCACCATCAGACAGTATTCATTAATATTTTATTATTTAAAAACTAATCAATTTCTCATGAGAAATTGGTCGCTTAAATGTTTCAGTTGTTGGTATGGTGGCTATTAAGTTATAAGGATGAACTAAAAAACCTTAAAAAATATCTCAATCACTGATGTTATTTTATTTAATCATTTTAAATGTTGAGATTTACGTCTTCCAATCCTAACATTTGAAAAATGAAATCGTTCTTTTTTTTCTTAGAACATCATCGTTTTTTTTTGCTGTGTTGTTATTCTCCTTTTCTTGGTATACAGTTGTAATTGTGTTAAATTGAAATAATGAACTTCAAGTTCAAAGTCAAACCAAAGCAACAAAACCGATTTTTTTTCGGTTGCCTTGACCTCTAACTTGTTAAATGAGGTGAATATTTCATTTGTTTCGTTGTAAACTTTTGTTTGAAACATTTCATTATGTTTTAATTTAATTGGAAAGTATTTCGTGTGGATGCTGCGCGATGATCGCAGGTGACACAACATCAAAACAAATTTCCTGATTGATTAGTGAAATTTTTTTAGTATTTATTGTTACCCGAACAAGACAAATTTTAAATTGAATTTTTGTTAATTAAAACTTTTTTAGCTGAAGCCAATATACTGTTTGGAATTTTTGATATCGACCTACGCTACGATACAAGAAAAACTGTTTTGTTACAATTTTCTATAGAAAATATTCTTTATACGTCTACGGACTATACATACATAATGTATTGAATATGTTGCACCGCACACAAAAAATCAAACTAAACTTTTCTTAAATCAATACATCATACATAAATCATTTCACATATAAAACTTATTCTTTGGTTTTTCGAAAATACGATTAAGGTTGATTCGGTTGGGTTACTGTGAAACAGCTTCTGCTCAAAATATAAAATAAAACATTTATTTGAATTAAAAACATTGATTTGAATTGAGTGGAAAATAGGGTTGATGCGAAATAGAATGTACTCTATAATCTAAGTAAAACATAATAGAGATTTTACTGAAAAGTAAATTGCTTCTAAATTTTTAAACTTTATGGAAGTTAAACTGTTTTAGACTTCCTCATAAAGTATTGAAGAAGACTTTAATTAATTATTGCAATTGGATAATAACTCTGTAGATGAAGGTAATTTTAACAATTTATCGTTATAATCCATTTAAAGGAACTTTTCTAAAACGAACTTTTTTAAAGAAACTTTCTGAAACCCTATTAATCATCCTATTGTTTCAATTCCCTTGACTTATATACCACCAAGTTCTTAAAAACTAAACAATAATTAGGAAAAAGTACTGTTAGCTACTTCATTATTAACTCAAACAACTAAAGTGTTCGAATTTTGTTTGGTGTTTCAAAATAATATATTATTCTCCATTTCGTTGCGTTTTAGTGCAAATCAATTTGTAACTGAATTCAATTTAAATTGAAATTAAAATTCGAAATTTTAGTTAACGGAACCGATGACGTATCAGTAACATTAGTAGTATTCAACGGTATTACATATGTACTTCCACAACAAACAATACTATATACATACTGTAATTTAGATTGAACGAAACTATGATACATAATTTTGAGAATTTTCCTGGAACAAATCACTCCAAATGGTAAATTCTGCGAATTGCGGATATCATAGTTCGTTATTTGGTTAAAAACTGGTTATCATTCAAGAGTTAATTAGTATTAAAAATGGGTAACGACCTAAAACAGAACTTTGAGGAAACCCTAACACTAATAACTGTTCATTGCTAAATAAACCATAAAAATCAACACTTTGGCGATTTTTCATTAATAAGATGTAAACCATTCAAAAGTGTTTCCACTTACATACATTGCACATTTGATTGTAAACGCTTTCTTCATATCTGCAGATATCGCAGCAGCATCATAGACTACTACACAAAATGTCTAAGAAGCATCTTTGCTCTGATCCCGAACTGAGTAAAAAGAAAGAAGTAAGAAGAACTGAGGAAGTAAAGAGTTTCCACTTTTTAAATATCGGAATAAACTCCACAGCCTCTAAGCTAGCTGGAAAGACGTCAGCACAATCTTACCATCAAACCATTACACCTTCTTACCATCATACAGTCACAACATGACACGATCATTCCACACCACCATACCACGGTACCATCATACCATCATAAACCACCTTAACATTTTAGCATCATATCGTCATACCATCATACCATCACACATACCATTATACCATTACAGCATCAAACCATCATAACATCATGCCATCCTACCATCATACAATTATACTTTCAAACCATTGCATCATCATACAATTATACCACTATACCATCATACATCATGCATCTTACCAACGTACCATCATACCATTATTGCTGCAATTCATTTTTGTTTTTTTTTTTTTTTATTTTCCAAATAACAATATTATACAGGAAAATATAAATTTGTATTAGTTACATTTGTTTACAAATAGGCAAAAAAATAAAAAAAGAAGAAGAAAGAAACCCCGAAAAGGTAATATCAATGTGAATTTAAAATTAAGATTATATATAGTATACAAATATATACAAATGAATATAATGTATCAAAAACAAACATTTATATTTAATATGAAAAAAAAAAACAAAAAAATAATTTTATAAATCTAAAATCAGGTATGAAGCATATCATAGTCTTGTTTGTATCTATTGTAGAGTTGGTTTTTTAGTGTAGATTTAAAAACTCCCATAGGTAGGACTTTATTGGATTCCGGTAATTTATTGAATAACTCAACTCCTCTATAAAATATACTATTTTGAGTTAATGCGAGTTTAAAGTTTGGCAGACGAAAATTGTTGCAATTTCTAGTAGTTCTCTCAGTTGAATAGAAATTAGTAGCTAGGTCAACATTACATCTTGTAATACCAAATTTGATTTTATATATGGTAAAGATATTTTCAAATTCAATAAGTTTGGATACAGGCAAGACTTTGTCGCTGAATAACTGATTAGATGGTTTCAAGTATGGTAAATTTCTTATTGCTTTTAACGATTTGTTTTGTAATATTTGCAAATCATTTATTAGATATTTACTGTACCGGAACTGTGTTAGATAGATAAGGTGCGAATGGATGTAGCTTTAATATAGACTGTACGACAGGTTTTCAGGAATATATTGTGCAGTTCGTCTGAGCGCTCCTAATAATTGTGATATTTTTGTTTTTACAGTTCGAAGGTCCGCTTCCTTGTGATGTTTTAATTCTGAGGAGCTCTGGCATCCATAAATAATCGCTATATCTTCCGCAAAAAGTTGAATTTTACCATACAATTCCAAATCAAATATATCATTAATATAAATCAAAAACAAAACTGGTCCTATAATTGATACTTGGGGAACACCACAGTTAAAACTAGACTTTTTGATAAAACATTGCCATTCTTGACAAATTGTGTTCTATCAGAAAGGTAACTTGCTATAAGACTTACAACATTGCTGTGGAGTCCGTAAAATACTAGTTTGCGTAAGAGGATTTGGTGATCTACACAGTCAAAGGTGTTGGAGTTGACACCTAAAACAAAACATAATTAAATAAAAAAAAAAACTTTGTATATGTATTGTAAACTTATCATTTATATAATAACTGTAACTTGTTTACAAATGCGAATGACATCACAAATTATTGTCAAATCAGAACAATTTGTATAATTAGGGTTACATAAAATTTTATGGTTTTATTATTCTTATAGTCACATTTAATTTATGTTGCTCTACTGGAATGTGAACAAAACTTATTGTTAAGGCCGTTTTCCAATTAAATCAACATATTTGTCGCGAACAATAAGTTTCGGTAATGAAGCAAAAAAAAAATTGTATAAAATTAAAGAATAAAATACATTGTAAAATTAGACGAGGAGAAGTGAACATCAAATTTTGAAAAACCTAATAAAAATTCAAAAAGTTTCTTAAATTAATTTATAAACAAATTTGAGATTAAATTTCAACCAAAAACCAACTGAATAAAGGCTACTTAGTCTAGTTGAAAGAAAACCAAAATAATTCGTAAGCCTTCAACTGGAATATTCCTCAGCGGCGTATCTAAGAGGCTTTTGTTAGATCTAGAAACGTACAACTAGTAATTTTTTGATCTTACATATGCCCATTTAGGGTTTCAACTAAATTTAAAGTAGCTGACATTATACTATTCGCCTTACAAAAACCAAATTGATTTTTATGTATTATTTTATGCTCATTCAGGTAATTAATTAATCTAGCATGGATAACTCGTTCGAAAATTTTACTCATTATTGGTAGAACCGAAATTGGTCTATAGTTCTCAACTGAAAATTTATCACCACTTTTAAATATGGGTGTTATTCTAGCCACTTTAATAATTTTAGGAAAATGCTTATTGTCAATCCATTTATTAATTGATTTTGTTAATAACGGTGTTAAAATGGTGTCCAATTAGACACATTTGAGTCTAAATTATCAATTATACTTTGGATTTCAGTTTCATTTGTATGTTCTAGTGCATCTAATGTAGTTTTTATTTTGCGGGCCGGTTCACAATAAAAAAAGGTAGGTGGATAGTCTTTAGTAATATTAGTACCAACATTATTAAAAAATTCTACAAATTGGTCAGCAACAAGCATGGGTCATTTGTTACTACATTCATAATTTTTAGCTCAATCACTTTATCTCTTGAGTTCGCTTTTTTTGAAAGCTCTGTATTAAAATAAGGTTTCCTGTATGAGTTTATTTTTAGGTTAGAAATAATGTGAGTTGTAAATTTTTTAATAGAGCATGTCAAACTTTCATACAGGCTTTCTAAATCATTAAAAGAATTTGAGTTATCCCAAATAGATTTAATTATTTTAGCATTATCAATTAAAATTTTTGTGTTTGGTATATTCATAGATTTTTTAGATATCACAAATTTTGTAAAATGATACCGATGGTCACTTAGATCTGTTTCTCCATAGAGAATATAAAACGAATTTTTAAATGTTGATAGTGCATGGTCGATAATCGTATGGCAAATTCCCTGTATTCGGGTAGCAATGTAGCAATGATCTACAAATGTTATTTATTATATTCAGACCATTTATTTGTAGTATAGATTTATAATTACATATTTGTGATTCAGAAACGTTTAATAAATTCAAATTAAAGTCTTCAATTATGATCGTATTTCTGTGTTTTGAGATGATTCTGTCAAAGGCAATTAAAAAATCACTAATTGAAGTGTGAGGCGGTCTGTAAATACATATTAATGTTAGATTCAAAGATTTGCAATACATAATAATAAATTCGTTTTCTAGCTGTATTTCTTAATAAATGTGTTGAAATTCTATACTTCTATGAACAAAAACGGAAATCCCACCACCTTCTCTATGATCTCTAGTACTATGAAAGGCGCTATATTGGGATAGGTTATAAAACTGTGTGTCTAAATTGCTTAAAAATGTTTCAGTTAAAACAACAACATCGACTTGTTGCTTCAGTGAGTGTAATAGATACTCAAGACTATTAATTTTGTTTTTAAAGCAATTTATATTAATGTAGAGTAAATTTAGTGATAAAACCTGACATGTTTGACGGTTAAATGTTTTTAAAGACAAAAAATGCTGGTTTTTGTTACAATTATTTGACATACTTAAATAATTATTGATTTTGCTACAGTAATAATTAGTTTTATAATTTGAGTTTTATTAAAAGATTTTGTGTGATGAATTCAAATTCGGAAATTAATTTCAGTAATGATTGCACTAAAAAAAGGATAATTTAATGTTTATAATTCTTCAATATATAATTCAAAAAAAAAAAAAAAAAGTTCAATGTTTGAAATTGATCACTGTTTCAACACTAATAAATACAGTAATAATGCTACAGTAATAATGCATAAATAACAAACCATTAATGATCGAATAATTTGTGGTTTTTCACTTTCATTAGAAGTAATTTTTATATAATATATAGTATCTACATATATTAATGACGAAACCAACAATAACAAATTTTTTCTTTTTTTTCAATTCTAATAGTTTTTTGAACATTTGCATGTTCATAGACGATAATTTTTCACGGATACTTATCACAGCTGGTAATTTTGCATATTGTGGGTAAATTTGTTTCACCTGCAGAGGCCCATTACTTTTTACTGAGGACATACGAGTAAATGCATCTTTTGATACTTTGTCTTTAAAAGTTATACAAAGTTGATTGTGCCACTGCCACTACGTCCACTGTGCTTGAACGTAATTTTTTTTAGGTAATGTGATTCAACATTTTTCAAGTTGGAATTAAAAATTGTGTACAACTTATTTAAGAAATTTTCATGGTTATTGAACTCATGAGGAATTCCGGAAATTATTACGTCTTTCTCGATGTTTTTTTGTTTGATGAAAATAATTTCACTGTTAGGAGTATCTATTAATGCATTTGCTTTTGACAACTCGTTTTCCATGTTGTTTACTCTACCAGTTATATGACCAATTTCACTTTTTATATCCGCGACAGCAGATTCCAGATTATGGTTAATTTGGTTAGAACATTTTTTTATTTCTTGAAGTTGTGTCTTGTTTAAATCCATAAACATAGTAATGACTGTCATGAGATCGGTATTAGTAGGTGTCTGGAATTTCATCAAAATAAAATTATATAAAAACAAAAAAAACTCATCAAGATAAATTTACCAAAATACTTATCTGAATTGTCACTATATTAATTCATTGTTATTATTATTATTTTTGACATTAATTATTGGTCATTGTACCAAAATCTTACCATAATTATAATTTATAAATACCTAAAATTATTTAGAATAGATGACACTAGTCAATTGTATAAAGCTAATTTGGGAGTGAATCTTTGATTTCGCACAGTAAATAGATCAAAAAAGTATGTACATAATACTTATTGTTTGCGAGTGGGGAGTTTATTATGTACTACTGTAGTATAAATAAGACACATTTTTGTATGTAAGTCCAATTGCGATTTAATTGTTAAAATAAAAAAAGTGAATATAATTTGGGAAATAATTTGGATTTTTTATTTCAATTTTCCTGGAAATAAGTTTTGTTTTTGGCAACGAGAATTTATCATCATCTCATCATTGCGCAAAATAATCAGTAGGGTTTGATTTTGATGTGATACTACTGAGATCCATATTCGCAGAATAGTACAATTGAACAAATTAATTTTTTTCCTTGTTTTAAATATTTTTTTATTTTAATTTTTAGAATTATGTATTACGTGTTATGTTTAAAACTTTTTGCGATAATCAGAATAATTTGTATTTTGTGTTTTTTTGTTGCACCAGCACCAAATCTATAAATGTTGACAGTACACTATGCTCGATTTTTGTTTATTGTAATTATTTGATTAATCTCGTTCAGATTTTAATAAAGTTTTTTACGACACGTTAATTAGCACTTTTATTATATTTTTATTGACTAGTTTATAATTATTATAACTTTTATTAATATATGAATTATTGTTTTGAATTTCACCACAAAACTTGCGACTTTACTCGTTCGCCATTTGCAAATTGATTATATAAGCATAACCATCGGAACATCATATTTTTATACCATCATACCACGATACAAGTATGCAAACATGTCTACATATCGTCGCACCATCATACCATCACACATTCGTACCAAGATAATTTGATATTAACAAATTACAACCTAAAACCACTATATTTTATAGCTAACTTCATGCGTTACAGCCAGACATACAAGATATTACAGGATTTGAAATTCAATAAAAAAGTAAAATACACAAACAATTTAGCAAGAGTAGCTGAGCGTAGTCAAAAGTACTTGTGAGTACGTTGCAATGTTAAATAAGCAATTATGTATGCGAATTTTATAAGGCAAGCGATTTAGCCCTGATTGCTCTTATAAAATGAATGAAGGAATTATTTGCAGTCCACAAATAATGTTGTGATCAAAAAGTAGTAAGCCGTTTCCATTTAATTCGCGCAGGCTTATCCAAACGAGTATTTCTTTTTGCTTAGATTCGTAACGCCCTAAAAGCCATACGTATACAATTTAGTATTAATACCTTTAGTAGTTAATGCGATACGCCTGTTTACTTTCATGGCATTTTTCGATTTTTAGAAAAAACTTCAGCATAGAAGTTGCATCAAATTTTGCTTCCAAAATGAAATTTCGGCTTCCAAAACGTTGGCAATATTGGAAAAAGCGTTTAACTCTCCAGAGCGAATGTTTTTGATCGGTTATCGGTATCAGTTCGATGAACATTACGTCGATTGACAATTAGAGATCTTGTTAACATCACGCAAAATATAGTTTGGGTTAGAATTTTGGACGTACAACTCTTGCTTGTTGGATCACGATAATGCGCCGTCTCACAATGCATTGATTTAGCTCCGTCAGACTTTTGGTTATTCTCCAAACTCAAAAAGCCGCTCCGTGCGCATAGTTTTGAATTGAATGAGGAGGTGCAAACCGAATCGAAGAAGGGTTTGTAGGCCATTCTAGAAATCGACTTTAATAACTGTTTCGAAGCCATTTGTGTTTGATTTAAAAAGTCTTACCACGATAAAACAATAATCTAACTTGCAACAAATTATAAAACTGAATTTATGTAAATTAGCTTTCTATATTGATAGGCGAGGTGACTTTGAGGCAAAATCGTCCTACTCGAACATCTTAAGATATAAAGTTTATGAGAAAAGTTAGTATGAATTTGTAGTAAATGTAGTGCAGCAACTTTTTCGTTCGTCATTTTGTTCTCTTTCAATAACAGCCTGCTGACGTTTTCCTGCCTCTATTTAAACCGTAATCGACACACATCACATTGAAAAATTTTTAACTTTAAAAAATCCTAAGATTTAAACCCGATTTCGTGTTTACTATATTTAAAATATAAAGGGTTGAAACCTCATAATGTGATCAGAACTTCGGTCTTCTTTAATTCAATTCAAAAATCATTTTAAAATCCAATTTCTCACCCACACGTCAAAGTTCATCATATTCGGTTGAGAAATAAGCAAGTTCCGTCAAACTTGGCCATATTCCAGAATTTTATCCAAAAACATTTTAAAATCCCATTTCCAATGCACAAGCCGAATTTCATCATTATTGGTTGTGAAATAGGCAAGTTCAATCGTACTTGGCCATATCCCAGAACATCTTCCACAAATCATTTTTGAATCACATTTCCAATGCAGAAGCCGAATTTCCAAAAATTCTTTTAGAATCCCATTTCCAATGCACAATTGGTTGAGAAATAGGCAAGTTCCCTCATTCCTTTTCCCTCAGAACGAAATCTAAAAATCATACACATATGTTGTACATACATACAAACGCTCGCTTATATAGATTGCTCAACTGCTCACTAAACACTAATCCAACGCCAACTTATCCCCAATTCAACCCGCAAATGGCCCCTGACTCAACCCTACCCCCAAACGCAAAATCTCTTTCAATTCAATCCTCAAACCAGCATATATGTATAAAAATTAGCCAACTGCTCACTAATCTTAATCCAACCTCAAGTCAACTCCAACTCAACTTCAACACAACCCACAAATTGATCCCTGACTTAACCTTCAACTCAACTCCAAACTCAATATTCAAACCAGCATATATAAAAAATTAGTAAGTTTTTCTATAACCAGGTATTTTGGGTCAATTCGTATGGCAGGTACCCGACCCTCTAGATACACAGATTTCAATCTGAAGCGTTTCAATTCTCGCCTTTGAGCATAGGAACAGATTGGCAAAAAAAAAATTCTAAACCGAACAAGGCGTTCTCGAGATACCATGGGTACAGACATCCAGATAGACGGACGAACATTTTTTTTTTTTGTTGTTTTAGACTCAGGGACTTTCGAGGCGTCGAGAAAAGTGGTTTTGGACCAACCAAATGTTTGATCATTTTTGACAGGATTTCAATACTTTGGTCTTTTTAGACCGAAGTAAATCACAAAAGCTACATTGTTTATGACTAGGCTTAGGATTCTTTGGTAAAAAAATATTATTTTTTTTTTGGGAAATTCAAATCAAAAATTTGTTGGATAATTATTCTTTATAGAACAAATAAAAGCGAATAAGTCCTGTATGTTACCACATATTTTTAAATATTTTGGCATTTTTATTATTATTATTATTATTGTAGGGCCATGCGGGCGATCAGCCACCTCGCACCGCGACCTAAAAGATCTATTGTGCTGGACCCAGCTTAATTATCCGTCCAGTCAATATTCAGGTTCTTAATGAACCTGACAATACTGCCTCCCGGTACGTGATACATACTATCTGGGCTTATTGCTATCCCTCCTAGATGTTTACTACAACATGTAGTTCCGCTAGAAAGACGGTAGCATTGGAGCCCAAGGACCTCGAGAGGGCTGTCCCACTCCCGTATAATCTTACTCCTGCTCAGTATTCCGTTTGCTTT
Source organism: Tipula vernalis (assembly GCA_958295665.1). Lineage (NCBI taxonomy): Eukaryota > Metazoa > Arthropoda > Insecta > Diptera > Tipulidae > Tipula > Tipula vernalis. The sequence continues at coordinate 283,244,629 of OY282560.1, read as the reverse complement.
TACTTTTACGAGTTGCTGGGAATTGCAAATCGCCTGTAGGTCACCCAGGTTTACTATAGGAAGACTAAATAAAACTGGAGGGTGCCTGGTATTCAGAGTCCGCATATTTTGGATTGATTAACCTATCAGCCATTCATCCATCAGCATATGCTGTTCCACCTTAGATTAGGGTTTTTTGTCAAGATTTTCTCCTTTAGGGCCGTACTTTAGCCTGTGCTATATGGCCAAAATATGCCGAATGGCCTTAGTTACCAGTGGTTGCCACGAGGAGGCAGCACGTACACTTGCGAATTGTGAACAGGTTACCCCTTACACAATTGTACCCATCACGCAGCTGCCTAATACATGACCAGAACAGCTCACGTGATGCGCACCCTACTGGAAGGTTACGGAGCTGGTAGATTAATCTACTCAACTTTGGTCTCCCCTTCCAATAGACGCCAAACCACCAATATTTTGGCATAATGTTACATGTATTTTTACATATTTCCACTTATTTTACGTTTTACCACAAATTTTATGGTTTGTTCCAAATATTTTTAATTTTTCTTCAAGAATAACGTAATTCGACTTTCTTAGGTTAAAATTTAATAAAGCAAAATATTTTATACGCCAAATTTTAAATTTGACACTCGTTTCGACTCTCGTCTAAATAAGTGCTCTTAAAACAATAAATAAAAAAATAAAAAAAAAGGATTATAATAAGAACAGTTTCAAAATACTTATACCATATACTATATTAAAACATTTTGTGTAGTGATTAATTTTAGTGATTAGTGCAAATTTAAATAAACTATCTTATTAAGTGGAAATATCGATAGTTCGGCTCCTGCTTGCAGGATGCCTCACTTTGAACATCCAAACAGATTCGGGCCTCTCTTATCTGAAGCAGATTTTGTTGAGTTGTCTGAACCTTCACCAGTAAAACGACGATATGGTAGTTTTCACCAAAGTAATATTGATAACGAAAAGTATCTATTAATCACTAGTGCATGTGAAAAAACAAAAAACCTTGAATCATTATCAGTTTTTGCCGTTGATAAAGCACTTGCCATGATCACTGAAACCGGTATTAAAAATGCCAAATTATTAAAAACAGGTCAGTTATTAATTCTAACAAAAAATAATACCGCTACAAAAAAATTACTCGCTGCTAAAACTCTCGGTGGGTTAGTTAACATCGCTGTAATGGAGTATCCCTTTCTTAATAACTCTGAGGGTTTCAGTTATTGCAAAGAGCTACCTAATCTTACACAAAAAGAAATAGTTGATGGACTCACAAGCGAGAAAGTAATTAGTGCCAGACGAATGAAAAAACGCAGATGGGAAATTGGAAGATACTCCTGGAATAATATTAACATTTTCTTCACCTTCAAACTCTTTGAAAATCAAAGCTAGGTATCTAATATTAGACGTTCGTCTGTTTATACGAAACCCCCTTAGATGTACAAACTGTCAGAAATATGGCCACAGTAAAATTCGATGCACAGTGGATCCTATTTGTGGTTTGTGCTAATTAATTTTAGATGAAAGACATATGAGTCCATGTAGTCTAAAATGTGTAAACTGTGGTGGTGAACATGCTAGTTTTAATAATTCATGCCCAGTATTTCAAAGAGAAAAAGAAATTACCAAAATCAAAACCATCGACCGTATACCGTTTATTGAAGTGTGGAGTGAATCACTATCACCCATTAATTCTAACAAACCAATCTCTGAAAAACCAAATAAAAAAATTAAAACCGTAAACGATAATAATAATCAAAATAATAACCACACTAACACTAATGAAATAGAAAACAATTACAGTAATGTTAATTCAAATTTTCCTTATAACCCAAATAATACAACTAACACAAATACTACTAAAGATACCATAGAAAATAATAATACTGATAATAATAATATTTATGACAGAAATTGCAACAGTACTCTTACAAGTATTGATGCAAACCCGAATCTGATCAATGAAAGTAAATATGAAACAAATGTTTTTGGTAACCCTATTACTGAATCATTTAATTCCTTGTATGGAAATGGGAATATCGATTATGATGATACATCTCTTTTTTAAATTATATAATTATGTGTGACTTTAACTCAAATAGCATAATTCAATGGAATCCTAACGGAATCACAAACAAAATTGAGGAGTTACATCTAATGATAAATCAAACCAAACCATTGGCCATTTGCCTCCAAGAAACTCATTTAAAATTTGGAAATAAATTTTCTCTAAAAAATTATCAAGTCTATAGAAACGATGTTATTACGGATCATGATGAAAGAGCAAAAGGTGGAGTAGCAATACTAATACAGAATAATTACAGTAGTGTTGAAATTGAGATTGATACCGATCTACAAGCCGTGGCAGTCGAAATTTATTACCCAATTAAAATCACGTTGATCTCACTTTATTTACCAAATGATAATAATATAACCATAAGTGATATTGAACATCTTATCAATCAACTAACAACTCCATTCATAATCTTGGGTGACTTTAATGCCCATCATCCGCTTTTGGATAGATTTGCAACTCGCCCTGATAAACGTGGCACCAACATTGTAAATCTAATTGATAAATACAATTTAAATATTTTAAATAATGGAGAACCAACACATTACACTTATTCTAATGGGACTGTTTCAGCGATTGATATTACAATAGCATCACAAATTGTATCTATGTAGTTTGATTGGCACATATATCCTAACCTTTGTTCAAGTGACTACTTTCCCATTATACTATCCCCAGAAATACCAACCAATGCAGCATCTCCACCTCCTCGACCGAGATGGAGAATAAATCAAGCAAACTGGCAAAAATATAATCTACAACTCAATTTAAAAAATGATTACCATTTCCACGATCCAGATATTGCAAATCAATATATTGTTGATGAAATACGACATGCAGCAATAAATTCTATACCTATATCATCAACTAATTGTCATAAACCTCCAGTACCATGGTAGTCTCGGAATATTTCTGAAGTGCTGAAAGCTCGATGGAAAGCACAGAGGAACGCTATCCGCAATCCTAGCCCATCAAATTTACACCTTTTTAGGAAATGTCGAGCTCTTGTTAGGAAACGTATTCGTATCGCTAAAAGACTATCATGGCAAAAATTTGTAAATAATCTTGGACAAAATGAAGATCCACAAAAAATTTGGAAAAAAATTAAAGCCATCCAAGGAATTGTTAGATTTAAAGAAATAACTACAATTATAACAAATGGGCAGTGTTTTTCCGAGCCACTAGAAATTACGAATATTCTCGCTAACCATTTCTCAACAACGAGCCAAACAAATCAATATCCCAATAATTTTATCAATATAAAGACTACTACGGAAAATAGGCCATTTATGAACCAAAATTGTTTTTCAAATAATAGCTACAATAAAGAATTCAACATTAATCAACTCACCCAGATTATGAAAACATGTCGTGGTTCTACACCAGGTCCTGATGGAATACATTACAAAATGCTGACTAATTTAAACATAAAATCAAAATTATTCCTTCTAAAATTCTACAATAATCTGTGGACAAATCATACATTTCCTAATGAATGGCTTATAGCTGATGTTATTCCTATTAACAAAACTGGAAAAGACAACAAATTACCCCTAAGCTATAGACCAATTGCACTGACCAACACTATGTGTAAAGTTATGGAAAAACTTGTAGCTGAACGTGTCAAATGGATAACCAAAGAATTTATAATTACAATAAAAATGGAAGGAATCCATATTATTCATATGCCGTGGCTTTCTTCACAATAAAATGTATTTTTTAAATAAAAACTATTAGTTTTATTTAAAATGTCCACATTGACATGTCTTTTTAAAAAAACCCAAATTTTATTTATACAAAATAAAAATAAACAAATTTTTAAAAAACACTTATGGTTAAAATTATCTTTCTTAATGTGAAAATAATAATAAATTTAAATTAGGAAGACCGGTTTCGGATTTCATCCATCGTCAGTTCCAATAAATTTTAACTACTGAAGTTTGCATTGTAACAGGTAATTGCATGAAATTTTTACAATGCAAACTTCAGTAGTTAAAATTTATTGGAACTGACGATGGATGAAATCCGAAACCGGTCTTCCTAATTTAAATTTATTATTATTTTCACATTAAGAAAGATAATTTTAACCATAAGTGTTTTTTAAAAATTTGTTTATTTTTATTTTGTATAAATAAAATTTGGGTTTTTTTAAAAAGACATGTCAATGTGGACATTTTAAATAAAACTAATAGTTTTTATTTAAAAAATACAAAGAATTTAATCTAATTTCGAAGTTTCAAATGGGCTTTCAAAAGCATAGATCAACTACTGATGCTTTGGGATACCTTGTTAATGAAATCCAAATGGGATTTCGAAACGGTGAAAAAATAATTGCAATATTTTTTGATATCAACAAAGCATATGACAAAACTTGGAAACATCATATTTTAAATATCTTAGATCAACATGGCATATCGGGAAATTTATTTCAGTTTATTAAAAATTTTCTAAAAGTTCGACGTTATCACCAATAATAAACAATCTGACACATACGAACAGGAAAACGGTGTCCCTCAAGGATCAGTACTAAGTGTAATTTTATTTTTCATAGCAATTAACCCATTAATTGAACAAATTAAATCACCTGTTTAGGTTACTATGTTTGCGGATGATTTAGTGATTTTTATAAGATCTAAAAATATGGACGATTGTGAATCTCTCTTACAGAATTCCATTGATAAACTTTGTATTTGGACAGAAAACTATGGATTTGAGTTTAATGTTGAAAAAATAAAAGGTGTTGTTTTTGGTCGAACAAATCGCCCCATCCCAAGTCCGAATATCCATTTAAAAGGTCAACCAATTTCATTTAATAATAATCATAAATACCTTAGGGTAACACTGGACCAAAAATTATCATTTAAACGACACCTTGCATCATTGAAAACACAATGCCTTAAAACTCTTAATGTAATTAAACTATTATCAAATATTCATTGGGGGTCTGTTTGAAATCTACTACTAAGAGTACATAATGCCTTGATTTTATCTAGGCTTGATTATGCCAGTGTCATATACCAAAATGCATCTACCACTAATTTAAAAATATTAGATACAATTCACACTCAGGGTCTAAGATTATCGATTGGTGCTTCTAGGAGCAGCCCAGTCGAGAGCATCATCTGTGATTCTGGGTCAACCCCTCTCTCTTATCGTCATGCCATAACTGCAATAAACTTCATAACAAAAATATCTACTTATTCAGATCATCCCCTCCAAACAAAAGCACTCCATGCACTACAAGGATCATTATTTGCCGATCCTATATTTAAAACCATTTTGTTTCAACTCGAAAATTATAACCTCATATTACCAAACCTTATGGCGCTCCATCCACGTAAAATTCCTCCCTGGGAACTAAAACTACCTATCGTAATTAAAAAATTATTAAAATTTCCAAAGAATATGACCAACAATTACATTTACCATACAGAATTCAAACAGATTCGGGATCAATATAAAAATTTCCAATTTATTTATGTTGATGGTTCAAAAACTAACGGCAGGGTTGGAGTAGGAATCTACCATGAAATACAACAGGAAAAATATAAACTTTCAAATATCATGTCTATATACTCAGCTGAAGCTGCAGGACTTCAAATTGCTTTATCCAAGGCGTGCAGATCAAATTTCACCCGGTTTGTTATAGTATCAGATTCCTATTCAAGTTTAGTATCTCTCCAAAATTCCCAAATAAATAAACCTATTATCCAAGACATACAAGAAAAATTACATTCACTATATGATAAGAACATCATATTCTTGTGGGTTCCTAGCCACTCAGGAATCTTCGGTAATGAACAAGCCGACTCTTTGTCTAAATCAGCTGTAAATCTACATGAAATAATACAAGATCATGTTCCTTTTAATGATCTAAAAAAACATGTGAGGAATAGTTTAATGGAAAAGTGGAACGGCCGATGGAATGAATGCATTGACCATAAACTATATGAGATTAAAACAACAACAGCACCATGGGAAACATCATTAAGAGAATCACGTTATGAAAGTGTTATTGTATGTAGACTCAGAATTGGCCACACTCGATACACACATGATTATTTGATGAAAAAATGTAATCCACCTCAATGTGACATATGTCACTGTCCCATAACTATTATATTATAATCACCAAAGAAGGAAAACAAAAATCTCTCCAAACCTTAAAGAAGCCTTGGGGGATAATGAGAAATTCTTACGATGCACTCTGAAATTTATCAAAGCTATAGGGTTTATCAGTCACATATAATTACTATAAAATATTAAAATATAAACAATAAACAAATAACTTAATTAATTATTAAATATCAGTATTATTCATACCAATAATCTTATTAATTTACTAAAACACTCTCTATTTTTACTACTAAATTTTAAGTACTTAAACTTTTATATAAATAAAAATCGCAACAAATAAATAAATATTAATATTAAACCATTAACCTTATTATATAAAACATTAACATTAAAATATACCAAATATATTATAACAAATAAATGAACAGTTATAAAATTATAAATTGATATCAGTATAAAAAATTGACTTGTATAAAAAAAATATTAATATTAAAATTCACAAATATGTTTCAAATAAAATGTGTAGATATAAAATTATTAACTTAATTTACCAAAGTAAACTAGTATTAGCATAAAAATTATTAACTTTATTTATATTAAATATTGATAATAATATATGTAAATATGTAACATACGTTGTATATTTTATCATAAAAAAAAAAAAAAAATATTATGTAAAATTAATAGGAGCTTAAAAACCTAAATTGTGTTAAAGCTCAAATAAATATTTTAAAAAAAAAAAAAAAAAAAATTTAAATTTAGGCCAACAAATATTTTATATTTTTTAGAAGTTAAAAATGTTTCACTTTGGTCTAAACTCCGCTAATTAAAATACACATCTCAATAGCTTACTGCGCATTAATTGACGATCCGGAGTTCTAGAAAAGCAAATTTTGTGATTGTTGTGTTTATTCGTTAACGTATGTCTCTTTATCAAAAATGAAATAATCCACGTTGTGGCATTTATCCGATTAAGGCAAAATATGGAAATGTATGTAACAGAATTCATCGGAATTTAAATGAATCAAACAAGCGGTAAAATTCCTTAAACTATAAGAACGTAGCAAATGTAATTCTACCCCATTTATGCACTTGAGCAACAGTTTTAATGCTATTCATATTCAAATGGGGCTCGAACGAAAACCAATTTTTAATCAGAAAAGTTCCAAGTTATTATATGTTTGAGGAAAATGTTGAATGTAAATTTGATTACAAATTGGTGTTCATCAATATGATTACATTGATTGGTAAATACAAATCGATTTCGAAATACAATTCAAACACGATGGATTTGATCAAAATTAGAGGAAATTCGAAAGGTAACAAAATTAGCTTCAATTCTAAATTGGACGTAATGATAGTGAATGAAATTTTAAGTAGAATAATTAGGCAAAATTTTAAATTTAATTTAAAAATAAAATTAACTCAGAATTCAAACATGAATTTTAGTAAAATATTGAGTGCCATTTACATGAGAAAAGTTATCAGAATTTCGAGCAAAAACCTGAATAAGAATTTGAATTCCCAAATGTAATTGAATAAATTCTTGAATAGAAACTCAAATTGGACATAAAAATTTAAAAATTGAATAAGAATTACAAAATAAATTTGAACAACATCTTGTGTTTAATATGAATCAAAAGCTAATCGTAGTTTTAAGCAGAACTTTGCTTTAAATAGAGTTTCAATTCCAATCTTTGAACAAAAATTCCAATCAGAGCATGACATATTAACTGCATTTCTTGACGCATAGTGATCCGGATCAGATCAAAATTTACATGTGAAGCAACAACAACAAATGGTGATCTAAAAATAGTTCAACAATATTTTGTAGTTGAACAATATTTTGTAACGCCACAAAGAATATAATGAATACAGTACGAGTAAGAAGAGTCAGATTCAAAACGAAACGAGACAAAAAAATTGAATTTTGGTGTTTGTTTGTTTTTAAGCATTTTTGTGTCGTTTCATGAGACATGATCTGATCTGGATCAGATCAAACGTCAAGAAATGCGGTTATTGAGTGGATTCAAAAAAAAAAAAAAATACCTCCAGTTTTAAATCCATAAATTTTCAGTTTGAAAAAAATATTTCTGGATTAAAGTAGTACATTTTGCATGGAATTTAAATAGTACAAATCGTTTGTTGCGCACCTCCATGAGCAGCCAACACGTTCTTATCGGGCAAGCAATCAGTGGAAAGTGGGAGGATCTTTACTGCCATGTTTACCGTGAGGCACAACAAAAACTATACGTGTTGAAAATTAGCGAAAGCAGAAAAAAATTTAAGATCACATGAGATAACTGGACCAACACATCACCAACAACAACAGAAAGTAATTAATACATAATTTAGTTCTTAAAACAATTTTATTAAAACATGATGAAATTCAAATGAAAGAAATATGTTTGGAAACAAATTTATGGTATCAGACAATTTTTTTTTTTTTATAAACTAAGTATTACTAAAAAAAAAAGAAAATGAAAGTGTGTGTGATACGCAAAACACTACAAACAATGAATGGTAGTTATATAAAAAAAACTCACCCGAAAAGTATCCAAGGGTACCCGTGGCTCTTTATGGCTGATTGCTGAAAATAAAAATTGTTTGCTACTACCACACTACTTCCTCACAGTACCAACTTGACATTATATACTCTAACTGATTTAATTTCAATTTCAAAATTCCTCTTTTTTTATTATTATTTACAAAAAAAAACCTTTATGAATTATTTACTAAATTACTGTAAACTCAAAGAATGTTATTTCAGACAAACAATTACTACACAACTTATGTAATGTATATTGTGTATACATATAAAAAAAAATTCATATATAGTACATAATATGTACTCGTATAATAATCTACTCGTATTAATAAGGCCACTACACAGCCAATCCACTAAAAAAAACAACACTAAATATTTTTAATAGAGCACACGAATTCCACGCTTATCCGAATGAAACTTTACACCAAACGTTTTATTTTTAATTTTTCTGGAATCTGTTTTTTTTTTTTTGCTGCTATTTTCCTCCATCAAAAAAAAGTAAGAAGGCCCCGTTAAATTGCCAAGCTGCGGTAATTATCCAATTTATATATATGAGATGTGATGATTAACCCTGCATATATTGCCACAATATGATGGGCTTTGTATATCTGCTTGTGTCATAAAGTAAAGGGAAGCTTATTAAAAATCAATTAAAATATAACACCGCGCCATTTCTTACCCGTAAAAAAAACTTAAAGAGGATTGTATTTGGTTCACATCTCTCTTCTTTGTACAGACACACTATTTGACTTTAAATATACCAATACGGTAATCGTCAATGATCTAAAATCACCACAATTTACTTTAACGAGTATAATTTGATCGTACTAGCAATTTCGAAGAATTATTATTTTTTTTAAAAATTGTACTTGACGCGGTGGCCTTCCAGAATCAATTGATATTTAAATTCGCTTATCGGTTTTTTTTTAAAAAAAAATCTATGTGCTTATTATTTATTATGTATAAATACATAAAAATGTATTTACATATACACGCCTACGCTACCTGACCAAAACAGATGCATCATCTTCCAAACAAAGCAATACCAATTTTTCTACATAGACATCCTATATATAAATCTCAAAGCAATAGCAAAGAGCCGCAAGATCCATTAATACTACCCTGTGAAATGCATAGGTATATTTATACATAGGAGGAAAATAAATAAATAAATAAATAAAGTTATCGAGAAAACAAAACTCAAGTTCATTGAACTGAAGAGAAAATTACATACAAGAATGATTAACGATATACTACCAATTCAACAACAACAATAAACGAAATATACTAAATCGGAATATAGTAGGAGTGCAACCCTACAGAAATTTGGAACGATAAGCGCTGCACGGCAAGGTATACATTTTATTTTTTACCTTTTATTTAGTGGACAGCCGTAACACGTTATACAGTGTTACTTGGCTTAAAAATTGATTTGGAAATTTAAAATAGAAATTGATTAGGACATTCTACTTGGTTTTGAGCAAAAATTTGAGTGTAAATTTGGTGTTCTAAACTAGATTCAAACATAAATTGCAATTGGGTAATTGACTTGCAATACGAGATTTGGTCTCAAACAACCAACAAAATTTCCGTGGAATTTAGTTTAGAAATTTGTATCGGAAATTTGAATTAGGAATTTAAATTTAAAAAAATGGTTTTGGCATTCCAAACCAAACAAAATCTTTGGTACTATTATATATAGGAATTTAGTTACAACTCGAATATTGATTTCACAAAATTTTGGGAGAAATATATTGTAAGCTTACATTGCACAATAGATTTGCTGAGTGGATTTTCAAATTCGAAACAAAAAAATGAGAGCAAATTATGTAGGTGGAGCAAATAATAGATGTCAAGGGAAAACCAAAATACGTTTTGAATTTTGAACATAAATCTAGTCTAAATTGGTCAACTGCATTCGACAGAGAGGAAATTGATTAAGAGAATGAAGAGAGAAAATTAGTTTGAATTCTAAACCAGATATAATGAATTTGAGTGAAATTTAAAGTAGAAATTGTCTTTTTTACTTTGCAGTTGGGAAACACATTTTCAAAATTAATTTTAGCAAAATATTTAATTCCCTTTATGAGACTGAGCTTAAATTTTAAACACAATTTCAACAAATTTTTTAGTTCGACTAGAAAATCAGGAATCCAGCAAAAATCTGAAAGAATTTTGTTTTATAATAGAAGCATATCAATTTTAAACCGTAATTGACTAAAATCTTAAGTAAGAAGTTTAGAAATAGAGTTTAATTGACTGTTTTTAATAATAGTTTGAGTGAATTTTAAAAATTTAGTTAATTATTCGAGCAAAAATTTTATTTAGAACAGAGTAAAACTAGATTTGAACAAAAGTTTGGATTAAAAATTCAATTTCAATCCAATCGAGAGTTTGAACAAAAATTTGGATGCAATTTAATTAAAAAATATTTAGAAAACGACCTTGATTTCCAAATTTAACTAACGCAAAATTATCGGTGCAATTAAGCTAGAAATTTTGTGATATTTTCTTTACAAATTAAGTAAAAATGCCAACCTAGATTTTATCAGAATTTTGAACAGAAATCTGAGTATCGAAATATTTGAATTTTAAGTCGTAATTTAAAAAAATGTTGGGTAGAAATTGAATTTGAATAGTAATTTGGACTTGAGCAAAAACATAACACATGGGTTTTTAGTTTAAAGTTCCGTTTGTATTTCGAATTGGACTGGCAAGAGAAAAATTAAAGATTAAGTTAGAGTTATAAAATCGATTTAAGCAAAATTTTATGTTTAGTGAGGGCAAAATTCTGAGAAAAAGTTGTATATGAATTCCAAAATTTTGGTTACCATTAGATAGAAATTTTGTGATATTTCAATACAAGTAGGCCAAGTTCAAAACTAGATTTGAAAAAAACTTGAAGGAGGAATTGATTTATAATTTTGAGTAAAATTTAAAATACAAAATTTACAATTTCAGCTTTCATTTTAAAATGATTCGAGAAGTGTAAGTTTGATATTCCAAACTAAATATTATTTGCAGTTAGTAAAAATTGCAATACGAAACATGATTGCAATAAAACAATAAAATTATTTAGTATCAGCGATTATAAAAGAAAAGAATTCTAAACTGTAATTGAGTAAAATCTTGATGGCAACTTAAATTAAAAATTGTGTTTTCTAAACCATCACGGTGTTCTTGTCAAGTAAGTGTCGCTTACCAGTTCAAATTTTAAAGTGTATGGATGTGGAACCATTTTTGGACTACTTTTCCAGCATAGTCCAGGAGAGCTAGTTTATCCAACTTTGTAGCCAAAAACTTGATAGTTTTTTTTTTTTGTTAATTAGTGAATTGTAATCTCCTTAAGATAAGGTCTAGTTTTGATTTTCTTTTCAAAATATGACCACATATTTTTCATTTTAATTACACATTTTACCACATATTTTGCAGATTTAGTTACATGTTTTAGGAACATATTTTTGATTACCTAAAAATCCTAAGCCTATTTATGACTATCTACACACGAGCAAAAATTTGTATTGAATCGTAACCATAAGCACCAAACGTATATAAGCGAATTAAATCAATAATATTAGTATAGGTGAAATAGACACCTGAAATCTGTGCTTGTCTGATTTTAGCGACCTTTTTATTGGCAAATGTTTTTTGTTTCATTATAACAAACAAACTTAAATACAAAATTTCAAAGTAACGATTCCACGCCTTTCTACTTTTCCATGACCGTTTTTTTACGGTAAACATACATACAAATGACATTTTAGTGTATTTTATGGTAAATGGGATTTATTTTTTGATTAAACGTACTTGAGTCTTGTTTTATTTTACGACTGAAGTATTTTTCTTTTCAAGTACCATTTCAAGATATGATTGAAACATTTATGCAAATTGAGTGTATGTATAGTGTATTAAAATATATTACGTTTATGACATTCGAACCTCTTTTATGTAAATGATAAAAATTATTAAAAATTAGAACATTTTTTCGTACAATACTGTTCGTTTTTACATGTCGACAACTAATTCAAGTGAAAAATGTTTTGTACATACATATGTATGTATATATGTTTGCGGTACCTAAAAAATAATTTTGAGATACCGCATTACCTAATTTATATACGAGTAAGTTTATCTTATGCCATATTGTGCCTGTACATGAATAATTTTTCTTCTTATATGGGTTTTCGTAGCATATTATGTTACATTTTAACATAACAGTGCTTCTTATTTAAGTACATTTATGTGTACATAAATTTGGATAAGAGAACATTGAGAACACAAACAGGAGGTGCTTAAGGTAAAACAAATACATTTAATTTAATTATATGATTTTTGTTTGTTGGAAACTTTGTACAATTACATTCTTATATAAAAAGTGTTAACTGTAAATACTTGCTAGTTTTTACTACTCGTTTGAATTGAGTTGAATTTGCTTGTGGCATTTTTCAATTAAAATAAAGATAGAAGTTTATTTTGTGGTGGTTTTTTTCTTTGCAGAAATTAGCTTTGCAAATTAGAAATTATTTAAATTGGTTGCTTTAATTAAAATGAGTTTTCAAGTAACTTACATAAAGATTACTAATAAGAAGTTTTTATTTAGTATTAGTAACGTCGGCTTGACATATTTGGCGGCACGTACCTGAAAATAAAAGAAAATATTAAAATAAATGAATTCTATTTTTACTTACTGTTAAAATACCAATACGGACATATTTTATTCTAAATTTGTATATAGTAGAAAAATTTATACACTTCAACATAAGTAAGATAATAACTTATAGTACTATAAACAGTTAAATTATGATCCTATAAAGTATTTTGCGGTCTAATTAATTCTGTGGTCTATAATTAAAAGGGTGTAATTCGAGTTATGCCCTGTTTTACTTTATTAAATATTTGCGTTAATTTCATTTTAATGTATATTTCAATCCAACCGTTATATTTTTATGACACACAAATGACAAAAATTCACGAAAACGTAGTAAAAGAAAGGGCTTAACCCTTGTGTGAACCATTGTTGTTTTTTGTACATTGGTTACCAAAGGGCCCAGCCAGACCCTTACATATTTATATGAGCTTATATAAGTAATTATTTGATTTTATTGAGGTTTGTGATTGTATTTCATTACTTTTGATTAAAATTAGCATGTTATAATAAAATAGTAAGTACGTAATATTAATAAAGGGAGGTAAATTAATAAATTTCAAATAGTTAATTAAATGTAGATTTTATTTTATATATTCATTATTTCTGTTGGATGTTGCTTCTTGTTCATTATGGCATTTGAAACAATTATAGAAGCATTTTGAGTGTTGCTGGCATACAGGGTCCAAATATTTCTCGCAGTAGTATCGAGTTTTGCGGCGAACCTTATCATATACATGACACAATCGGCAGTCTCTTCTCTTTCCCATAACGTCAGCACCGCTGGCACTGGCGACAAATTGTGTTGTTGGCTGAAACATAAATGTAAGAGAACAAAAATTTTCTCCGTGCATCTGTATGTTTGAAATGGTCTATCTCCTTGCAAATGATATAACTTACCAGCGCCATTACATCAACTATATTATAAAAAAAGGCCAAAGACCATCTTTTTGTTCGCCTTTTGGTACTATATTGGCTGAGCATTTGGTCCATAACATCGACTCCACCTTTTGATTTATTATAGTACAAAATCGCTTCTGGCTTTTGTAATTCACCTACTACATTTTTATCGTAGTGCAATGTCCATAGAAGAATCACGGCTTTATTTTTTTTTTTGGCACGTAAGATATTATTGCTACTCTGTTTTCGTGAAAGCCAACATACCCTAGTCCAATATCCATTAGTCGTTTACATCCTTGTAGTGTTGTGAAACAATTATCAGCTACGATCGTTTTGCCCAAATTTGCATATTTGGAAGCCAAACGCATCAACTCAGTTTCTCCTTGGTCTACAGCCCGACCTGCATCTAGATCTTTACCAGTATAAATGTTTCCGTGCAAAGGATAATGTGTTTTAGCGTCGCATGCCCACCAGACTTTAATCCCGTACCGCGCAGGTTTGGATGGGATATATTGAGTGAACTTGGCCTTGCCACGATATGGAAACAGCTGTTCATCAATGGTGATATCGCTATGGGGACGATAATTTTTTTCTAAATTTTCATTTAGAAAGTTCCAGATATCTCGAATAGGTGCAGCTTTATCCGATTTTGCACGAAATTCGCGAGTACGGTTATTATCAAACCGCAAAAGTCGTGATAAAGAAACAAATCGTTTGTATGACATTGTAGCTCTAAAAATTGGTAAGCTCATTGTTTTCCAGAGAACAGATGCGTGTTGACGATTGTTATGACTTACACCAGCCGCTACAAGGATACCAATGAATGCATTCAGTTCAACCTCCGTTAACGCCTTCCACATTTTTTGCTTTTTGCCTGAATTATTTTTATTCCATTGGTGTATTTTGCTATTAGTATATCGTTTTGTTTCATTCACGATAATAAACTCGATATCTGGCGTAAAAAACTTTTTGAATACTTCGATGGGCACAGAATTGTTCTGAACAGGGCTTCCGGTAAACCGCATAATGTTATGAAGGCGTGTACGTCCAGTTGGTGGTTGTGATTTGTTCCATTTGGTTCCGTCTTTTCAGACAAAATATTGTGTATTCAAATCGATCAATACTTTTTGCATTTCTGATTGATTTTCATTTGCCGGCTGTAGTTCGACTACTGGCTGCATTCCAACAGTCGATTGCACTTCGTTCGCTTGATCGATATTATCGATACAAAAACACAACGACTAATTCACGAAAATCCCGTAGATTCTCTTGTAAATGTTTTTTAAAGAAAGATGGACAAAGGATTGAACTACTAACTTTAGGGGAAACCGAAAAATTTTTTCGGTAGGTGAATACCAAAAGCTTCCGGAAACTACTGTTGCTGCTGTTAAAGCACACATTAACAGCTTTGCAGCGTACGAGTCACACTATACTCGATGTGATACCAACAAAAAATATTTACATGGAGACCGTTTACTATACTTTTATCACTTTACTGTTAAATTGTGCTACTCAGTTTTAGAATTTTAAAAAGTAAAACATTAAAATTGTACTTATATAATTATATTGCGAATTAATTTTGAATTTTTTTATAGATGCCAAAAAAAAAAGAAAGAATCGCCACTCCCAGAATAACAATATAGCCTTTTCGGTTGAATTGGTTACAACACCCTGATTTGAAAGATTGGCTAATGTACGTTATTGTTCCACCAGATGACACAAAACAAGCAAAATGAAAATATTGCCACACGGTATTTGGCAATAAGCATGATAATGCTGTCGGTATGTTATCTTTAAATATAACCATTCCATTTAAAAAAGTTTCCGAACTTGAATTAACAAAAAAACGCTGAAGCAATGATTTCCCTATACATAGCTCTATCTTGAGCGTTGACCATTTGGGTATTCTGGCTAAAACAGCGTTTAAAGAATCTAAAGCTGCCAATGCATTCACGCTTCACAAATCAAAATGTACAGCCATAATAATGAATGTTTTTGAACCACATTTTAAATCGGAACTGTTAAATGCTATTGGTGATTCTCGGTTCAGTTTGTTCATAGGTGAATGGACTGATATTAGCGTGAATAAATACTTAGGGATTGTAATAATTTATTATAGGGATACTAAAAATAAAACTGTATTTACTTTCCTTGATTTAATGCCTTTACAAAGTGGAACTGCTCAAGCAATCGTGGATGCAATTCTTGAATATTTAAGTCAATGCAAGCTGAAATTAGAAAACCTTGTTTCGATTGGAACAGAAAATGCGAACGTAATGGTAAAACTGTTACGAACTAGATTCCTCACGTTATTTTAATTCGATGTGTGTGCCATTCCTTACAACTTGCTGTTTCATATGCTGCAAAAGACGCAATGCCAAAAGCTTTGGAATTTTTGATAGCCGAAACTTATAATTGGTTTGCTAGATTATCCTCCCGCCAAATTGTATATCGAAAGACATATAATCTTATAAACAATGACGAGGATCCATTAAAAATTATCCAGTGTTCAAATACCCAGTGGTTATCTATTGAAGGAGTCGCGAAACGAATAATAGACCAGTGGTTGGAGCTGGAGACGCATTTTAGAGTAATGGCTCATCGAGAGCGATGTTATTCATCCGACCAACTTTCTTACATGTACAAAGATAAAAAAACAACGGGCGAGTTCACACTCAACTCGCAAAGGTATTATGTGAAAACCTATCCATTGAATCATTTCAAGCCTCTTTCGATGGGTCTGAGAAACCAATGCAGATAGACCGCTGCCGTTTCCTCATTATTTAAATTGCGTTATATTTTTGGTTTATAAAGTCAGTTATTCCAATTGGGTTTGGAGGACGAACCTTACCAACATTATTTGTTTAATTAAAAATTGAAATTTGATAAAGAAAAATACAAACGACTAAATTTCAGTAAAGCCAAGTCTCAGTGAGCTTGGGCAAAGTACAGTTGTGTGAAATTAACCATGTAAATCGTGAACGCTTTAAAACCATAACAGCTGGAAAGACGGTAGCATGTCTTCCTGCGGCTTCTTCCTTGCGTCCATCTGTAGAGAATATCATTCGAATCTGTTTATCATTTTTGTAGTTTTTGTTTCCTGTACTCCCCTCATAAACAAATTCAGCAACAGGACGAGCAACGTAGCATACCGATTAAACAATTTCAAAATTATTATTTTATACATTAAGTATTTATAAGCGTCATTTTCACACAAAAACCAACAAAAATGTTTATCCAAGCCGTCTCGTTCGCCCTTTACATAGATCCTATCAAGAAAATGTACACCATATTATTGGTTTTGTCATATTATATTTAAACAACAACAAAAATCGATTTTTTCGGATTGTGTATATATACAAATATAGTGATATTTTTTATATGTTTAAGGTTGATTCACCAGATTTGTCCATTGAGCTCGTCAAGAAAATGACAACTGAGATAACATATTTTTGACTCAGTCAAGTTATCATTTTCTTGACGAGCTCAATGGACAAATCTGGTGAATCAACCTTTAGTGTTTGTACTGTATGGCTTGTATATACATTTTTGTTGGTTTTGTCTTCACATCTCAATATTTGATACTAAAAGTATGCGTGTAATTCTGTCTGTTTCTAATGTATTTCCATTTCACTTTTTTGAATCACTTACACTACACATGCATAATATTTTTGACTTTCGATTTTAATCCGACGGAAATTGTAATTCGAATTATATAGTGTGCAAGTTCGGTGCATTTTGTGTTCGTTTTTCTCGTATGTATATAATATGCAAGTTTGTTCGTACCGGATTTTCCGTTCCTTTTTTTACATGAAATTTTTGACTTACCCCCCTAAAGATGTTTTCACATCAAAAAATTATGATTTTCTTCAATTCTTATATCCAATTTTGGCTGAAATTCAGAGAGTGGTAGACATTTTTGAAAGCAACACAACTGACCAAAGTAAAATATTTAATGATATTTTAATGACTTTTCTTTTAACAAAAGTTGTAATTCCAACGGTTCGAATTGATCCACTTTTCACCGATTTAGATAATCATTTAGACCCAGCTCCTTACATGGGTTTCACTTTCGAGTAAGAGATAAAAGCATTGAAGAAAAACATAAATTTTACAAATGCAGATGAAACCGATTTACGATCAAGGTGCAGAAAATTTGTTATAATTTTAATAAAACAATTACAACAACGGCTGCCAGAAAATATTAGAATATTGAAAAAAATCAATTTGGTCAGTGTAACAAATATATTAAAACAATTTAAAGAACCAATTTCAGAACTTTTGGAGGAATTTAAATATACTCCTGACAAAATAATAAAAATAGAAAGTCAACATGGTAAAATAAGTTTAGTAAAGTGGGGCGAAACAAAGGATACGAAAAAGTTTTGGGCCGAAGTAAATGTTTTCAAAGACGCAGGTGATTCAAACCCATTTGAAGATATATTTGATTTCGCAAACACATGTTTGGTTATGCCCGTTTCTAATGCAGATGTCGAACGGGTTTTTTCTGTAAGAAATGTATTTAAACCAAAGGCGAAAAACAGAATGAAAACTAAACTATTGAACTGTTTACTTACTATACTTTGAGGTATAAAGGTAGCTCTGGTCATGAAAAAATCGGTCGTGGCAAAAATCGGTACAATGCAAACTTACAAAGGTACTGAAGCGGATCTGGATGATCTGGACAGTCAATTTTGAAAATTATTACATATTATTTAATTAAGTGTTGCATGAAAGAGAAGCTTTACTCTGTGTTATTAAAGTTATTATTTAGATATTATTTATTTATTTGATAAAGCTATATTAATTTTGAATACAAATATATTGTACAACATGTTCGAAAATACATGTTCTCGAAATCGTTTGTTTAATTTAAAAAGATATTATATGGATATGTATGTTCTATAATTAATTCAATTGTAACTTTATTTGGAAAACCTAAATACTAAAAATTCATTTTCTTTAATCGTTATTGAAGAAGATCTCAATTTATATATTAAACTGATTTTAATAATTAAAGTTTGGTCATTTTAATCAAATCTAAAGCAAATTCCTATCGACATCTAGTTGTTATATGAATTTTTCATTTAGCGGTTTTTTCATCTGGCGGCTTTTCCAAACACTTCTAGCGATAACAATTTTGTATAGTTGGTAACACTGAATGCTTTGTTATTAGTATTACTCATGCTGTTGCTGAGTTTTGTTATGCGAGGTTTATAGGAAACAAAAACTATAAAAGTGATAAACAGATTTGAATGACATTTTCTAAAGATGCACTCAAAGAAGAAGCCGTATAGGCGGTTTCGTGCTACCGTCTTTCCAATTGGTACGATTTTACGGTCAACATTGCGCCCTAATAGAATCACTCTATTTAATTTATTTCAAACTGATTAGTGACAAAGCGATGCGATTTTGCTTTGTTCAGCTACTTTGCCATGACCATTCACTACTATGGAATCTTAAACAAGATTGCCGTGCATGAGTTGTGACTTACTTAACAGTTAACAGTACTGTACTTTGCTCATACTCAATTAATGCCAGTAAGTTTCTTCCTCCAAATCCAAAATAGAATAATCTGTTGACTTTTTGACTCAAAAATGTAACGTAGTTTAAGTACTGAGAACAACATCCGTCTTTATGCAGGGGTTTCTGAAACTCATCGAACTGGCTTAAAATGGTTCAATAGATATTTATACATAAATGTTGTCACATAAATGTTTTGCGAGCATGAACTCGCTCGTTCTTTTTTTATTTGAGTTAACGTCTCATTTATATTTAATTTGTCATTTGGTTAATATTAGCCGCAATAAAGAATAGGGAACTTGAACAGTTTTCGGCCTTCTGAATCTGACCAACTAGCATGGAACTTGGTCCTTTCTTAACCAATTATACACACATTTTTAAGTGAAGTTCTGGAATATGGCCAAGAAGCCGATTATGATAAAATTCGACATATACACTGAAAATGGGATCCTGAAATGCGCGAATTAATAAAATAATAATATAATATAATAATATTAAAATCAATAGTCCTGTAGCGCCTGCCATGTATTTATGGATTACCAAAAATTCATAAACCTAATATCACAATACATCCTATAGTTTCGACCATTAATTCATTGGCATAAAAATTAGCCAAATTTTGTTGTAATATTATGAAACCGTTGCCATAAAATAGCGAATACAATATTAAAAATTATTTTCTATTTAAAGATAAAATTAACAATTTAAACTTACACAACACGGATATATTAGGAGCACTAGACGTTGTATCTTTATTTACGAATGTTCCATTACAAACAGCTAAATTGGCAATATCAGAAAGATGCAGTAAAATCAAAACCAAATGAATACTTACAAAAAATGAGTTTTTGAAAATTTTGGATTTGGCGATGGAAAATCCGTCATCAACAAAACTAGTAGATATACCACAGTTTTAGAAAAATTATTAAAAAATAAAAAAATTACCAACATTAAATAAGCAACCATCATTTATTTTCAAATACTATAAAAATTAGAATGAATAAATTAGATAGAAAGATAGCTTAGAAAAATTTACTTAATATCATTTCATCTCATCCTTATCAAGTGAAACGAACCGTCGCCATCAAATGAAAACCAACACAACGTCTGCATAGTTTCATTTTCTTGCAAAAACGCGATTTGATGAATTTTTCGGGTTGAGTCTAAAATATTTAAGCTTAGAATCTCAAAACCAAAATGCTTAAAAAAATAATCGCCAAACACAAAATCGTCAAGCACAAAATCCTCAGACACAAAATCCTCAATCACGAGATCCTAATTGAAAGGATTAAGTTGATTTATGAAATTGTGAATCGGCGCGCGCCGATTGTAGATTTAAAGCCATATAAAATATGTTTCTTATTAAATAAGGTAAAACTCTAAGCGGATTAATTCTAATTAATTTATTTTAAAATTGCTTTTAGAATTGTAGTGTAAATTATTACAATAGTTTTCAAATATGTAATGAACAAAATTAAAAAATATTTTCATAAAATAAAGTGATTTTCATTAACCTTCTAATTTCTCCAGAGCTTATTTTCTCAAGAGTTTTTTAGCCAAAATCATCTTTTCCCACTTTTTTAATTATGGCTAAAGGCCGCTATGTTTTTTTCCGACTACTACTTGCTAGCGACGATGCTAAGCTTCAACTGAATTTTGAGTTCGTGGTTATATTTTGGCTTCATCTGTTTACCTGATATGTTGGTTTTTTAAAACCATAATCCCAGTTTTTGGTACGACTCATTTTGAAAGGTGCTGCTTAACTCCGAGTAATACTTTAAAATTTCGGCGAACGGTATAAATGATAAACTTTTCAGCATTCTTTGTTTGATTTTAGAACTGTTATGTCCTTATTATGTATTTACTTTAATTGATTAAAAAATGTAAAACAAAGACAAACTTTTTCTAAATACCTATATTGATGTATTTTCAAGACTAGAGAGGACAACTAAACTGATTAATGTGTTCGGAAATAATGCATTTTGTTTGTTTCCATTAGAAAACAAAGGAAATTTCTCAGCGATATCTAAGTTGTGTCGAGATTTCAAATTTATTGACATTGTGTATGGGGATTTTCAGTTTATTTTTATTTTCATAAAGTGGATTAAATGGTTTGAGGATTTTGTGTTTTAGGTTTTTGTGGGTTGCCCGAATTTTTCACCAAGAATGATTTAACGAAGGAAAATTTTTAAGTCATTAACAACTCCGAAACATGGCTATGTTGAAAGGATTATCGTTATTTTTTAACAGGAAAAATTCGGTTATGTTACAGGTTTATCTTAATATGATATAAACTTCTTTAATAATATTATATATCAAATTTACGCAGAAGTAATATTCGTAAATATTACATACTTGAAATCGTTATTAGTCAATTTGATATATGACAGAATAACTAATATGGTTAAATTAACGAAACCTTAGATATTTACGAGTATGTCCAAGGAATTTGAATCATATATTATTTTTCTACGATAGTGCAGTAATCAATGCTTTCAATGATGATTTTTGAATTTAAATTATACAAGAAAAGGATGCTTTGCACAATTCGTGTTGCAATTTCATTGCACAACGATTTCTCAATTGCCACACGATTTGTGAAAACCCAAATGTTTAAATTATATTGCCATTATGTACTTATATTTGTTTATTATATATTAGGTCTGTTATATTTTCTTTATTTATATGCCTTTTAAGCATTTTCAATGCAACTAAATTAACAAAAATAAAACTTATACATATACTTAAGAAATGATGCGCGAATATTGAAGTCTATCCCGGCATACCATCTTTAAGTGTGTGTTAAACATCATGAAAAACGTAGATATGAAAATGATCGACGAAATTTGTGTTCTCTCAATTGATGAGATGAAGACCAAAGAAAACATTGTCTACGATAAATCTAAGGACGAGACTGTGGCGGCGTGGCGGCTCATATATATTGTATATGCTGCGAGTCGAGTCGAGTTTAATCCTAGTTTAACTCTCACTATATACGGAGTCGAGTTTAACTGGACTCGACCTAATAATTTGTAGAGTCGAGTTAAACTCTACTCTAAAAAATGCACTATATACGCGTAGAGTAGAGTTAAGAAAACAACAACAAAATTAAAGAAAAATTCTTGCACCAATATTAAAAAATATTCGTTTTATTTTTTTCAATTAAATTTATTATTTTATTTTAAATATCTTATTTATTAAGATTTTAATTAATTAATTTTAATAATAAGTAGTACTCTGACATTTCGGTAGGCTGTCCCTAAATTTTCATGGAGTTTCATTGAAAATTACAATTTTTTAGACATAATATCGCTGAAAAAATTACAATAACATATATGGCGATCAACAAAACGAATAATCAATCTTATGATCATAAGAAATGATATTGTTATGTTTTTGTCTTGTCACTCAAGGTTCGTATCACTGGATTGTGAATAATACAAAATCAATTTAATTTATCCCAACGAGTTTATTTATTTAGCACAAGAATTATTACAACACAATTTCAATACAGTTTATTAATAAAAATTCACAAAATCACTTTATATAAATTATTCTCAAATTTTACTGATCACTTTTACTTTTTATTTTGCACAAAAACACTTTATAAATCACTTTTTAATTTCTTTCAATCTTTACACATTCGCTTACCAAATATTACTAATCCAATTCGACTTCGTTCGCCTTTTTTATATACACAAACCAAACTTCTAGAAAGCTAATGACTTTTCCAGTTAGAATAGCGTAGAAACATTACGTAACCATTTTTATCATGGAAAATTCCATTTTAGTACAGTTAAACATTGAGCTATTCATTTAACTTATTCTATTACACACTAGGTGTCACCGTCACAATATTTAGTTCCATTTTTTTTTAACTCGGTTCCAATCCTATTTGAACTCTGCATATGTTTAACTCTGCACTATATACACCTAGAGTTAGTTAGAAAATAACTCGACTCCATATATAGTGAGAAATAAACTAGGATTAAACTCGACTCGACTCGCAGCATTTACAATATAATACATTCATTTTTATTTACTCTGCATCACATAATTAGTTCGCATGCGAACTTACCAAAACAACGCGCCTTTTTGTTCCAGATATACCAACCACGCGACACAAAAACAAAATACACAAAACAAAATAAATAAAAATAAAATTCTAGTCTCGTCTCGGATTTAGTGGCGGTCGCACGCACGTGCGCCCTTCGCACGATATCGAAGCGGCATTAACGCCCCAATTACCATAGTCGCGTCACGTCATTTTAGATGAAGATGACTATAGTCACGTCACATCAATTTTGCCATTCTCTTAGTCGTTTATTATGATTAAAGTCACTTTATACGACAGAAGTCACTTGATTTTTGCAAGTGACAGACAAATACCACAAAATAGAAAGACACAATTATTTTATTTTATATATTTTAAAATGTTGTTTTTTGAATAATTTTGTGCAATCTTTTAAATATTTTGTTAATATACTTCAAGTTGCAGTCGTGTCACTTGGTTCGCCTTTAAGAATATCAATTTTCAACTGACGTGAGACGATATAGTCACGTCACTTGAAATGACACGACTATGGGAATTGGGGTGTAAATGGTGGTGCCAAAATATTAAATTGAATATTGTTAAAAATATAAAATATAAAAAAATACATTTAATTAAAATAAAAACATTTAACCAAAATAAATTAAAAATTTGTAATGAACAAAATGGTGTACAACAATTAATATGTTCATCACACCATAAGACTTTAAAAGCTGCCAGTACGTCCAAGTTTGCCTGGTACGTACATAGATTGTTCGGGGAACTGGAACCAGCCCATTTACTACGAATACGACCAAGAGATGACGAAACACATTTTATTCAATGTTGTGGTTTCATGTCATAGCAGTAGTGTGTCAATTAATGTGTGGTGAAATAACGACATCCAAAATTCCTCTCGTGCTAGCTGAATTAATCATGTCACCGGCATGTAGACATGATGTTGCCTTCAATTCAGAATTTGAAGGTGGTGTCGCTGCAACTAATGCGTTGGTTGATTGTGATGTCTTTTCTGGGACACTCAGCGATCTTCAATTACTTAATTACTCGACCAAATGCTGGATCCGGCTCGAAGGACCATATAAATAATCGACTCGGGTAATATTTTGTTGGTTGCTGGTTGCTCTTGTCTTCAATATTGTAAATTAATATTAATCAAACAATTTTCTTTTATTTTAAGTTTTTTGAATGTGATTAATACAAAAGCCACTTTTAGGCTAAAAATCTCTTACAATTTTTGGCATAATCAAACTTGTCAACAAAAAATGTTATACTTCAGTGTATAAATCAATTGGTCTAAATAATATAGCTACCAACTAATAGATGTCACTAAAGTACATCTTGAATTAAAAATATTGTGACGGTGACACCTAGTGTGTAATATAATAAGTTAAAATTATTAGCTCAATGTTAAACTGTTCTAATGGAATTTTCCATGATAAAATTGTTCTACACTATTCTAACTAGAAAAATCATGAGCTTTCTAGAAGTTTGGTTTGTGTATTTAAAAAGGCGAACGAAGTCGAATTGGATTAGTAGTATTTGGTAAGCGATTGTATAAAGATTAAAAGGAATTAAAAAGTGATTTAAAAAGTGTTGTAGTGCGATAAATAAAGTAAAAGTGATCAGTAAAATTTAAGAATTATTCACAATCCAATGATACGAACCTTGATTGAAAAGGCAAAAACGTAACAATATTTATATTAACATGTTGGCAGTCTGAGGTACTGTGACTGTCAATAACAATAATTTGTTTACATTGAATATTGTGACGGTGACACCTAGTGTGTAATAGAACAAGTAAAACTAATAGCTCAATGTTTTACTGTACTAAAATGGAATTTTCCATGATAAAAATGGTTACGTAATGTTTCTACGCTATTCCAACTGGAAAAGTCGTGAACTTTCGAGAAGCTTGGTTTGTGTAAATAAAAAGGCGAACAAGATCGAATTGGATTATTAGTATTTGGAACGCGATAGAGTAAACTCGTAAGATTATAAGTAATATTTGGTAAGCGATAGAGTAAAGATTAAAAAGGAATTAAAAAGTGAATTAAAAAGTGTTTTTGTGCGAAATAAAAATTATAAGTGAACAGTAAAATTTAAGAATAATTTATATAAAGTGATTTTGTGAATTTTTATTGATAAACTGTGTTGTAATAAATTTTGTGAAATAAATAAATTCGTTGGAGATAAATTAAATTGATTTTGTATTATTCACAATCCAGTGATATGAAACTTATTTGACAAGGCAAAAACGTAACAATATGTAACTGGATTATAAATTATATAATAAAAAATGCAAGCAAAGTATAACTACAGTTAATTTAAGTTAAGTACATAATATAAATAATTGTTTCAAAGGATACAGTTTTTAATCAATTCGTTGTTATGAATTCAGGGTTTGCACATAGGATTTAAATCTCGAACATCGCGCCTTGGTTGGTTTTAATTTCTGCGACTCGCACTAGTCCATCAGTTCCTGGAAAACCTCGATCACCTTGCCCATTTTCCATTGATTCATTAGTGGATTAACTTCTTTGATAAGAACTACATCATTGATTTCGATGTTTTGTTGATTTTTGTTCCATTTTGTGCGAGCTTGCATTGACGTGAGATACTCCTGGTGCCAACGTTTCCAAAACAGTTTACTCATTCTTAGTACAGCATTCCAATGTGACAACCTGTTATATGGTACTTCAGAGACGTCTGGCTGTGGTATCGCTGTCACCGGATGGCCAATTAAAATGCGCTGGGGTTATAGGATCGATCTCATCATCAGACAAAACACAAAGTGGTCTTGAATTAAGCAAACCCTCAATTTGTACCAATAATGTGTGAAGCTCTTCCTGTGACAAAACCTTATTGCCTATCACTCTCTCCATCTGTGTCTTGGCTGATTTAACACCCGCTTCCCAGATGCTTTCAAAATGAGGTGCATGCGGAGGTATAAAATGCCAATTGAGCTGATATCTTTGTAGAAAAAATTAGAGATTAGTTTTATGTTTTGTTTAAGAAATATATTGATTTCCTTAAATGTTTTGGAAGCGCCTTGAAAATTAGTGCCATTGTCTGAATATATATCTGTACTGACACCTCTTCTGGCAAAAAAACGATTCAACGCGCCCATAAATGCATCGGTTGTTAAGCTCCCAACAAGCTCCAAATGAATACTATCAGACAAATATATGATTTCTCCGCTCGTTGACCTCGTCCGTGTTTGAGATACGTTTTGATTGGACCAGCAAAATCCAATTATATTTTAAGAAATGGACGTATGAACTCCACTCTTTCTTTAGGCAGGTTCCCCATTAGTTGCCTCTCAGTGTGCGGCCGCTGTTTTATGCAGTATATACACTTCCGGGTGACTGATTTGATTACACTTCTTCCTCTGATGATCCAATATTTCCTCCGAAGTAGACTCAATAACAGAGAAGGACCACAATGTAGATATGTTTTGTGGTACTTTTCAACTATTTGTCTGGTTATGTTAGAATTGGCTAATAAAATTGTTGGATGCTGTGTATCGTACGGCGCTATTGATTTTTCGGTTCGACCTCCTACCCTCAAAATACCACTTTTGTCGAGAAATGGATTCAATGATTGTATTCTGATTTTGGGTGAAACCATACTACTCTGCTGTAAGTCCTTATTTTTTTGGGTAAAAGTTAATGACTGGGAGTACCGTAAAATGTCAGCCTCTGCATTTAGCCAAACAAATCGGTTTGTATTGTTAGATGTGATTCGTCTTCTGCGGCATAATAAGATGAACTTCCGGATTATCACAAGAATTCGTATGACTTTATCATAACTCGAATATTTCTCGCTTAGGTCGTCGATTATAGATTTTGACGTGTCACTGCAGATTGCGGTCAAAACTTGTGCCTTATTTCTTCGTTCTGGTTGATTAGTTGGGTCTGATTTCTGGAAGGTTGGCCACGAGTCCACTGCTAACTTTAACAACGCTGGTCCATTCCACCATAGTGAATGAGTTTAAGACTCTTGTGGGCACAAACCTCAGGTAGCACAATCCGCCGGATTGACCTTTATGCTATGTGCTGCCACTCGCGGAAGGACTTCTAGTATTTCACTTGTTCGATAGGCTATATATGTTTTCCACCGACGCGCAGGTTCGGCAAGCCAGTTTAAAACAATTGTGGAATCGGTCCATCTAAACAGCTGATGGTCCGGAATAGCCAGTAGTTTCTGAAGATGTTTCATCAGGCGGTGTTAACAATAAGGCACCATTCAATTCCAAGCGAGGTAGTGATATGTTTTTAATTGGGGCAACCTTGGTGTTTGCAGCTATTAGATTTCTAATACAGTTGCCATTGTAGTATGTTCGTAAATAAACTGAAGCAGCGAAAGCAACCTCGCTCGCATCACAGAACCCGTGCAGTTGACATTCTTCCTTGGTAATTTGCAACCATCTCGGAATTGCTAAGACAGAAGTATCACGTGCTTCATTTCTAATTATTAGCCATTGATCCTGTACTTTTGGTGGTAATTCCTCGTCCCAACTTAAATCAAGTAACCATAGAGCTTGAAAAAATACTTTTATTTTGATGGTATATGGTGACAAGAGGCCTAGTGGATCAAAGATCCGACTTGCTTCGGATAGTATTTGTCTCTTGGTCGTTGGAGCTACCTCATCTAATGTGATATGATAAATGAATTTATCAGGATTTGGTTGCCACTGCAACCCCAGTACCTTGATTTCGGAGGGATCTTCGGAAATTATCTTTGGAATGGACGCTATAGAATCAGCAACTTTCATTTCAGTTTGTAACTCAGACGAATTGGATGACCATTTACGGAGGTTAAATCCGGATTCGGTCATTAGCTCTGCTATCGGCTTGGTGTATCCATATCTGTCGGTACATCTTCGGAAATGAATGCGGAATCATATTAAGATATCACTTAAAAGATTTTGCAGAATTGGTCCGGTAAGTAAATTGTCATTTAGTGAGAACCCCGAGCTGGTTTTGGCTGACGCGTCAAAAACAACCCGCAGTTGGTCGTTGTAGACGTTTCCTTCCACACGCCATGATGTGAGAGATACACATAGTCGATAGATCTTTCTGGGCAATCTACTTCTACCATATGGCCGAGTCGTAAATACTCCTCCATAAATTCAACGTATTGTTCTTGCAGGCCTCGATTTTTCATGAATTTTCTCTCCATACCTTTCAGTCGGTTTACAGCCATGGGTAATGATTCCTTCAAAGGGTTAATCGTGGATTTGATTGAAGGGCAATTCCACCATGTAATGGTTATCATCTAATCGTGTGGTCGTTGTTTTAAACAATCATCAATCATTCAACAACATCAGATGTTCGTAGAATTTTTTCGGTGCTATTCGGGCGAAACGTGGGCTCCATAGTCAAGTTCATGTATAGACTACTGTATACATACTTGGTCGAAATGAGGGAATTATATCCTTAGACGGCAATACAATGGCCGATGATACATCGGATTTGGATGCAGTTGGTAATTTAAGTGGTGATTTACTAAGTACCCTGACGTCGAACTTAAATGTAACATATAAACCAAATGAGGGTGAACTAGAATCACTTCAATACGACGGTTTAGGACATGTGGCAGGATACATATGTCACAGAGTTAAAAACCCCGATTTGGTAGTTCGTAGTTCCGTAGTGATTACATCGCGAGATTCATCATTAATTTGAAACCTACTGAGAAATTGATGAAGGAAATGGAGAAGCTCGAATCTACATATTTTCAAGTAATTTAACGGAAACGGAATTATGTATTGTCGGGGTTACATAAAACATTTAGTAAAATTGTCAGAAGACATTATGTGCGAGCAGAAGATGAAGGACATTTTTTTCCTATCACGGATACATGCAAAGAGAATTAAAATACGGTACATCAATGAAGATAAGGAAGGGGCGAGCCACTTCAGATTTAAACATAACGAATGTGAAATTTCTGACAAAATTCTAAAATTAATAAAATTATGTATATGTTGATGAGAATGTACAGGATTTATCATAAAGCAACCTAAAAAATAAAAAGAAAAGAAAAACGCACAAGAGAATAACATTTAAATATCGTTACATTGCAAATAGATTTGTGCTAAAATAAAATTTCCAGTGTAATAATATTTGCAATGTTTATCGACAGATGTCACCTTTTTGAGTGATTTAAGATTTGATTGTACTTTTTGTATTTAAGAATCTTTCACTTGCAACTGAGAGGTCATATAAAAAACATATTTAATCCATCAGACATAAAAAATAAAAATTCTTAATTTCCTAAAATCTAACAAGGTCCTTCGAGCCAAATTGATTAATTATACAAATATACTGGATTTCGAGCATAGACCAAGTGTAAGAGTCACTTCACGTGCCAAGTGTCTAACATACCGGAGAAGACGTGCAAATTGTTCGATTGCAATTTTGAGGTTATCGCAATCGTCGCAACATTAGAAATTGGAGCTAATCAACATTTGGGGCCAACACGTGGTAAATAATAGTAAATTAACACGTGTGTGTTAAGTATTTCGATCGTGTGATATTACTAAAGTGGCTGCTGACTTAGAAGTCGTGTGTCGTGTTCGTTGTGCATACAAATCGTCATTGAAAAGGTTAGTTACGTTCGCAACATGTGCTGAAAATATTGAGGCCAGCAATCAGGATTGAATATAAAATAATATTAAATCGTGCTAATGAATTAATGAATCTAGTGGTCGATGTTGAATAAAATATTTAAATTAGACAGTTACTATTGTTCAACACCTAGAGAAACACAACTTAGTCTAAGAAAATTTCCATACATTTATTTATCAAATTATTTTACATTTTTTCATTTTTCTTATACTGTAGAATCCAAGATGCGATACTGTGATGATTTATACTGATCCATAACGTAATTACCTGAACAAATTTCAAAACATGAGTGTTGAAAACAGGCGAGAGTTAATGAAAAATGAACGGAGGTGTTTTAATTGTTTAGCTGATAATCATTTAGTGTATTAGTGTAAATCGAAGAAAAGTTGCCGTTTTTGCCGTGGAAGACATAATTCCCTATTACATATTGATAATCAAACATTTAATCATTCACAGAAGCAAGTCAATACAAATTTAACAACCGCTGAAAGGGCCTCACGAGTTTCAAACAATTCCGAAACTGTTTAACAAACATCCTCAGTGACACTAGGAAACCAAAGGAATGAGGAAACTAAACCAATAACTAGTAAAGCAAAAGATGTGACAGGGAAAACGTGTATGCAGCAATCCTTAGAATCAACCGGTACGTTACTACCAACTGCCCTGGTAAATGTATGTGATTCAATCGGACAATGGCAACCATGTAGAGCATTACTGGACATTACTGGTTCAGAATCTTCATTTATATCAGAGCAATGCATTAACCATTTGGGACTTACAAGAGAACATGCAAGGTTGGAAATTTTCGGCTTAAACCAATTAAAGGCCGGATACACCAAGGGTATAACATCAAAGGTAATAAAGCCACATTTCAATTCAGAATTCCAGTTGTTGGTTATGGCATATATTACACCTGCAATAACCCATGTAATAACACCAGTATCAACGAACATTTGTTTTATGCAGCAACTAAAAGGCAAACATTTGGCTGATCCCAGCCAGTCCTCTAATAAACGGATAGATTTATTAATTGGAGTTGAACACTTTTTCTCATTAATGCTTAGTGGAAAAATAAAGACCAAAGATGGTTCGGTGATAACCCAGAAGACCAAATTGGGTTGGATATTAGCCGGACATTACCTACCTGAAAACGAAAAAAGGACTTCATCATTATGTACCGAACTGAGCGAAGTAAACCAATCATTACAAAATTTTTGGGCAGCCGAAAGTTTACCTCACTATGAAAGCGCCGAATTAGAACCAAATGAAGAGTACTGCGAAAAATTGTTTTGTCAAACTACTACAAGGAACCAAGATGGTCATTACACAGTAAAATTACCATTTACAACAACAACAACAACAATTTAGCAACTTTCATCAGTTATACCGAGAATTTATGTCGGAATACGAGAAATTGGGTCATATGACCAAAATAGATACCAATAAAACCGAATTTTCTGTTTTTCTACCTCACCATGGAGTTTATAAGGAGTCTAGTTCCACCACAAGGCTTCGAGTCGTGTTCGATGCATCCTCAAAAACGAGCACCGGAAAATCTCTAAACAGCATTTTAGCAGTAGGACCAACAATTCAAAGATCTTTATATTTTATATTATTGCAGTTTAGATGTCATTCCGTGGTTTTCGTAGCTGATATCGAAATGATGTACCGACAGGTGTGGGTAGATCCAGAAGATAGAAAATTCCAACGAATTTTATGGCGAGAGCATCCGAATCAACCGATTTCGGTGTTTGAATTGAACACCATTACATATGGGATGTCACCATCATCATATTTAGCAACCAGGGTGCTTAAATTAATAGCTGATGAAAATGAGTCCAATTATCCTGAAGCCGCCAATATAATTCGTAATAATATATATATATGGACGATCTGATGAGTGGTGCTAATTCAGTCAACGAAGCAATCCATCTTAAACGAGAGATAAGTCAATTATTCCAAAATGCGGGTCTAAAGTTAAGAAAATGGTTGTCCAATTATCTAGAAGTATTGGATAATTCAAAGCCGGAAGACCAAGGGATTCAACAAAAGGAGTTTGATAGACACTCTGATACAACCAAGGTATTAGGGCTGTTATGGTCACCTAGTGAAGATGCACTAACCTATTCAGTACATCTTGATCCACAACCAAGTACAACCAAGAGAAAATTATTATCAGAATCCAGTCGTCTGTTTGACCCTTTGGTCCTCTTGTCTCCGTTTACTATTAAAATAAAAATAGTTTACCAAAGCCTCTGGCCTTTGAATCTTGGTTGGGATGGTAAAATACCACTCACAACATTAAACGAATGGTTGATCATTCGAAACGAAATACCGGAATTAGCCACAATAAAAGCACCAAGATGGATGCAGATTAATAACAAGTCCAATATGAGTTTACATGATTTTTGTGACGCCAGTGAGAATGCGTATGCCGCCGCAATCTACATATGTGATAGCACAAGCCAAAGCAGCAGATTATTAACAGCCAAAACAAAGGTAGCTCCACTCGAAAACATTTCAACAGCAAGATTGGAATTAAATGGTGCTTTGATTCTAACGAGATTAATTAAATATGTTCGAGAAATTTATCATATCGAAGATGAGGAAGTTTTCGCCTGGACAGATTCTAAAGTCGTTTTAGATTGGCTGTCTCATATACCGAAGAAGTGGAAAGTGTTTGTAGCAAACCGCACGAGTGAAATTCGAGAAAGTCTACCAAGAGAACGTTGGCACTATGTACCTACTACCCAAAATCCAGCTGATTGTGCCACAAGAGGTTTAACACCAACACAGCTCAAAGATCATTCGTTATGGTGGAATGGTCCTAAGTTTATTGTTCAAGAAAAGTCTTATTGGCCAGTAATGGGAAATGTCGATCCAATGAATCAAACAGAAGTGCGGATCAAAATAACAAATATGAATTTACGCATATCTGAGAGTCAATCAATCATCTACCAAACGTATGAGCACAACGCTAATTATAGGCGGTTTTTGGTAATTTTAACATATATTTACCGTTGGTATTTAAATTACAAAGAACCAATTAAAAAAACTGGAAGTCTCAAACGTGAAGAAATCAACAGTACCAGTAATCGTGTGTATCGAGAGATCCAGAATCGGCACTTCATAGATGAAATAAAAGCCATGCAGAACAGTAAGCAAATACCCAGCAGCAGCAAATTGAAGGCACTGGATCCGTTCTTAGACAGTAACGACATCATACGAGTAGGTGGGCGCATTCAAAGGGCACCCTTACCATTCAACCAAAAACATCCGGTAATGTTACCTGGAGATGATCCAATAGTCAAGGGCATTATTACATACTACCACGTAAAGCATTTACACTGCGGGCCATCTTATTTGTACACCACCTTAAAAAAGGAGTTCTGGATTTTAAAGGTTAAGAGCGTAATACGAGAAATAATAAATAATTGCGTCAATTGTACCAAGCAGAAGCGAAAATGGTTAAATCAAAAAATGGGAATGCTGCCGAAGGAACGAGTCGAACTAGTAAAACCATTCTTGAAAGTTGGAATTGATTTCGCTGGACCAATAAAAACTTATTGGCTTCGAGGTCTAGGTCAAAAATCAAATAAATGTTATATTTGCGTGTTTGTGTACATGTGTAGTAAAGCAATCCATATAGAAGTTGTTTCAAATCTATCAACAGAGGCGTTTTTGGCTGCTTTCAACAGGTTTATTGCCAGAAGAGGATTGTGTACCGATGTGTTTACAGATAATGCGACGAATTTTCATGGAGCTCAAAGAAAACTAACCGATTTCAATCAAATGTTGAAGGATAATAGCAATTTAATAGCAACCAGGCTGTTAAGAGAACACGAAGTCAACTGGCATTTTATCCCGCCATACTCCCCACACTTTGGTGGATTGTGGGAAGCCTGCATAAAGTCAATAAAAACCCAACTAGAAAGAGTTATTGGAAACCAAATATTAACCACCGAGGAATTAGAGACGCTTCTAATACAAATAGAAGGAATGCTGAACCAACGACCGCTCTACAGAGCTAGTCCAGATGATGATGACGTTCTCACTCCAGCACATTACTTAGTGGGTCAACAGCTACTACCATTTGTCCAGCCGGATATTGCAGAGGGGTACAACCGCTTAAACCATTGGCAAATCGTACAAAAAATGGTGCAATTAGTGTGGAAACGGTGGTACAAGGAGTACGTCAATACGTTACAACAGCGTACCAAATGGAAATTCAAAAGTAAAAATTTGATGATTGGAGACGTCGTTATTATCAAAGAAGATAATCCGCTACTCAACCAATGGAAGATGGGCAAGATTACAATAATGCACCCAGGGGATGATGAACTCGTCAGAAAGGTAACCATAAAAACAATTGACGGCGAAATAGATCGAGCAGTAACAAAATTGTGCGTCTTACCCGTACCAAATCGATGAAATCTATGATATTCATGGGCAGCGGTATGTTCAACACCTAGAGAAACACAACTTAGTCTAAGAAAATTTCCATACATATATTTATCAAATTATTTTACACTTTTTCATTTTTCTTATATTGTAGAATCCAAGATGCGATACTGTGATGATTTATACTGATCCATAACGTAATTACCTGAAAAGAAAGTTCATTAGTAAACAAAATTCAATTACATATATTATGTAAATAAACTTATCGCAAAATTCCCGAATTATTACCCGGCTGTATATATCATCCGGTTGACCATCAACAGCTCCACATATGCAGTTAATTAATATAAAAAGAAATTATGTATATATAAGAATTAATTCTATTTAATTATTGTAAAATTTGTTACTTACCTAGAATCTGTATATTATTGTTTATTGACATTGTATTTGTTGTAAACGTCAAAACTGTAGAACACTTATATAACAGATTATGAAACTTTGCCATTTTTATATTTGCTGAATTGTAAAACGTAGATAACTTCATATTATAGCAAGTAATTGTAGATGTCGCATCTGGCGTAAATTGTTAATAAAAATAAGATTGTCAAATAAAATCACTCTTCCATTCGACATCTACAGCGAGCAACACGTCAAGAAATAATAATTAAAATTTATATAATTCAAAATTATAATTGTTAAAAATAAAATAAAATAAACTTGTACAACAAAAATAGTAATAAAATAAAATTTATAAACAACTATAATTAATAAAAACCAAATTCCTACAAATTATTGTTGTCAAGTTTATACAACTATCTTATTGTAACGCAATTAACTGGCTGCGTCCATAAAAATGGTATGGCTGAAAAAGTACAATTGAATAATACTATACCAGTGAACCGCTCTAAATAAATCACAATTAAGTATCACTAGTCGATGTCAGGCTGCCGAAAATTAATATACCGTTCTTTGAAAATTAATATACCGTTCGTTTTACGATAAGTGAGAAGGAAAATTTAACTACATGCCAAAAATTTCAGTACCTTAAGTCGTTTTTGAAAGGGGATGCCCTCGCGCTTGTACGCAATCTCAATGTTCTTACATGTCAATCTCAAGGTATAACTAAGTTCCATCCTAGTTGGCCTTATTCCAGAACTTCTTCCAGAAATCATTTTAGAACCCCGTTTCGGCGAGTATTACAAAAAAATCTCTCAATCGTTAAGGGTTAACAGGTAACTAATGCAAAATTGTGAAAAAAGTCGAAAAAAAATTGTTTTGTAAAATGTTGATCAATCTATCCGAAAACAGGGCTGTTAGGGGTACATTAAGCTGTAAAAAAATCAGGCAACATTAGTCTTCTCATCAATATTTGTAAAGCTACAATTTTTTGTACTTTTTCCAGATTAGTATTGGGTGTGGAAAATTGTATTTTATGATTGCCCGATAACGGTATCTCACAAGAATTGTCTGCTAAAAAATCACGAAACTAGAGACTTAAACTTTAAAATGATTTCGTTTTCCATCTTTGTATGACCGTTTTTCACATTTCAATTATTTATTCCTTATTAAAGCGAAACTTTTCAAACACAACACCAAATAATCATCTATCGTTCTTTAATAATTCAATTAAAGTTTTACTCTTGTATCTTCTAAGATTCATTAGAGAGAAAAGTTTTCATTTTTTGAATACCTTCTACATCAAATTTACGTAATTTTCGTTAAAAGTATATGAGACCATATATGTATATACACCATAAACGAATCAGTTTTATTTAATAAAAAATATTTTTTCTGTTTTCTACTAAAAGTTTTAAAATTATTCAGGTCCTTTGATGTTTTAATTCTCATATTTACAACATGTACATACATATTCCGGAACTTTATAGTACGTACATAGATATAGTACGTGTATATACGATAGGCAATGAATTGTTTGAAACAGCTGATGAATGATGTTCCTTTTTGATTATTCGATATGCCAAATTGAAAATTTTAATTAAGCATTTACTCTTTGATAATAAATCAAACGGAAATAGTTTACCATGATAAAATTAGATTTTGTGTTACTGTAAAGACTTTTTCGTTTCTTATATTTTGTGTAATACACATAATAAATCATGTCAGGTGTTTATCTTGATTTCAATCAATCTTTTTGGATTCCATTTCGATTTTTTTTATAATTTAAGCACCATATCGGATTGTGTTGTATCTTATCCTTTAGAGAAAATCAGGGTTCCAACCAAATATTTTTAGTAATCCATTATGTCATTGCCTTAATCATTAAATTGGATTTAGTATTTGAAATTCAGATTTGATTGATTTTGGGTTAATAATAAATGCCGTTGACCGTATGATCAACGAGTGAATCTAATTATGTACTTAGTTAGATTTGATATTACCTTTTACTGGTTAAACTTTCAATGTGACCGAGTTTACCGGGTGCCAAAAGTCTTTACGATTCAAACTTAAAAAAACATTTCTAAATGAGGGAAAGATTCAACTCTGCTAACTGCATTTCAATCTCTGCAACGAGATTAACTATTTTCGAATCTTAACTTAAATGAAACAAACAAATTTTTGTATAGTTATTGTGATTATTATGACAAACGTTACACGCTTCTACTTTAGTATTCACGATGGGCTTTAACCAACTTTTATTGGAAGGTACAGGTACAACTAAATTTCCACCTGGGGTTGAATTCCGGTGTAATGTGGAGCCGATATTAACCACAAAGAAATAATTCCACTAAGCACTTTTTTTAATTGCAAATTTACTATTACTTTTTTTAGTATTAGATATTTTAATTAAAGAAAAAGAATGGTAACCACCCTAGTGGAAAAAATCAACCAATAATACCAAAAACATATACTAAATAAAACCAAAAGAGATAAATTTTAGTATATCAGGGATTCCACAAAAAGGTAAACCGCACACTAGAAAAATGGAATCGATAAATGATAAGAACTATTGCTTAGAAAAAGAAACGTTTTAACATTAAAATTTGACATTATTTTTCAGGTTTTTGCACCTGCCTAATGGTAATTATTTCATTTCATTTGAGCACATCTATCACGAAATCACGTATGCTTTTGCTCAGTTCATTGTTGAATTTCGTTTCTTATGAATTTGATCGTCATAGTGAAAAATAAACAAAACTTGGAATATTTTGTTTTATTATATACAGGGTGTCCCACTAGGACAAGTCCAAACGAGTAAGGCGTGTAGCTGGATCAATATAATGAAAAAAAAGTCCACTACGCATATGCCCGGAAATGAACCGTTACCCACTTCAATTGAATTTCAAAATTTTTAGCATGGTACACTGCCTTGAATGATGTAAATGCCAATAAGTCTTTTAAAAATTAAGATAACTCAATTATTATTTCTATAATTTTAAAGGCATAGAGTGCTTCTTTCTTCTCTGGAAGTAGGATTACCATGCATCGTATTTTCCATAAAGAAAACATTGTTGGAATCAAAAAAATTGTTCGAGAAATAACAAAAAAATTAATTAAACTCATTTTTTCTCGAAAAACTCACTGAATATTTTTTCTTTATTTCAAATTTAAATTTAATAGACTATTATTGTATTAAATACAAAATTGATTAATCTTTTTTTATCTAATCATGTATAGTTTTTGAGATATTAACGTACGTTTCAGTGTAGTACTTGTTGAAAAAAAATTATTATAAAAACCAGTTGTTAGAAGTAAAAAATTTATTATGAAAAACCAAAGCAATCGTTTTAAACAAAAACAACAATTTAGTATGCACGTCCATATGTTGCATTTGTTAAATCTTTTTAATCGTTAGTAAACTTATAGCTAAAATCATTGTTAATCTTTTGAAAATCATTTTTTTGTGCGTTTGTAATCAGAAATAATAAAATGCCACGCTATACATTCGAAGAACTCGCCGGCATCCATTTTATTTATGGTTTATGTAACGGAAATGGACAAGCTGTAGAACGTGAATACGCAAACTGTTATCCAGGTAGGCCGGTGCCAGATCATAGAATATTTCAAACAGTTCACAGACGTTTACGAGAATGATTAACATTGGTCCCCTATGAATACGAAATGTTAGCCGAGTTTAATATGCAGTCAATACCGACGAACAAGTTTTGAATTCAGTACAAAGAGATCCCACTATTAGCATGAGACGTCTTTCGATACAACTTGGTATTAGCAAAAATAAAGTCTGGAGGGTCTGTTTACCAAACAGAACAATTTCTGCCGTTTATTGTTAAACAACGAGGAACATAATCGTTCATATTTGTAATCCATTTTATGGACAGACAAATCGACATTTACGAGGGATGGAATAACAAAATTCCACAATCTTCATGAGTGGCAACCAGAAAACCCACACGTTAAGCGAGAATCAACATTTCAAAGACGTTTTAGTGTTAATGTATGGTGTGGTATAATTGGAAATAATTTTATCGGGCCAATATGACTACTTGAAAGATTGAACTCACAAAACTATCTTGAATTTTTGAATGAAACAGCTCCCACTGTGCTAGATTCAATTCCACTCATGATGAGAAATACTTTCTTGTATCAACAAGATGGAGCTCATGCACACCATGGAAGACAAGTTCGAAATTGGTTTGATATAAATTATTCAGGGCGATGGATTGGTCACAGCGGACCTATAGATTGGCCGGCTAGATCTCCAGATTTAACACCATTAAACTTTTATGTATGGGGATATTTGAAAGGAGAAGTCTACAAAACAAACATTTAGACTAGGGAGCAGTTGGTTAATCGAATCAATAATGTCGGCAACAAAATAAAAGAAAATTTAGGAAATTTCAACATGGCTGCTGCCATTAAAAGACGATTGCAACTATGCTTGTTACAAAATGAAAATAATTTTGAAAATTG
Organism: Tipula vernalis; assembly: GCA_958295665.1. Classification (NCBI taxonomy): domain Eukaryota; kingdom Metazoa; phylum Arthropoda; class Insecta; order Diptera; family Tipulidae; genus Tipula; species Tipula vernalis. The sequence continues at coordinate 283,204,885 of OY282560.1, read as the reverse complement.
TTTGTGAAGTTGAAAACTTAGAAATTCATACAATAAATTATTAAGATATCATGAATTATGTACATTGAAATGTTAATATCTCAAAAAATATACATGATTAGATAAAAAAAGATTAATCAATTTTGTATTAAATAGTCTATTAAACTTAAATTTGAAATAAAAAACAAAAATTATTAAGTGAGTTTTTCGAGAAAAAATGAGTTTAATGAATATTTTGTTATTTCTCGAACAATTTTTTTAATTCCAACAATGTTTTCTTTATGGAAAATACGATACATGATATTCCTACTTCCAGAGAAGAAAGAAGCACTCTATGCCTTTAAAATTATAGAAAAACAATTGAGTTATGTTAATTTTTAAAATACTTATTGGCATTTACATCATTCAAGGCAGTGTAACATGCTAAAAATTTTGAAATGCAATTGAAGTGGCTAACGACTCATTTCCGGGCATATGCGTAGTGGACTTTTTTTCATGATATTGATCCAGCTACACGCCCTACTCGTTTGGACTCGTCCCAGTGGGACACCCTGCATAGGGGGAAAAATTCGAGAAATCAAAAATTCAACATATGGGACCGGAAGTCATGTTTTCATTTTGAGATTTTTATGTTTTGAACGTGTAGTACTGGTAAATTTTGTTTTGAAGTACACAATTTTTTGTTGTTGTGGCAAAAGATACAGTTGGTCAAAAATTTGTGAATTAGTTGAAAATAGTGGTGCATTTATGCAAATATAAAATAAATTAATAAGTTATTTGAATTTGAAATTCCTTTACTGCTGTTGTTACTGACGATCTGTATCTTTTTGTTTGAACTCTGAAATTTTCTTTTTCTAATTTTTCCATTTTTTCGTTTTCCAGAAAATGTTACCATCATAATCAAATAGAAGCGATAGCACCGCTCTATCATTTTGCTCACAGTCGTCACACTCTCCCAGCATACAACTTTCCTTGATAAATTGCAACAAAGTTCACCTAAAAGCGCTTTATAGTTCAATGGGAAACTATTTATACTTTTTAAGGACGAGCATAAATAATTAAAATTGGAACATAATTGATAATCACATACATTCTGTGAGGGCACAACTCAAAAAATTTAGGTTTTCCAACTTTTTCGCCATTTTCAATTTTTTCCAAAAACATATTATTTGCATCGACCAATGTAAACGACCAAATATAACAAAAAGTATGTATCCGAAAAATTTTGTTTGTTAAATAGTACCATCTTTAAGTTTTTCATCAAACCGGTTTTTCTCAATTTTCCGGAAAACCGATTTTTATTTATTTTTTGTTCGCCATTTAATTCTATAACAAATATAAAAAAATAGTTGGTGCATTATTTTTCGTTTTCTTGCAAAACACGGTTTAATATCATGCCGTACTCTATTCAACATACCATATTCTTGCAAAATATTATATAAAATAAATATTAAATACGACTAAATAAGACCACCAAATCTTTATATGTATGTATGTATATAGGCAAAATTAAATTTAAAACAAAGTTTATTGGTAAAATTTCTTTTACTAAAAATTAAATTACTAATTTAAATAATTACATTTTAAATCTAACGTATTCTTCACTATTACAATATTTTTTTAAATTTAAGCAACCTTCTCCTGAAGGAATAACTGCATGGAAATCGCGAGTTCCTTTTATGGTTTTCAATTTTTCGAACCTACTATCAAGTCGGATTTTTTTAGAGTTATATTCAATGTCAGAACAAAACTCAAAAACCTTATCAGCCTTTAAAGTTGTAGCCCGTTTGAATAATTCATCAGTGAGACTGTAAATAAGAATAATAATGTAATAGATAAACGGCCACAGTTTCATAACTAAGACAATCCGATATAACAATTAAGCTGTAGTGCTGTAATTTCACATCTACATTTATATAAATAACAAATGGGTGAATAGTTGCTTGCTTATTATTCCAATGAAAACCCTGTGCTTCTGTAGGCTCCAAATTATTATTTTTATTTTTTATGAAGCTAGATTGTTGAAGAGAAATGAAGTACGTGAATGAAAAGTAGTGAAGAGGTAAGGTTTTGAGTACTTTTCCAAATTACATTTGTCAGTTGAAATCCACTGACTGAATGATAAATCAGCATCCTCGTAGTCCTTTTCCAGAAGAGTGTTTTCTAAATATTCTCGGAATAAATTTAATCCTGGGCAATTCTTGCATTTAAGAGGATAACATGTCAGCTTAGGCTCTGGACATAATATTGATGTAATGCAATCTTGGTATTTCGGTATCTCTCCATTTGTAATAGTTTCTATTGTGGCTCCATAAATAATCAATTTTACATTTTGATGTAACACTGCTTCTTGGTTGCGAAGCTGTTACGGCCGCTTAGTATTTACTTTTGCTGACGGTTTAATAAGTGCTGTGATCTCAGCTGATTTTATTATTATTGATTATAAATTATTAAATTGAGAAATTCCTTTTACGGTTTTCAGGTCATTGAACTGAGTTTTCTTGTTTTATTATTTTTTGTATGAAATAGAATAATACTATTACGAATTTTTTTGATTTTTAATTGTTTTTGTTGTAAATAGCTACGCGTCACAGATTAATCGAGTTGTATGGTTTGGTTGTCTGTATTTATTCCTGTGTAGAGACCCGTTTTCTCGGTGATTGTTTTTTTTTGTCTCAGATTGGTGTATGGGTCATAATTTTTTAGGAGGATGTATGGGTGACCTAATAAACAGACATTGGGACAGAAATAAATTAGTGTTTGTCGACTTAAACAAATAAATATACTTTTTTCTGAAAATTATTGATAGTTAGGTTTCCGTGTGCTCTAGTTTAAAAAACAAAAAAAAATTATTCTTGGTGATTATTGCAGTTAAAATTATTAATTTGTTTTAGAGTACGTAAGGCAAAGCACTCTTGAATTTTAAAGTGCCTCAATATTCTTTTTTGTGGAAATACTGGAGCTTTCTCATAATTCGATTCTGAAATTGAAAATAAGGCGGAGTCTTAGCAAGGTTATTCAGTGGATTTGGGAACATTTCCACCATTTCATTAAGAACGATTAAGCAGTCCAAGGTCATCTAACAAAACCGCTGTTGTCCCGCTTGCAGTATGTTCGTGTTGCGAATTAATTCATGGGATAAATGTATTACTCGATATTTTTTATGAAACAACGTGTCGTGTTTGTAAAGATTAAAAGTTTAAAACTTGTTTATCACAAAAAAAAAAAATAATTATTAGTAGTTTTAAGATTAAGTTAGAAAAAAAAATATTGTTAAATTGAACAAAAATTTATGCTTTTTGTGTGATATTGCGCTGTGTGTTCAAGGATATTTCTGCTCAAGCAGCAGAAAGATTCTATATACAATATTATTTTCAGCACCCCAAATTACCTGAGAGTACTCTGAGGACATTTTTTGGATTGGTGAGTTTTTATTTTAATTTTAAATTTTTTTTTTTTTTATTATATACTCGTATATGTACATATTTACCGATTTGTATATATACGTATTATGCACGTAAAAAAAGCATATATTTTTTTATTATAAATTCTATCGCTTAATATGATTTTTTCTAGTATTAGGTTTTTGTTTATAAATTTCAAAAATTATTTGGTTTCTTTAAAATATTTTTTTTTTTGTATAACATGGATTGATTTTTCATATTAATAATTGGTGATGATGTAGCTTATTGCAATGGGGATGAAATCATTCTTATTTTGTTTTTAAACATGTGTAAGCTTTGTTCGATCTTACAAAATTCTGTAACGGCGATAAAAGAACCTTCCCAGCCAACTATAGTTGATCCATAAAAGCACGTGTTTGTCGCCGGAGGTCAGTAATAAAGCAAGAAAAATTAGCATTCTTTTAATGTACTCAGCATTAGAGGTTTCTGAACTTTAACTTTTTCAAGCATTAAGCGACTGACTTCATCATCGTTATAATAATCCATCACTGATTGCTTTAATTCGTCGCTGATTCATTTCCCAGCTTTAGGCACATGAAGACCAAGTGGGCCGTTTGTTTTCTGAATATACAGGTTGGTTGAAAAATATTGAAAGCAAAAATGAAAGAATGTGAGTTTTTTAATGAAATTAGTTTTTTTATTCAATATAATCTCCCTGAACTTCAATACACTTATTCCAATGATCCTCCAATAATTTTATACCATCTCTGTAATGATTTTCCGGAAGCTTCTGCATTCGACGAAAAACGCTTTCCACGAAGGAATTGTTTCAGGTTTCTGAAGATATAGTAATCGCTGGGAGCCAGATCTGGTGAATACGGTGGATATTCAAGCAATTCGTACTTTAATTCGTTGAATTTAGCCATCGTCAAATGACTCGTGTGAACATGTGCATTGTTCTGATGAAAAATAATTTTTTTCTTCTGTTAAGCGGGTCTTTTTCACGAATTTATTTATCCAACTGGTCCAAAATGTTGCAATAATATTCAGGATTATTTGTTTTACCTTTTTTAAGATAAATCAATCATGATAATAATTAATCCCGTTTTTGACGATCGTTCCGACTTCACCTGTTTTGGAGCTGAACAACCAGCGTCAGTCCACTATAAATGTTCTTGTTTCAGTTTAGGATTATGGTGGTAAGTTCAAGTCTCATCCATAGTTATAAATCTCCGCACAAAATAGGTTATATTCTGCTTAAAGCGCTTACAATTATTTAGTTTTTCAAACAGTTTTTTCATACGTACGAGTAATTCTTCATGTAGAATATGGAGTACTCGTTCGTCCGAGATGCCTATAATATCAGCAATTTCACGCTTAGTCAAACTTGGATCTCGCAAACAATATTATACACTTGCTCAATGATTTCTGGTATTGTTGCACTTTTTGGACGTCCACTACATGGTTCATCTTCAACGCTTGAACGACCACGTTTAAACTCTAAAATCCATCGAATCACAGTTGGAAATGAAGGAGCAGATACCTTAAACACTTTTACCATTTTTGTATGAATTTCTTTTGCTGATAAACCTTCCAAAACAAAGAATTTTATCACTGCACGATATTCGGGTTTTTTTCATTATAAACGAATACACTGATACGTCAACTTCTAATGACTTGTATATAAAGAATAAATTGCCAGATCAAAATAAAAATTTGTATGTGTTCTGGTACTGGTTAATAGGTGTCCTTTTCAATACTTTTCAACCAACCCGTATTTAGCTTAATGCACCAAGTATTGTGTTGTGTTGAACTCCTGTTGAATTTGTTGTATGGTTGGTGATTTCGGTAGTGTAGTCAGCAGCTGTATCTTATCACATTTTTTCTCCAATTGTTTGAATTTGTTTTTCAGTTGCTCTATGAATTCGTCATATAAATTAACCTTCATTGCGTTGTCCATTGATTGATTGACAAGGGGCTCAATTCCAGAAATCAAAGATGATGATGTTGATTGTACCATTGCAGCTAAATTAATTAATCTTTGTTGTTGATGCTCTTGCATAGCTACTAGTTTCGGTGCTATATGGACGACATTCCAGTATCTGGTAATATCTCATTGATTTTTTGAAGGATGTTCGCATTTTTTATTTGGCGTTCTTTACTATAACTCCTAATTGAACTTATTTCAGAATCTACTGCAGTTGATGACGATCTCAGCGTCACTGCGGAACTTGATGGTAAAGAGATTGGTGATGTCTGTGTTTCGATTTTTCGACGTTTAAATATTCATACTATCGTATTCATATATATTTGTGCAGTATACATTTTTAATGCAACGCCACACAAACTTCTTTTAAATTGACATAAATAAAAATCTTTTTGAAACTATTAATATTTATTTAGTTAGCTTAATTATTTTGCTTTATAATTCAATAAAAAAAAAAATGTTTAATTATAATTTTAGGAAAAAATACAGTTAATTTAATTGTATACAAAATTATTTGTGCACATAAATTTTTATTCATAATTATTTGTGCACATCAAAAATACTGAAAAAAATAAATTTATAATAATTCAATCAGTTATATTTTAATTCAGAATAGACAAAAACACATTAAACAACAAATCAATATGACGGATTTCCTCCTTTTGACTTCATAACTTCTGCGAGGCGTCTGGGCGCGTCGAGTCGATTAAATTTTTTTAAAAATCTATTGGCGCGGTGCTCCACGCATTTATTATGGCGTTCCAAGGGGACAAGGAATTTGTCTTTTTATGTACGCCCGTATATTCTCAATCAGATTAAGTTCCGGGCTCTGAGGCGGCCATTCTAATAAAGGTTGATCCATTTAGCATTTATGGATAGGAGCATTATCCTGTTGCAGCATTAAATGTTCTCAAATTAATTTGCAACCAGCCAATAACGCCACATCATTTAGAAGCTGCAAATAACGGCTTTGAACAAGTTTTCCTCTTAACAAAGTAATCGGACCAACACTGTCATACGATATGCACCCCCATATCATTAAGTGGCCTCCACCAGAATGACGCGTTGGTGCGACGACTATACGTTTAAACTTCTCTGAAGGTTTCGAATAAAAGAAATGTCTTCGCCAGGCATAACGCAGCTCTGATAAGCTAATAAAATACACCATTACTCAAACACGGCAATCTTGTGAAAGGTTCCATATTTAGATTTCCCATCAAGAGAGAAAATTGATTCGTTCATCCATAAAATATTCCTCCAAAACTCCATCGGCTTGTTAATATGCTCCCTTGCAAATTTTAATCTTTTTAATTTATTTATTTTTGATATAAACGGTTTTTTTTAGTGGTATATTTTTTAATATTCTCCTCCCTTAATCTCCTGTGTATTGTTGGTTGGCTAATGGGTCTATTGCTCGAAAAGTTATACTGTTTTGCGTCGTTGCTGGATTGATTCTCACAGCTCTTATAATTTTTCGGTCTTCTGTGGCAGATGTTGCTCGATTTCGGCCTATTCTAATGACATTTTTTACCGTTATTTGGCAACCATACTTTTTCGATAATTCCGTGGTCGAAATTCCATTTTCATAATCAGCTACCATTGCAAGCTGCTCTGACTTTAACACTAAATTCAAATTTTTTAGGCATTTTTACTGAAGAAAATTAACTTAAATTTTTTTCAAAACTAACTAATTACACACTAAGTAAATTTCAGAAAAAACAAAGATTCAAATAACTGATTTAAAAATCATAGTGAACCAGGTTTTTTAATGTGCACAAATAATTTTGTATAAAATTTAATTAACTGTATTTTTACCTAAAATTAAAATTAAACATTTTTTTTTATTGAATTATAAAGCAAAATAATTAAGCTAACTAAATAAAAATTAATAGTTTCAAAAATATTTTTGTTTATATCAATTTTAAAGAAGTTTGTGTGGCGTTGCATTAAAAATGTTTACTGCGCAAATATATATGAATACGATAGTATAACAACTTAAAAAAAATGAATAAATTTTGATTTATTTCAAACGAAGGCGTCAGAAAATCCATAAGATTACTATACACTTTTCGTAAATTTTTAGAACTCTTCGAGCCAACAAACGGCTTACAACAAATTTTTAAATTCATTCATTATGTCATTCACGTAATACAAAATCACTATATGATAAACTAAAATTTGAATTTTGTTTAAGTCAATGTTACATACGTTTACACTTTCAAATTTGAACTACCTAAATATTGATTTTGACACTTATTTATACCAGAAATTATGATTCTTTCCTCGTTTCTTCCCTTCGCATTCCCAGCATAGCAATCATATGGATTTTCTGCCGCCCTCGATTGAAATAAAAAAAAACAACGGCCGAGTTCACGCTCAACTTGCAAAAGTATTATGTGAAAACATTTATGTATAAGTATCCTTTAAATCATTTCAAGCCTCCGATGGTCCTGAAAAATCAATGCAGATAGACGACTGCCTTTCGCTCAGTATTTAAATTGCATTACATTTTTGGTTTAAAAAGTCAATAAGTTATTCTATATTGGGTTTGGAGGACGAACCTTACCGACATTAATTGTTTAATTAAAAATCAAAATTTATAATTTATTTGTTGACAAATAAAAATACAAACGCCTAGTAGTAGCTTGAGCAAAGTGCAGCTCTGATAAGCTAATAAAATACACTATTACTCAAACACGGCAATCTTGTGGAAGGTTCCATATTTAGATTTTTGCGAATGGTCAGAGCGGTTCCATTAGACACAGACGCTATTTTGACTGTAAAATCATGGCTGCTTGAAAGACGCTAGCATGTCTTCCTACGGCTTCTTCCTTGCGTAGTGCTCTGCACTAATAGAGAAGTTCACAACTATAATACAAGAAACACTCATTTTCGATTGCCGCTATATAGTAAATCATTTTGCCAACGATCATTAGCCTACAATGGAGTTAAGCTATATAATTCACTAAGTAATTTTTATACTTTAGGTGAATTAAGAGAATTAAAGTACGAGAATTTTCTAAATTTGTTAAATATATTCATTAAAGATAACATTAGTATTTAGATAAACTTAAGTAAAGCTTACTATTATTTAATTTAATTAATTAAAACCAAAGAAAAAAATAAAAATATCATATATTGATAAATAAATAAATAAATAAAATAAAATATCTTTAGAGAATATTCTTCGAATATGTTTACCAGTTTTATAGTTTTTGTTTCCATTTTAATCTGACGGAAATTTTAATTCGAATTGTATAGTACGCAAGTTCGGTGCATTTTGTGTTCGTTTTTTTGTAATGTATGTAATTTGCAATTTCGTTCGTACAGGATTTTCCGTTCCTGTTTTAACATTCAATTTTTTATTTATTCCCGCTAAAGATTTTTTCACATTAATAAAAATTTATTCATTTGTTCAAGTTGTTTTATGAATATTTAAACGTCGAAAAATTGAAACAGAGACATCAACAATTTGGAAAAAACTATTGCTTAACTATTGATAAAGTTAAAGTTCAAAAACCTCTAATGCTGAGTACATTAAAAGAATGCTACGAATGTGACTTTGCAGAAAATTATTCATTTATAATGCAGAATGCAGCACAGGGTTTTGATTTGGAATAATGAGCAAGCTGCTATTCACCCATTTGTTATTTATATAAATGTAGATGGTAAATTGCAGCACTACAGCTTAATTGTTATATAGGTTTGTCTTAGTCATGTCACTGTGGCAGTTTATCTATTCATCGAAAAAATGATCCAGTTCTTGAAAATTAAAATGAGGAGTTAAACAAAATTTATTATATTACTGAAGGTGCTGTAACACATTATAAAAATAAAAATAATTTTATGAATATAATTAAACACAAAAAGGATTTCGGAGTCGACTATGAATGGCATTTTCATGCTACAGCACATGGAAAGGGACAATGCAATGGAGTAGGAGGTACTATCAAGAGAATGGCGTCCAGAGCCAGTCTCACTGATGAATATGACTGTATCATAACAAATGCAGCAGAATTATTCAAATGGGCACAACTTTAAATACTGATAAGGTTTTTGAGTTTTGTTCTGACATTGAATATAACTCCAAAAAAATGCGACTTTATAATAGGTTCGAAAAATTGAAAAAAATTAATTTTAAAAAAAAATATTCTAATAGTGAAGAATACGTTAGATTTAAAATGTAAATATTTAAATTAGTAACTTAATTTTAATAAAAGAAATTTTAGCAATAAACTTTGTTTTAAATTTAATTTTACCTACATATGGTATGTAGAATAGAGTACGGCATGATATTAAAACGTGTTTTGCAAGAAATCGAAAAATAATGCACCAATTATTTTTTATACATATGTATGTGTTATAGAATTTAATGGCGAACAAAAAAAAATACAAAAGAAATAAATAAAAATCGGTTTTCCGGAAAATTGAGAAAAACCGCTTTAATGGCTGTTTTATTAGTTATATAAACACTAAATATATATATATATATATATATATATATATATATATATATATATATATATATATATATATATATATATATATATATATATATTATCTTTAATTCTTTATTATTACATTTATTATACATGTGTTCTTATTTTTAGCATCGTTTGAGGAATGCCCGACTCTCACCCTGCATGCCATTTGTAGTTCGTACAGTCTACACAGTAAGTATGTCCACAACAGTACAGTACATAACATCAGCAACATCCTCCCTCTTTTACAATTCAACAAATACATTGTAACTATATGGAAATCTTAACATTAGAAATCAAATTATGTATATAAATAAAACTTCAAATTAAACGTTAACAAATTAATTCAAGTTCAATATCATTTAGCTAAAATAAAATCCTTGAAACGGGATGGTGGTTTGACTTCCCTCCGAGGACGATTTAAAGGAGTCTGTGGTGTTTCCATATTGACCCTATTTGCTGAGCAGCCTGGAAGCGGCAGAATGGTAACCGAAGTTGATTGTTTATGATCCTCAGCAGAGTGTGATTTAATATTCATACGATCTCGGCGATAAGCAGATCCATTAACATTAACTATGAACGATCGGTCTAAGAGCTTTTGCTGTACAGTTCCCCTCGACCACAACTTATCTTCTGTTGGATGTATTTGGACTACGACGGGCTGTCCTACTTCCAGAGGTGGTAGCTGTTTTGTTTTTTTATCGTAATGATACTTATTTATTTGTCGTTGATTTATTATTTTATCTGAAACATTTGCAACGACTTCTGGTTGAAGATTTTTGATTATTGATGGAATTCTGGTACGAGTTTTTCTTGCAAAAGCAAACCATACCAAAGGTTTCTCCAGTTTCATTTGAGGGCATACCAAAGGTTTCTCCTGTTTCATTTGATTTTTTTATGATTCGTTTTGCGATTTTAACTGCGGCTTCTGCTTTGCCGTTAGCCTGTTGATGGTAAGGCGCAGATGTTATATGGGAAAAGCCCCATTTGTTCCGCCATCTGTCAGTATCGTCTCTGGAATACTATGTCTAGTGAAATTTATTTTGCACATTTTCATCGTCGAATTTGGTTTCAAATCATCTAACTTATTTATTTCAAAAAAAATCTGAATAATGGTCGACGGCTATCAGAAATTTGTGCGCCTTCTCTTTGATATGTTCAAAGAAAACATCCATTGATACTATTTGGAACGGATAGTTTGGAACTTAATGTGTAAGCATTGGAGGTTTTATTTGGGAATCGGAATATTTGACACATATGTAACAATCTTTCACTTTATCTCTTATTTCGGAAGTCATTCCAGGCCAAATTATGTTTTGCTTAGCAAGATTTACTGTTGTTTTGTTGCCATTTTGACTGGTATGTACCTTTTCAATCATTTATCTACGAAGACTATACGGAATCAGGACTTTATCATTCCGTAATAGCAATCCATTCTCCGTGAAAAGCTCGTGTTTGAATTTATGATAAATCTTTATATCATCGGGTAAATCACGTATATTTTTCGGCCACTTATTTATTAATGTAATTATCTTTTGAATCTTACATCTTTTGCAGTTTCTTCTCTAATAATGTTGAGACGATTTGTTGTGATGCTGATACTGCTAATTATTTTGACCCTTTGCACTAGTCTTTCGGCATCTGAGACTTGAGCTTCATCTATTCGGCAAATACTTGATTTCGACAAAATATTTTCTTGTTATTTTTCATACGGATCTTCTTCATAATTTGCTCTTGACAGGGTATCCGCAATAATGTTGTTTTTACTTTCAATGAATTCAAGTTTCAAAGAATAAAGCTGCAGTATCATATGCATTAACTGCAGTCTTTTTGGTGATTTAAGTAGCGTTTTATTGAATATATTTATTAACAGCTTATGATCCGTTCTGATACGCAAGTATGACCAACTATCATCTGGTCGAATCTGACACCGATTCCTTTTCTATCTGCGCATAGTTTCTTTCTGTAGCCGTTAGCGTTCTGGAAGCATAACAGATATCCTTGTCTTCCTGGAATATTGTAGCACCCAAACCCGTACTGCTGGAGTCGCATTCAATTTTGATTGGCTTTGTGTTGTCTAAATAGTCTAATGTTCTTATGTCCGACACTAAGGACTTAATCCTCCGGTATTCGTCTTCCTCCGACTGAGTCCACTTCCATGGAGTGTTTTCATGGATAAGTTCACGCAATGGTGTAAACTGAGTACTTAAATCTCTTGTGTATCTGAATAAATAGTTAACCATACCAATAAATCTGTGTAGGTCATTTATATTTGAAGGTGTTTTCATATTTCTGATGGCCATAATTTTGGATTCGTCGACTTTCAAACCTTCCTTACTTAACACGCGTCGAAAGAACTTAACTGATGATTGACACAAAATGAGTTTTGATTTGTTTAACTTAACGTTGTTTTTTGGAGACGCATGAATAAATTCTCGAGATTTCTATCATGATCGGCTGTCGCTTCTTCGACTGTATCTCCTTGACCAAATATCAATAAATCGTCTGCGAGTACCTATACGCCTGGAAGATCGTGCACGAGCTGGTATATTTTCATCTGGAAAATTTCTGGTGCCGATGTAATACCAAATGACATCCTAACCCATTTAAATCTTCCAAATGGTGTCCAAAAGCATGTTAAGTTGCTACTTGCCTCCGGCAGTTGCACTTGCCAAAAGCCTTTTTTAGCGTCGCAAGTGAAAAACACTTGCCCTGCCTAACTCTGGTAGGACTTCATCAATTGTCGTGAACTGATAGTTGGGTCTTTTGAAAGCTTTGTTCAACGGTATAGGATCTAAACATATTCGAAAAGAATTGTTACGTTGAACTATTAAAATGTTACTCACCCAATCAGTGTGATACTCTACACGTTCAACCAGCACATCCTTAACCAAGCCATCTAACTCAGTCTTTAAACAATTACGATACGTCACGGGAATATTGCGCGCATGTTGAATGGCGGGTTTAATGCTTTCGTCAATTTCTAACTCCACTTCGCCGGGAATTGTACCATATCCTTCAAATATATCTGAATATTGGTTCACTATTCGCTCTGCATTCGCTTTTGACCTATGATTGTCTGTAGTTCTTTCCACTGCAGTAGCTGATACCGATTCAATAAGGTAATCAGCTTTGGACGGTACTGGAAAATGTTTTACTTCAGAACTAAATACAATCAGTTTAAGAGCTGAACAAGCGTTTGAAGATAATAATTTTTGGTGGTTGCGTTTTATGATTTGAAAAACTTTAGATACTGTTCGGTTATCGATTTTACATAAAATATGCGCCTCTCCAATTGATGGTATAGGATTTCCATTGAAATCTATCAGTCCTTGTTGTGTTGGAAGCGTTTCTGGGTTAGGTTTATTCATGAGCTTAGAATATTGTTGCCAGCCCATGAGACATGCGTTAGACCCTGTGTCCAGCATGCATTCGACATTTTCCCAAACTGAATTAAATTTTAAACGGAGAATTGCCGTATCTTTACTTTTACTGAATGATGTCATCCCTTGAATATTTTAAAGCTTTCAACACTGGATCTGAATTGTTTTTCCTCTTCATCACAGTAAATTTAATTAACTTTATTAGAACGATGAAATGTTGAATTTTTATGAGATTCTTTATTTCTACCTCTACAGCACAATTCAAAATGGTGCTTATATTTGCATATGTCGCAAATAGGACCCAAAGCTAGACAACATCTTTTTTCAAACTTGTGTTTCGCACCAAAAAACCGACATTTTTTAAGAACGTAACTTTCGCTTGTTTGCCCCCTTGTGTTTGAAATTTTATTTACCGGAACACTAGTTTGCATATTTTTTTCTGTCTTCATATTTTTTACTCTGCAATGAGTAGCTTCGCTGATTCTGCACGTGTCAATGGCAAGTTGTAACGTCAAATCACCCTTTTCCATTAAATTTTTCATCACTGACCCATTTCGAATACCGACAATGATGCGATCCCTCAGTAACTCATCTGACATGTTCGTCGGATAATTACATAGTTTGATTAGTGGTTTTATCGAATCAAATACGTGTCAACGCTTTCATTTTCCATTTGGTTAGACGTATTGAAATATAAATCTATCCTAGATCACATTTGAAATGGCAATCAAATACTTTCGAATTGCCGCCAGAGCAATTATATCTGATTCTTTTTCAGCGTCTGTCAAACCAAATTCCATAAATTTTTCTTTGACTTTTACACCAATCGCGGAAAGCATAGTGCTTGCTTTCTGCTTATTTCTCGTTGCTGGCCAAAGATTTATACCGGTGGCTAATGTATAGTCGTTCCAGCTTGACTCAAAATTCTTGAAATTTTCTCGAATATCTCCAAATTCAACATTCAATGGAGGTGGCCACGGTATATTGTTGGAAACAGTTATAGCGGCATATTTAGGGCCAACGGATATATTTTTAAGATGTTTTACCATTTTCTCCATCATCTCCGACTGCGTTTTGATGAACTCCATCAGTTGCTTTTCCATTATATGTGGTAATATGGTAACACGCGGCAGATAATAAATTTACATTAACCTCACTTTTTCACTTTCCTTTTATATATTATTGTAGTCTTTTACATTTAATTGAATATACAGTATTCAATTCACACATCTGACACCATGTTTTATTAGTTATATAAACACTAAATATATATATATATATATATATATTATCTTTAATTCTTTATTATTACATTTATTATACATGTGTTCTTTCTTATTTATAACGTCGTTTGAGGAATTCCCGACTCTCACCCTGCATGCCGTTTGTAGTTCGTACAGTCTACACAGTAAGTATGTCCACAACAGTACAGTACAAAACATCTACAACAATGGCCATTCATTTTTGAAAATGAAAATCTTATTCTTTTACCTTTAAAATGAGCCCTATCTTATATTTTTCGGATACATATTTTTTTTATATTTGGTCGTTTACATTGGTCGATGCATATAATATGTATTTGGAAAAAATTGGAAATGGCGAAAAAGTTGGAAAATCAAAATCGAGTTGCGCTCTCACAGAATGTATGTGATTATCAATTATATTCCAATTTTAGTTATTTATGCTCGTCCTTAAAAAGTATACATAGTTTCCCATTGAACTATAAAGCGCTTTTAGATGAACTTTATTGCAATTTATCAAGGAAATTTGTTTGCTTAGAGAATGTGACGACTGTGAGAAAAATGTTAGAGCGGTGCTACCGCTTCTATTTGATTATGATGCAAACATTTTCTGGAAAAAATGAAGAAAAAAAAAATTCAGAGTTCAAATAAAAAGATACAGATCGTCAGAAACAACAGCAGTAAAAGAATTTCAAATTCAAGTTTCGCTACATTTCTTTTCATGTTTTACGGGTGAATTGAAATGAAATTTAGTAACGTATTTAACGCAATTTCATTTTTAAGGCGGCTATACATGCTCGGGTAAACCTGTACAGATAAGCGTGCACAAGCAAACCTATATAGTTATACCTGTGCAGTTTTTTTATGGGCCATACCAGAGCCTTCTAGAGTACAGAGCCATATTCTTAATGACGTATTTTTTAGAAGCTTTTTTAGTGGTATAACTTTTCATTGATTTCCATAGGAATCCATAGTAAAAATGGTGTTTTTTAGCTTCAAGTTTTTCAATGAAAAAAGCAAAAATATTATAAAATGTTTATATAAAAGTTGTCTACATATCTTTAAGAACAATATACAAGAAGGCCATATTGGCATTAAGTAAATATTAATTGCAGAAATATTAAAATTAAATTATTTCTAAAATATATTTTTTCGAACTTTCATTTTGAAAAATACATCAAAGTTGGCTCAGACAAATTAAAATAATACTTGCTAAATTTATCTTTAGTTTTACTATTGTACGTAAGATGTCTAAAATGGTCACAGAAAAATACGAAAAAAAATTATTTAATCGCAAAATTATCACACGTTCCTATATTTTGTGAATTTGTTTTGCTTTTCCTACAATTTTTGAATTTGAAATTTCCCTAGGTGGTAATTTTTGGTACGATTTTTCCAAATGTTTACGGCCATCACTGCCATCTATGTAATGTATTTTGACTTAATGACCAAACGAATCGTAGTAAGCTTTTATTTCAATTTGACCAGAATGCTGTTGTTATGAAATTTTTTTATATTTTGGTTTAAATAAATCAATTATTACAAGAAAATGAAAACGATTTACTTAAACGACATTCATATGTGTTGAAATTCAAACATTTATGAAAATATTTCAGAAATCATAATTAAGAATTTGTAACGTTTTCATTTAAAAATTTGTCTTAGGAAAAAAAGTGATTTCCCATGTGTTTTGTGTGTTTTACTATGAAAAGTTTGGTTTTTTCCTCGTTTCTAATTCCCTTATAAAAGCTCAGATTTTTTGATTATGGTTCTATAAAATACAGGGTGCTCTGGCCATATACGTAATAGTGAAACCGTACAGTTTTTTGTTTAAAATGACGGAGAATGATTTACTCGGGTTTGTTGAAATAAGATAGAAAAACGAAAAAGGCTCGTATGGAGTAAAAATTGTCTATTAAAGAGACAAGCTTTTACTCACATAAATTTACTAAATGAATAAAAAATTGAACAAAGAGCGTCATAATTAAGAAAACTACTTTCAATGTTAACGCCACTTATTGATAAACAGGAGAAGGTTTTGAGGAAAATATTTTTAAACAAATTCTTCAAATAATATTTTATTTTCACAACTTACTTCAAGGTCGGACATTTTTAACTAAACGTCATTTGAAACTACAAGTATTTTAATTTTAGCGGCGCTTCGAACGGCGTCTATATGTTTGGGGCATAACACAGCTATTGTACCTAACATTGTTAATCTAACTTGCAAAGTCGCAACATTTCTAAAAACATTTCTTTGCTGCGGTTACTGGATATTGATAAATCGTACGTCGTATGTTATATATTTAAAAAAAATTTAATAATAAACTGTTATCAACCGATACACAAATTTACTCATAGTACTAACATGTAACAACATACTTCTTATGTGTAGTATAATAACATTAAATCGGGGCCGATATTTCGACACAAAATCAAAATAAAATTCAATAAAAAATTTGTTACAGATCCCTTGTTCTATTTTGCGACATTAGTTAAAATAAGTTGAAGTGGATATGTACCTAAAAAATAGCATAAACACACGGAGTGATATCGGTATAAATTTACTGTTGATGCAGATAAACCCGAAATTCCGGGATATGAAATACATAAAATTACGATAAAAATACGGATAACAGTTTTATGTACAATGTCATGTCGGTCATTCAATTTATTAAAATTGAGATCCAACATATTTTTATACGTACCCAACTCATTCTTTATTAGGTGGGGGTGATGAATATGATTTTGGTATTTCAATATTGCCTATAATTCATGATATGTGATATCAATATTGAGTACAAAAGTAATTTCATCATCAATCCACTATTGTACTGTGTATTTAATACTTATATGCTTAAACGATGTATCATGGTATATTGTATATGATATATGTGTAATATATAAATCCTTTTGCTAATATAATTAATCATACATATATGGTATGTGTGGGATGTTATCCGTATATTATCGAAAAGTGACCATAGTGATTGATTATATAATCTAATTTCGGGTAGATATAAAATAAATTAGCTTCTGAGCATAGTCGTAATTTTGTTATGTGTTACAATTTCATCAAATCAAACTTTTATTTGGTCATTAAAAGTTTTCCTTATAAGCAACAAAAGTAGAGCTTGGTTGCCAAATAAAGAAAAAAGATGTATTTGTACGCATCTAATTGAAAACCAAAAATTTATTCAACTATAACCACCATATTCTTCTCAAAGTATCGACAATTCCCATTTATTTTGAATTTCCCATTAAATTTAATTGAAGTACAAAATTGTACCAATAATTTGAATACAAAGCAAAACAGACAATTTTTTCTCACTCTATTTACTGACACTTGTTACATTATATAAATTTTTGTAATTTGGTGTGAGTGGATTGAAGTGAATTTTTTACTCGAAGGGTAATATTGAATTGAAAATAAGCAATATGCTGGATTGGAATAAATAATTATTTTATTAAAATTTTTTGAATGGGAACCTAGTGATTTTTATCAATTTTATCGATAATAAATATCCAATTGATTCAATTTGCCTCCAGGGGATTAATTTTAATTTTGCGAAACCGCTAGCCTACCTGTGCCAGCCAGATATTGTTACTTAGTTACGAGTGTAAACACATTTTTTTTGTAAAAAATTGTAAAAATTGATCGAATCCAAGCAGTATGTACTGATAATGCTTAGGCTCGATTGTTTGAATGCGACTTATAAAATAGTATTCAGGTTAACTGTAATCTGTATTGTATGAACGATGATAAATAACAAATAAATCGGTGGATTTTGTTTTCACCCTCTGCTTCTACCTGCCGTTTTTGGTATTTAAAACAGCGGATAGAAAGTCTAGTCTTTAGATATCAAAATAATTGACCACTTTTTAGCGTAAAAAAACGGTACGTTTTATCTGTATAGGGTGGGCCATCTAACTTTTTTTTTTGAACTAGCGGTTATTTTGAGTATGGTAAGGGGGTTATGTCACTTTTGATTTGACAGAAAGTTAGTTTTATCCTTCCGCTGAACGAAAATGGTTGTGTATTCGCTTGAAGAACGCTGGGAAATATTGAAACATTACTTTGAAAATCATGGTAATGTTGCAGAATGTGTGCGAAAATTGCGTGCGGATTTCGGAAGAAACGAAGCGCCGGGAGCTCCATATGTGCGTTATTTTGTGAAAAAAGTTAAAGAAACAGTCTTGCTAATTAATAAACAAACACGAACCAAGCAGCCAACCAAGCGTTCACCCGAAAATGTTGATGCTGTAGCCGAGAATGTGCGTGAGTCGCCGGGAACGGCAACTCGTCATTGTGCTCAAGAATTGAACATTTCGCATACAACATTGCGACGAATTCTGCATAAAGACATTGGTATGACACCGTATAAAGTTCAATTGGTTCAGGAATTGAAGCAAAGAGACCACCCTTTTCGTTTTCGGTTCGCTGAGTGGGCTTGCGATCGACTTGAAGAAGATGCCGATTTTGGCAAAAAAATCATTTTTTCGGATGAGGCGCATTTCCATCTTGGCGGCTATGTAAAGAAGCAGAATTATCGCATGTGGGGCACGGAGAACCCGCACGTGATCGTAGAGAAGCTAATGCATCCTCAACGAGTGACTGTTTGGTGCGGATTTTGGTTCGGTGGCATCATTGGGTCATTTTTCTTTGAAAATGATCAAGGCGCCGCCGTTACTGTCAATGGTGAGCGCTACCGTGCCATGATAAACGATTTTTTGTTCCCGGCACTTGAAGAGGAGGACATAGGCAACATTTGGTTTCAACAAGACGGCGCTCCGTGCCACACAGCACACGTTTCAATTGATCTTTTACGCACTGTCTTCGAAGATCGAATTATCAACCGAAATGCTAATGTGATTTGGCCGCCTCGGAGCTGTGATTTGAGGCCGTTGGACTATTATCTTTGGGGTGCCGTCAAAGATAAGTGTTACGCCGATAAACCAGCAACGATTGACGCTCTCAAGAACAATATTCGCATTGCCATTGAAGACATAATGCCACATACCATCGAAAATGTGCTCAAAAATTGGACCGACCGTATGGGGTACGTCAAGGACAGCCGAGGCAGTCATATGAATAAAATAGTATTTCATAATTAATCGGAAGGATTGTTCTTTACAATGAAAAAATAAATTTGAAAAAATATTGAGAATTTTTTGTTTTATTGCATTTAAAAAAAAAAAAAATTATTTGGCCCACCCTGTATATGCAAGGTTCCAACTGTAACCGTTCAAATTTGAAGTTACGTAAATCATCACAATTCACAACCATTCAGCCTCTCCACACTTTAATTCTTTGCTCTTTATTCTTTCTTCCTTTCCTTCCACTTCACCTACAAACTGCGACGGGGAAATTTTGCGGCGGGGCAATCTTTAATTCTTTTTTCATCAAAAATATTTTTTGATTCTACTGATTTCTCGCACCACTACGAAGATAAAATATTTCAAGGCCATTTTGTTTATTCATCGAGTTGTCAAATTTTTGTCATTATAGAAAAATATTTATCGTATTGTTACGTTTTTGCCTTGTCAAATAAGGTTCGTATCACTGGATTGTGAATAATACAAACTCAATTCAATTTATCACCAACGAATTTATTTATTTCACAAAATTTATTACAACACAGTTTATCAATAAAAATTCACAAAATCACTTTATATAAATTATTCTTAAATTGAACTGATCACTTTTACTTTATTTATCGCACTACAACACTTTTTAAATAAATTTTTAATTCCTTTTAATCTTTATACTATCGCTTACCAAATATTACTGATCCAATTCGATTTCGTTCGCCTTTTTATATACACAAACCAAACTTCTAGAAAGCTCATGATTTTTCTAGTTAGAATAGTGTAGAACAATTTTATCATGGAAAATTCCATTTAGAACGGTTTAACATTGAGCTATTAATTTTAACTTATTCTATTACACACTAGGTGTCACCGTTACACTACCCCCCACCTAAGCCTGTTCGTCCCGAATAGGACCCAAATCACCTCCTCTGTACAGGGCCAGCCTCTCCAAATGCACCACCTTTGGTTTACCTCGATGTCCCTTCCGTATCCGATAAACCACGTCGTTCATCCTTGTAATGACAGTGTAATGTCCTTCCCATGCTGGTTGTAGCTTCGGTGATAATCCCTTTTTCCGTTGTGGGTTGTGAAGCCATACTAATTGCCCTTCCTGGAAGCCCTGAATATTTGCTCGTATGTCATATCGAGCCTTCATCCGGTCACTTGACATCCGTATTTTCTCCCGTACAAATTGATGAATCTCATTAAGTTCCTCTTTCTTTCGGTCTACGTAATCCTGTCCACATAAAGCCGATGATGGTACAGTCCCAAACTTTAGATCTCCAGGTAACCGTAGATTATCTCCAAATAACGTTTTAGCTGGTGTCATTCCGGTTGTGTCATGTATTACTGATCGATAGGCCATCAGAAACATCGGTATATGTCGATCCCAGTTGCGTTGGTTTTTCTCAACGACCTTTGCTACATATTCCTCCAATGTACCATTGAATCTTTCCACCATACCATCAGACTGTGGATGCAAAGGCGTTGTTCTCGTTTTATTTATACCGAGCATCTGGCAAATTTCTTGAAACACCACCGATTCAAAATTCCGTCCTTGATCGGTATGAATCTCCATCGTCACTCCAAATCTGCTAATCCAGTTGTTTACTACGGCATCAGCTATTCTTGTCGTCTCCTGATTGGGAATGGGGTACACCTCCGGCCATTTGCTGAAATAATCCATTATTACCAGCACATATTTGTTGCCGCTCTCGGTGGTGGGAAATGGCCCCGCTACATCCATTGCAATTCTTTCGAATGGTGCTCCGACGTTATATTGTTTCATGATTCCACGACTTTTGCGTGCGGGTCCCTTCACCGCCGCACATTGGTCACATTTTTGGCACCATTCTATCACTGACTGCCTACATCCTGCCCAGTAGAATCGTTGACGTATCTTTGCTAGAGTTTTATTAATTCCTAGGTGGCCCCCACTTGCTCCTCCATGATACTCATTCAGGATTTCTGCAATCCGGCACTTTGGTATCACCAGCAACAATTGCTTCACTTTGCCATCCGTGCTTTCCCACAATCGTTTTGAACAGCCATTCTCAAGACGGAGGCTATCCCATTGAGCCCAATAAGCATTGACAATGGGAGTTTTGTCCGCGATCTTGCTCCAAGTTGGCCGGTGTTCCTTTTCCTTCCATTCCATTATAACTGATAAATCCGTATCATCTAATTGCTCTTTCCTGACCATTTCGTCGGTCCACTACTCATCAGGCAGCACTTGTATAAGCCGAACGTCGATGATGTCTTCCTTTGCTTAAACATGGCCACAATGTTTACATTCTACTGGACACGGCCGTCTTGATAATGCGTCGGCATTTCTGTGTGCACTTCCCTTCCGATGTTCGATTTGAAAATCATAGCTTTGAAGACGTTCGATCCAGCGTGCTACTTGTCCCTCTGGATTCTTGAATTGTAACAGTGACCGTAAAGCGCCGTGATCTGTCCGTAAATGGAATTTTTGGCCATAAAGATACTTATGGAAATGCTTGACATACTCCACTATAGCCAACAATTCTTTCCGTGTCACGCAGTAATTACGCTCCGGTTTCGATAATGTTTTGGAGTAGTACGCAATAACTGTTTCTTGACCATTAATTTCCTGTGATAACACACCTCCTATACCGTCATTACTTGCATCGGTGTCCAAAATAAATTTCACGTTGGGTATAGGGTACGCGAGGATTGGCGCGATACACAACCGTCTCCTTAGTTCCACGAATGCTTCTTCCTGGTCATTCTTCCATTCGAATGCCTTGTTCTTCCTGGTCAACTCGTGTAAACTCTTGGCGATGTTGGCGAATCCTGGCACGAAGCGTCTATAATAGGTGCACAATCCCAGAAAGCCTCGTAATTCGTGTAAATTTTTAGGTCTTGGCCAGTTCTTTACCGCTGCGATCTTTTCTTCGTCGGTGTGAATTCCATTAATCGTTACGAGATGACCCAAATATTTGACTTCAGTTCTGAACAGCTTACACTTCTTTGGACTTAACTTCAATCCGGCGGCCTGTATCCGATCTAAAACTTCCGCCAAGTTCTTTAGATGCTCGTCAAAATCCTTCCCCATAACGATGATGTCGTCCAGATATATTAGGCAAGTCTTCCAATGTAATCCCCTTAACACGCGCTCCATTAATCGTTCAAAAGTCGCAGGAGCATTACATAATCCGAACGGCATAACATTAAATTGCCAAAGTCCGTTACCCACACTGAAAGCCGTTTTCTCGCGATCTTCCTCGTGGACTTCCACCTGCCAATAGCCGCTTTGTAGATCTAATGTCGAAAATATTCGAGCACCCGATAATGTGTCTAATGTATCGTCGATCCTTGGCAATGGGTAGCTATCTTTTTTAGTTACAGCATTGAGTTTTCGGTAATCAACGCAGAATCTCATGCTACCGTCCTTCTTCTCGACCAATACTACCGGTGAGCTCCATGGGCTGTTAGATGATTCGATTACTCCTGCTGCCTGCATATCTATTACCATTCGATTGACTTCTTGTTGTTTTGCCAATGGTAACCTCCTGGGTGGTTGACGAATCGGCATCTCCGTTCCCGAATCAATTCGATGCTTTACCATTGAAGTCCTTCCGTTATTATCCGATGTACTGCAGAATATGGACGTGTACCGTTTGAGTCTTTGATGTGCAGAATATTTCTGTGCCTCAGTAAGATCTTCGGTCCATTTCTGCATGAGTTGTTCTACCATTTCTTTCTGCTCTTGCATGTCGGCTTTTTTAATCGGACTTTTCTGTTCACACATTACTATAGTTGAAACCTCGTTACATTTGCCGATGACTGTCCCTTTCTTGATGGTTTTCGTCTTATCCGAGAGATTTAGAGTCCTAATTGGTACTCTATAGTCGTTGTCTGGTTTAACTAGGGCTTTTCCGATTATAATTTCCTTGGATCCGTTCTCCTCTTCGTTAGCTTCCATAACCCACAACCTGGGTGACCCAGAACCTCCCTCTAATCTTCCCCACACGATCGTTTCTGAGTTTGGTGGCAGCTTCTCCCGATGATCAATAATAATTCGCCTGGTAGTTGCTCCGGCACTGCTAGATTGAAGTGGCAACTCGATGTTATCGTAAATTAAAACTCCTCGTCCAACATCCACCACGAAGCCATTTGCCCTCATGAAGTCCATCCCCATAATGACTTCATCCACAATATCTGCAATCAGCACTTCGTGTTGGAAAAGAGTTTTTCCGATCTTTATTTTCACGATCTTTTTGCCTTTTATTATTGAACTACCTCCAGTTGCTGTTTGTAACTTCAATCCATTAGCTGGTTGTATATCTCCATCGATCAGATCTTTCCGGACAATTGTGCGATTTGCTCCCGTATCCAGGGTGATGATGCAATCCGTGCCATCAATGTCGCCTTTGATTGTTAAGCTGTCACCGCCTCTTGCTACTTTCGAAATGCGGATGGAGGTTATGGGGCAATCGGTTGTGGGAGTCAGCTTCTGCCCCTTTAAGCTGACTCTTTGTAGTTTAACGACTCCGGCATCATTTGGCCTTCTTGCCTAGCCAACGCCTGCTCCCCGCTTGGTCGTCGCTGCATAGGAGATGGTGATCTTCCCCTTTTTTTCTTAATTCCCAGCAGTCCCGTGAGATGTGACCGATTTTATCACATGCCCAACATTTGATTTTGCCGCTTCCGTCTCGGTATCTTGGTGTTGACCGTTCTGTGTTTACGCTGGTGTCGATTTCCACTCGGCGTATTTTCATTGACGGTTTGGTGATGGCTTGTGCAGTTTCATTTGTTAACGCACAAGCGATGGTTTCCGCAAAGGTTGCTTTAGGTGACAACATCACCGCCCTGCGTGTCTCTGGATCTCGAATGCCATCAATGAATGCGTCAATTTTTAGCCTTTCCATATAATCGGCTGATGTACTGGTATGTGCTACATGTACTAATCGCTCGATTGCCGATGAAAATTCCTGAAGTGATTCTCCTCCCTTTTGGTAGCGGCTTTTCAATTCCATTCGATAGATTTCCCGCTTGTGATCACTGCCGTACTTCCTATCCAGCGCCTTCATAATTTCGAGATAACTGTTGCGATCTTTTTCCGGAATTGTTTGTAAGGCCTCCGCAGCTTCACCTTTAAGGGCCACTATTAACGCTGCGACAAGATGTTCATCATTCCAACGGTTTTGATTGGCCGCTGTTTCAAATTGAAATTTGAAAATGCCGAAAGATGTTGTACCGTCGAAGTTTGGTGGTTTTAACTTAACTGATTGAACGGTTTGAACCACTTGCGTCGTTGTTCCGTTCGTTGTTGTGCCTTGACATCATTTAGTTCTTTCCCGAGACGTTGAACCTCCGCTTGTAATTTTTGGTCAACCTGTTGAATCTCCATTTTAAATTCCGTTTTAGCGTGTTGAATTTCATTTTCCAATTTATCTACTTCGTCACGTAGGGAGGTGGATAACTCGACAAGTTTCTCGTCCATTCTCTTTTGCCCATCTGCAATTTCCTGGATTGGTTGTTCAATTTTCTCTATTTGTTGTTTCATTTCGTGTTTAATTTCCTGGTTAGAATGATTTTGTTGTTCCAACTGCCGCACATTTTGTTGTTACATTTCATTTTTAATTTCTTGGTTTGACTGCACTGCTTGTTGCGCCATTTGATTTTTAATTTCTCCTAGCTGACGTTCGTTTTGTTGTTTCATTAGACTCATCTGTCCCGTCATCTGGTTCACAGCTGCTATTAACTGCGACAAATCGAAACTTCCAGATGGTAGTTGTGTTGTTTCTACTGACGACTGTTTATCTCCTGTCTTCTCTATCGTTGCCGTATCCGTTACTTTCTCTCCAAAATCATGTTGATCTGCGTCTAACCCTTCTTTCTCCATGGCATCACGTAGTCGCGCTTGTAAAGCTGCTTTACTACCATCAGTAGCCAAACCCCGTTTCTCAAGTTTTTTTTTTAATTTTGGAACTTTTAATTCGTTGAGAATCATTTTCTTTTTGTTTTTATTCACAATCCCACCGCTGTCACCAATGTTACGTTTTTGCCTTGTCAAATAAGGTTCGTATCACTGGATTGTGGATAATACAAACTCAATTCAATTTATCACCAACGAATTTATTTATTTCACAAAATTTATTACAACACAGTTTATCAATAAAAATTCACAAAATCACTTTATATAAATTATTCTTAAATTGAACTGATCACTTTTACTTTATTTATCGCACTACAACACTTTTTAAATCAATTTTTAATTCCTTTTAATCTTTATACTATCGCTTACCAAATATTACTGATCCAATTCGATTTCGTTCGCCTTTTTATATACACAAACCAAACTTCTAGAAAGCTCATGATTTTTCTAGTTAGAATAGTGTAGAACAATTTTATCATGGAAAATTCCATTTAGAACAGTTTAACATTGAGCTATTAATTTTAACTTATTCTATTACACACTAGGTGTCACCGTTACAGTATTATAACCTAAAAAACAAAGCGATAAAATTTTTTTTAATAATTTTTAAAAATACTTTATTAGTTTTCATTAATATTTTTTTTTAAATATTATATACATAATGTCAGATTCATGTGAGAATTGGATACGGGAACAGACACTATAATTAATTTAAGAGTTACAAAAATATCCTTGTTGGTTCGACCCGCTTAATGTTAATTTTTTAAATAAAGTATTTATATATGAAAAATTAAATTTATTGTTAGTTGAAATTAAAAAAATCAAGCGACACTTAACAATTGATATTATAAAAGGAAAAATTCGAACGCTAAAATCGCAGTTATGGAAAGAAAAGCGGAAGATAGACAATTCGAAGAAAAGCGGCTCTGGCATCGATGAGTTTTATGAGCTCACACTCTGGTGCTATAAGGGGTTGAGTTTCCTTCTTCACTGCAATGATGCGGAATCAAGTTCTTCAAATTTAGATCTATCAGATGTTAGTAGTTTAATGTAGTATTTTTATATTAGGTATTTAACGATATATTTTATTTCCAGATTGGGATAAGCGAATCCGAAGACAATTCCGAAAATGTTCAACGCACCCGTAAGGTAAGTAAAAATATTGGAGTTGTATGAAAAACGAAATTTTAGTGAAATTTACAGCAGTTTTGTTCATGTCACAGACAAAATCATTATTTGTTTCATATTTAATTTGTTTTAACTTGTAAAATTTAAGCTCTTGATGTAATTAATTATTTTTTTTTGATTTATTCGTTTTCAGAAACCAAAAACAACAGCACAAACTAAACAATTAGAAGCAAAATGCCATAGTGCATCACAAATGTCAAGGGAGTACTTTTAAAATCGAACGGCTATACAACCATTCGGCAGAGAGGAGGAATTCTGCCCATACCTATGCAGCCTCTTAAAAAAAAAAAAAATTCAGAGGATGTTTTTGACAATTTAACGTTCGAAATACTGAGGCTTGTCAACAAAAATATAAGAGAAGAGAAACAAAGACAACAATTTTTTACCATACCACATCTAGAGCAAAATACCACTGTATCAGATAACCATTCCGTCTATCCTAATCCGTATCCTACCTCAAAATTTAAAACAATTTATAAAATACCAACTCCAACCAGTGATCTGTCAAATGATTACTCCCCTATGTTAAAATATTCTAAACCATACCGAGATTCGGAAACACCCTCCTCCAGTTCCGAACATTCATTTATTAAATCATATATTACCCCACCACAGTTTAATCATTTACCAACCCTCACCCTCTTTCATATTATCTGATAATACCGCAGCCCAATCCACAAGACAGTTTCATTTTCCACAACCTTCCTCATCCTCACCCTTATTACTTGATCATGCCGCAACCCAATTTAAACCTTTTCCACAAACATCCTCGCCTTCTCACAAATTACCTGGCCCTTTCAAAGATTCCCTCGACACCACATATGTATAAGAGAAAAAAACCAATAATACTACAAAATATTTTACTAAAGCAGCCGCCAAAACATCCGTCCCTCATATTACAAAAAAAAATTACAATAATACAACCAATTTATTACAAATAGCCATAGACCACGTAATTCATGAAAACATTATCAAAGACTATGAATTATCCGACGAAGAATCCGATTCAAAATAAAACTTAATAAATAAAAAAAAATTCTTTATATTGTTCTTATATTTATTTAAAATGTTTAAATTAGAGGGCTCCTTCGTTGTTGAAATACTCGGTTAGTTGTTGTCTAGCTAATTCACCGGATTTCGAAATATGGATATTTAAACAGCTCCGTTGCTGATCTGCAGAATTGCCAAGTTCATAAACATGAGCTTCATCCCTGTACCGCCTAGTCCTTTCTATTAAGAAGTTATTAAGTACGCAGCAACATTCAACAATAACCTTCACTTTATCTTGATGAAGATTAATTGGTCTCTGGAAAATTTGGAATCGATTACTCAAAATTTCAAACGCACGTTCAATATTTTGACGAGTCCGGCTTAATCTTCGGTTGAATATTTTTTTCCTTTCATCCGTTGTTGTGAAGGGGTAAGGCGTTATTAAATTTTCTGACAACGGAAAGGCATTGTCTCCAATAAACATATGCGGCAGTAATCTCGAATCTCCAATGTATTTTTTTTATGAGAAATATCTGTCGGGTTGCTGCAGCACATACATAAAATTGGAGCGTTGCAAAATACCACTATCGCTAATTATGCCATTGCACCCAACATCAATATAAATAAATTTCGCATATGCGTCTGCTATACCGAGTAGAACAATACTGTTAAACCCTTTATAGTTATAAAACAATGGCGCAATTGTTTTGGAAGGCCTAAATGCAACATGCTTTCCATCGATAGCACCTAAACAGTTTGGAAAATGCCATTTAAGACTGTAGTCATCCGCAATTGTTGACCGCTCTTCTTTGCTGGTTGGAAACTGAAATAAAATAGAAATATTATAAAACGTGTTTCGTATTGATTTTGTTTCAATTACCTTTAAAAATTCGTTCTTTAAATTTTTATATATGGCCTCGCATACGTCTATAATTGATGTGGCCAATAATGATTTCGATAATTGGGAGCTATAATCTAGTTCCATGAAATTTTCTCCAGTGGTCAAGAACCTTAATGCAACGGAGAGTTTTTCACTTGCACTGATTGCCGGCCTCATATATGTGTCTTGTTTCTCAATATCAGACTTGATTGCGGTTAACACAAGATTAAAAGAATCCTCATCCATTCGTATAAAATTTTGTAATCGGCTGAATTCGGTTTTAATTCCTGCATTAGGTGTTGGGTGTTGCCATTTTGATTTATGGTTTTCGTTCGGTCTTTTCGTTTTCTGTTCCTCTTCCGCTTTTTTTGCAGCTATTAATAGCAAACCAGCGGCAGCTATTGATGTCATTGCCATCATTGCAGCATCATCATTTTGTCCATCATCGGTCAGAAAAACAGGCATTATTATTATTAGGTAAATTAATCATTTTTATTCCCACGAGTTTTTGTCAACAAATGTTAAAATTTTTACTATACGAAACGTCAAAAATCATTTTACACACATACTTAAACAAAGAAATGCGCATAATGTGGACGTCGAGTGATTTTTTAATATCGTAGAAGCAGGAGGAAAGAAATTAAGTATGGAGAGGCTGATTGTCAGTGGCAGTTTTGTGTTTGTTTTCATTTCCTTTAATTTTCAGTTGTGTGTTTTGTAATGATAGATTAAGTTTGTTGTCAATATCCAAATGAATTGTATGAGTAAAAATCTGCGAAAGGCTAAGGTTCAACATCTGTCGGAAAAAATTGGTGTTAATTAGACCAGAATTCGAACAATAAAAAAACATGAAAATAATATTTTAAATTCGGTTATGGGTGAGTCAAAAATCAACTTCAATATATTTTCGTATAACAGGGATACTATTTTATAAAACACAGAACAACTGTTAGTGATCTGGATGGATGCATCACAAAAAAGAAATCCTGTAGATGGAAATACTATAAAGCAAAAGGGGACTCAGAATTTATGAACGTTTATAGGATGCAATCCCTTCAACAAGTAGTCAAGAAACTGAGGCTAAGAAACATACATTTTCTGCTAGTGATGGATGGTTGCAGGATTATTAAAAAGACCTGTGAAAATAAAAGATGAATCATCATCGGCAGACGAAGTGGCTGCCAAGAATTATCCAGAAACACTACAAAAATAATATAAGATGGTGGCTACGTTCCTGAGAAAATATTTAACGCCGATGAAGCCGGTCTTTTCTGGAAAAAAAAATGCCAACCAGAATATTTATTGCTAAATCGCAAAAAACAGCATGTAGTTTTAAAGCAGCTAAAGATCGGGTTATATTTTTATTGTGCAGTAACGCTTCTGGCGATCGAATTTAAGGGCCCCTAGTAATCAACTGTGCATTAAGACTACGCGCGATGAAGGGGGTCGAAATATGTATCAGTTGTTAGTTCATCGGATGGCAAATAAAAAGGCTTGGGTGACCACTAATATATTTGCTTTAATGAGTGCTTCGTTCCCGAAGTACGAACATATTTGGAGCAAAAGGGGCTTGAATCCAAACTCCTTTTACTTGTCAATAATGGACCTAGTCGCCCTGCTGTGAAAGATCCAAAAATAAAACTCGAATTTTTGCCACCGAAAATGGCTATCCTGATAGGTTGAAGAAAAAACCTTTCGATCGTTGTTTATGAATTGTGTTAAAAACGATTCTTTAGCCATAACTCAGTTGCGAGAATCAACTTTAGAACCATATTAATGATGTGTCTTAATGGATTATTTAATTTTGGTACCTTTCAGTTGAATTATATTATTACTTTTTATTTTATTAAATTTTCAGCAACATTTGAATTATACTATTAGATTAATTTTTATGGATAATGTACCTAACCTCAACCACAACAACAAGCATTTTGTTAAATTTTCTGATTTTGATAGGGAAACTAACAATATGAAAATATTAATAGTTTAAACATCTGCTATTTAAACATCAACTGGATTATGAACAAAATGAATGAGCTCGAAATGTTACTGGCATCATTAAATCAAAATATAGATATTATTATACTTACGGAAACCTTTTTAGACAAATTTGAAACCGAACATCTTAATTTATATGGCTATACAGCGAGTGTCTCGATTTATGTCCATCGGAATTTAGATTTTACTTTAGTAAATTCTTATAATTTGGATGAAAACCAAAGCGTGGTAACTTATTCTAGAAATTTAAATTTGTATGTAATGGGTATATATAAACCACCACACACTTGTCATCACAGATTCTTATCATTTTTATGTCCTTTATATTAACTTCACCTGCTTGATTGCTTGCTTGAGTGTCCTTACGATCTTCAAGTTCAAAATTGACCCACTTCCCGTGATCCTCTCGCGCTGAAATTTTGCACATCGACTTTTGTCACCTAACAATACTTTTTGTCAAAATTTCAGTTCGATCAATATACTATAACTAAGTTTTTTCTTTAATTTTCAATTTAAAAAATTCAATCTAGTAGTCTTTCAAATGTTTCTTCAAATAAGTTTAAAATTCAAATTTGTTTTTTGAATGACCCTTACTCATTGAATTTTAAATTTTAGTCATGGTGAAGAAGGTCGAAACTGAATTGCAATCGACCGAGTCTTATATATAAAGGATATATAGCCAAAAACTTTGTTTTTACGGGTTGTGTGTTTTTTATTTTATTTTATGTATAACTCGGGCAGAATACAGAGCATAAGCTCCATTTACACTCTGTCTCACATTTACAGAAGAAAATACAATACATCGAAAAATACAATAGATTCAAAATTAAGAAAATGAAAATTAAAAACAAATGCAAAAATTTTACTCTAGATAATCATAATTAAAATATAGATCCGGATATTATTACTTAAACTAAGAATTTAAATATTTACTAATTATATTTCGTACAGAATTTTTAAATATATTAACCGATTTATTAAAAATATCAATGCTGTCATCACTAAAAAACAAGTCAATGATGTGATGATTGTTTTTCTTTTAGATGTTTGAATAAAAACCAAATCGTTGTAGTTGATCTTAATATTGACATTTTGGGCAAAACCAGTTCACAGACTCAACTATGTAATTACATTTCAACATTACTCTTAAACTACTTCTTTATTATAAATGAACCCAACGAGTTATATGCTACTCGGATTTCAAGCTCCACTAGAACGATAATAGATCACATTTTACTTAACCACAAAGAAAAATTGTACGTGTTTTATGGTGATACTTGTATTGTAACGATTAGCTCGCTACAATGAAGTTCAAGGTGGCCACCCTGAGTTTGGCTCGACACGAGAATACCAATAATTAAAACAAAAAAAATCGGTAATAGATGATAACAAATCAAATTGGTAAATTGGAAGGGATATAGAGGAAAAAAAAAAGAATTGATTGGAGAAGAGGGTGAACTGATTTTGAAGAGGACGGTTCAATAAATAAATCATAAATAATGTTTCTTCAAATAAAAATATTGGAGATTAAAGTTTGATACAAATTTAAAAAAGTTTCTTTGAAAGTTTTGTTAAATTTAAAATCAAATTAATATATTATTCAATAAATAAATAAATAATTTAGTAACATAAAACTTAAAAAATATTTAAATGGACAATTATCTAAATAAAAATAAAAAAAAAAATGTTTTTAATAAATTAGTAATTAAATCTAAGCTAGTAATAAAACGTGGTTAAATCTAAAAATAAATTGTGCTATTTGATAGTGGTAAAATTGACAGTGGTAAAAACGTTTAATGCTACTGTGCATAGCTAAACCGAAAAAAAACCCAACTGTGTGGTAAACTGACGTTCAGGTCAAAATCAGCGTGGTAGAAGAATCTGTGATAAAATTATTATGAAACAGTTGGATTAAAAAAAAAAAAAAAAATGAGATAAATAAAAACTGTACCACGATCTTGCTGAATGATTCATTGAGCGTTTAATCTATATAAATAATAAATCTAATTGAATTAATAATAAAGTTACGGGAGTTAAAAGAAATAAATCAATATGCTATGAACGATATATGGACAAATTGTGCAATTATAGTGTGATTCATAAGAAACCCATGAAAAATGATTGGGTTATTAATTGTTAGTTCTGATACCTAAAATAAATTCACATAAATTAAATATTAACTAGAATAATAAATAGACATAAAATTATTAATTAAAAGTTCAATTTTCAATCAAAAGTGACTCATAAAAAAAAATTAAAGCCGAATCGTATAGTGGTACAAAATTTAGAGTCCGTAATATACCAATGACTGTGTTATTGTGTTGAACTGTATTTATAATAATCACGTCATAATGAAATATAGTATACGAACTGGATGTATCCATTCATAGGATATCAGCTGATATATTATATTACCATCATCATCAACATTTCATCATTTTCATTCATCATAAACTTCGTTTTTACTGGATGGTGGGCGACAGTTCGTCGAAGAGGATAGACGTTTTTTTTCTATCCTCTTCAAAAATTTAATTTAATTTTATTTTATTTTTATTTTTTGTTTCTTATGTATATACTTTATATGGCAAAGATGGTAGGAAATATTTACCGTCAATGTGTGTTGGTGGTTTTAGTATGTTTTTGGTTTTAGTATAGGCATTGTTTTAGTATATAAGATTTTGTTACTTGAATGCAGGTGTTATTAATCTCTTTGTGTTTTTGTGTATTATCGAAACAACTATGATATTGGCTGTATTTTGTTGAGAAAAAAATTAATTCGAATTATTTTGGAGTTATTTTTAACAGAATAAGCCGCGAAATATTTTTTCGATTTAATTTTTAAATTCTATGTTGGTATTTCTTCTGTTTTTCATTCAACAAGTTACGTATTTTATTTGTTTCGAGCTCGAATTGAATAATTCAAATTTTTTGTTCGAATTATTTAATTCCTGTCACGTGCAATTGTTGTTGTAAATTTCTCAACAAAATACAGCTATTATTGACATCGTGAATTATTTGAACACAATAAGATTTTGTATATTCTACTCAAATAGGATTTTTATACTTTGTATAATCGAATTGGCTTGAGTCGAATTGGAATTGGGAGCTATCTTAAAAAAAATTCATTTGAACGGTTTATTTAGGTAGGATTAATAAATTTTTTTACAGGGTATTACATACTGAATCAAATTGTTTTCTAATTAATTTAATTAATATTATAAATTACAAATTGTCTAAATAAATAAATAAATAGATAAATAAAATGCGAATTTAGAAATGTTGGTTTAAATTAAGTTAAGATTTGATTTTTAACACAAAATGATGAGTTCATTTATGTGAACAAAGTGGTATTATGTTAAATCACTTTGGAAGGCTAAATGTTTTTGAGTTTAATGGTTGTCTTAATGGATTTATTGAAATATAGATGGTTGGATGTACACACAATCGTCAAAATTACGTATATGACACATCGATACATTTTTAAGAAAGTAAGGGTTCATTTTCATTGCATTTATTTATTGTTTTATTTACTTTGCATGCTTGATTTGGCAAGGAATGAGGTCCATGAACTGAGTTAACATTTTGGATATATTTATATTTATTTATTAATAAAGAGATGAAATTTCTGAATTATTGATTAGGTGCAGGTTTTTGGTGGCGGAGATCTCTTCAATTGGTGAATGATGCTAATTGGATTTTTATTTAGGTAGTCTAATATTTTATAAGTTTATTTTTGAGTTGCGAAAATGACTAAGGTGAAGCAAATCATTTGAATATGTACACTATCAGACATAAATATTTGGATGACGTCCGGGATTAATCACTGAAGCTGATTTTGCTACTCGTGCAAATTACCGCTCAGTCGACTTAGATAAAGTCGTGGGCGTCTACAACGTTGCTTATTTGTGTTGATCCGGTTTCAAATAATTTTCTTTTGTTATCAATTTTTTAACGCTTTCATCTATTTCTTTGGACAGGCTCATTTTTCAACCCCTAAATTAAAATTTTTGAATACATAGTTGTAATCTTACCTTAGTAATATTAAATTGTTCTTAAATATTTTATCAGGTAAATTAATGAAAGGCGGACAGGGGGAAATTACAACATTAATAATTTTTAATTTTGGTTTAGGGAGTCCTGAGTATCCGGCCCTGGATTGCAGAGAGATGATCATCTAAAAATTTAGTTAGATTGTGTTGTCTTTTATGTCGTTAATTTACTAACTATCGATCGCATTGGTGTCTGTAACCGGGTCGAGTCTGTCCCAACTAATAATCCTATCCTATCCTTCGGTTTTGTTGTGTGTAAACGGGTGTACGGTGTGTGCCTGGGAGTCCGGGAGACTTGCTATAATGCTTGGCCATACACTCAATCAATCATAAACTTCGTTTTTACTGGATATTAATACAACGCTAATGCTACAGACACACCAAATAATTAAGCTAAGAATTTTTTTTTATTAATTTTCTAAATTCTTAATAATTTCATTTATTTATAATTTTTCTAAATTTCTATTCTTTCTAAATTTATTATTATTATTATTATTTTATTTTTTCATATTTATTTTAGACTAGTTTGGTGGTGGGTAGTTAAGAATATTTTCTGAGTGCACTGCAGGGCCATAAATAGTTTTAAGCAATTTATTTAATAAAGCATTTTTATGCTTAAGAATGTATATGAAGAAACATTATACCCAATCATTTACTTTACATTAAACGTTGAGGTTTAAAAAATTCAAGATAATGAATTAGAACGTTTGTAAGCTGAAGATGGGACCATGGTAGGTAGTTGAGTACTTGGTGAGTATGAGTTACTGTGCTGTATCTATTAGTTTTTTTTTCGCTCGGCGGAAATTCCAGATTTATCCAAGCTTCCTTTAAAACCCCCCCATCCACTGAGCATTAGCTGAGCTTATACAGTCCGCCGTGGAAGCCTCTGGATACTTTACTAATTTCTGATGACGATCTAGAGTAAATCACGCAATCAAGAACTTCAAGTTTTTGGTGGCCCCTCGCTCTCCTGGCAAGCTTGCCAAAGGATCGTTACAGTATCAGTGACCATCGATATATGTTAGCAAAATTTGTTTTACCAAAAAAGACGGTCAATTCAATTCGTTCTAGTACTACTATTTACTTTGATAAGGTATTGTATGCTATCCAGGATAAATTTGGGTCATCTACAATTCCAGATTTTAATTCACTATATGACTTTATTGTTACTTCAATTAAAGATAATAAAATAACCACTACTACTAATGTTAAAGTGTCGTCATTTAAAAAGCCATGATTCACTACTCAACTTATGAAGCAATCTAAACTTCGTGATAAGTATTATGAATTCCATAAGGCCTATCCGTCTAATTCAAACGCCTCAATACCGAATTTAGACAACTAGTTCGAAACGCTAAGAAGTGTTATTATCCCAACCAGTTAAATATCAACACTAGGAATCCCAAACAAATGTGGAATATATTTAATCAAATCTTCACGAATAATTCTAATTTCACTAGACGAAATAATCTGAATAACTCTATTAAACTGAGTTTAATAATTTTTTTGCCACAATTGGGCTATTAATTTCAAATTCCTCAACTTCAGGACATTTAATTATTGAACCACGGCACATTATAAGACCACTGATAGCTATAGAACCAGTAACTATTGAAGAACTTAGAAACATTATAAATAAACTGAAATTATCCGTCTCACCCGGTTACACCGATATTATATCTCCTTCATTACTAGTAAAATTAAATTCTTCGATCAATGATGGTGTCTTTCCAGCGTTTCTTAAAATAGCTCGTGTTATTCCTTTACTGAAATCTGGTGATAGTTTGTTAATCAATAATTATAGACCAATCTCTATTTTTCCATCTCTCTCTAAAATATTGGAACGAATAATTCATACAATATTAGTAAACCATCTTGACTTTAATAACCTCATCCACAGAATTCAGTTTGGGTTTACCAAAAACTGCTTCGGCTGTACTAAATCTTGTCGAAGGTATTTACGAGTCAATTGAAAATAAATATGCCACAGCATGCGTATTCTTGGACCTTAAAAAAGAAGTGTACAATATTTAGGTAATTTTACTGATTAAGAACAAAAAGAAAAATTAATTCCTTTCTG
The DNA here is from genome assembly GCA_958295665.1 of Tipula vernalis. NCBI lineage: Eukaryota > Metazoa > Arthropoda > Insecta > Diptera > Tipulidae > Tipula > Tipula vernalis. The sequence continues at coordinate 283,168,229 of OY282560.1, read as the reverse complement.
TTTACTTTAGTTACTTTCATTTATAATTTGACCATCGTCATAAAAAAAAAATCCTACGATCGCCACACAATAGGAACATTTCGCGCCGGATTTGTATTACTATTCAGATTTTTCTAGTGCATTCGTCCCATTTAAAACATTTATTTGTTGTTGTTGTGGTTCCAAACCCTTGGTTGGAACGGCGAAATGCTTTCTCGTCGTTAGAAGAGTATAAATTACAGTTGATTATATTTTTATATATGGTTTTTTTTACCTCGGTATAGTTATTTATTTGGGCATTAAAGTTTGTATCTAGGTACACCTAAATTTTTAGAGATTTATTTGTTTTGAGGTCCCCTGAGTCCGAAAAAGTGGGTTTCGAAATGGTGTCTGTCTGTCTGTCTGTCAGTCTGTCAGTCTGTCTGTGTCCTCTCTACAGCCCAGACGGTTTAACCAATCAAACTGAAACTTCAGATTTAAGCTTTTTTGATAAATTGGGAGGCCCCAGTGAATTTTACTCCAAATCGGCTAACCGGAAGTGGCCACTCCCTTGGTCCAGAAAATTTATTTTGCAAATATCTTAAAAAGTATAAGGTTTACAAAAAACCACTTCATACAAAATGTTTCCAAAAATTAAAAACAAATAAAAATAAAAAATAAAAAATTAAAAAAAAAAATTTAAAAATTAAAAAAATTAAAAATTATAAAAAAAAAATTATATTTCTCAAAATTCTCTGTTCGTAAAAGAAAGTCGTGTTGGCCACACCTCCATTTTTTTATTTCAAATGAACTGCAAAGATATTTGAGTGTTATGCGTGGTGTCTTGTTTAGACTTTAGGGAATATTGTGTTGAGTGAAAAACAAAAATGAGCAATTAAATTTTAAAATGTCTATGCTGGTTTGAGAAAACCCCAAATACGCTAAGGGAACACTTCCGCGTGCTGAAGTTTAATAACGTACGGTGCTGAAGTATAATAACATACGGTGTGGGTGATGAAAAAGTGACCAATCCACCAATGTCACATCAACATGTCGCATATTTTAGTGTGTAGTATCAAAGATAAATATCAGAATTTCAAGCTCTCGCAGATCGGTGGCAAGATCCCCCAGCCGACTGCCACCTAGGCGGCAACGTGTTGCATCATCGAAAACATCTTCGAGAGATTCTGTAACGGAGGTCTAGTTGAACCATTTTCTGAAATATAGTGACAGTATAGGATAACGTTACAGGTTGTATAGACTATACTTAAGTTGGGCCATCGCAACACAGTCCAACGTATTGGTCTTCAGATCAAATATGCTCGCTGCACGAACTCAAACCCCAAGTGGATATAATTTTATAATCATTGATTTTATTCCTATTTGCATACCGCACATTAGATCCACCAAAACCTGCTAAAATTCTCTCTGTAGAAAGCCCAACGACTTGTATACAATTGCTGTAAAAATATATCAACCACTGATTGTATTAGTGAAATGTCATCTTGTATATGTACGGTTGTGAATACAGTGTAGAAATCATAAAAGATCGTGTGCTACGAAACAAAAAGAGAATAAAATGTGTCGTAAAAAAACAATACGAATCATGCGCAACCGCAACTGCAAAAATGTCATTAAGAAAAACCAAAACATATTTTTCAAATTTTTGCTCAAATATTATGGGCGTTAGTTACCAGTGTGTATACATGGTGTAGGTGTTGGTGATAAACAAATAACTTTTCATTTTTTTATATGGTTTTTAGTAGTGCCAATTACGCCTAAAGGTTGATATTTATAAATATGTATCTGCGTATCAGCAAAACAAGTAGGCTTTCTAAAGAGAATTTTAGCAGATTACGATACTTTTTTTATTATTGTCCTTATTCTCTTTAAACAAACTAAAATTTTTAAAATCAAAACAAAAACCAATTTTGCGAAGTGAGAAGTTACGAAAAATAATTTTGTTTGTGAAGAGAGTAAAAAAATAAAGTAATTGCGATTCTGCTGTAATTTCCAATTATTTTTGTTATTTTAGTTAGCCAAAATAAATATTCTTAAGACGTCTTGGTGTTTTATATAGTCTTTGATTAAAGTCTCCTCACGGGATAAGATCATTTGAATAATTCTCTCTGTCATAAAAGAGAATGCGAATGAATTACGCGATCAGAAACGATCTCGATGTTGACATTATAGGATACATAAAATCAACAAGGCTTAGATGGTTTGGCCATGTTTTCCAAATTCAAGAGTGACCACAACATAGTTTGTGTTGAATAGCTACAAAACATTTAAATCCAGAGTAGCCGGATCACCTAAAATAAAAATAACAACATAATTATAATCACAGAATTTGTCATCTGAAAATCTATTAAATTCAAAAGACTTATCTTCATTTATGTAAAATGATTGTCAGCTCACATTCCATTAAAAATTCTAAAATATTAAAATAAGTAAATTAATCAATTAAAATTAAAATTATATAAAATCAATTGCTTACTAATATTATTTTTATTGTATCCAATATTTTGAAGTTGACGTTTTATGAATCAACTTAAGTTTTGTATTTATTTCATTCAGCCAACATTCAGGCTAAACATGTTTACATGTACTTAGGTTTTAATTAAAGTGTTATAAGCTCTTAATTTAGATGTCGCGATTTTATACTTAATATTGTAAATATTATAGCAAAATATTAACTAGTCTTTCCAATTTTGCAAATCATTTTATTACGATTGTGATACTCCAAGCAGAATTATCAAAAATTACTTAAACCATTATATTATATTATACAAATAAAAATTGAATCATAAATATACATTGAACGAAGTATTTTAATTGTGAGGAGCAAAAAATCAACGTGTGTAATCAAAAATACAGTCCACTAAGCAAAATATAAACTTGGGACTAATGCAGAGGCGAGTCATAAACCACAAACAGTGCAGCTTTACTTACGACTTGTCGTTGCCCCAACAGTTTGCAAATATCTGGCTCAATAAATCGAAGCTCATAACTAAATCGCCATCTACAACACACTCGTAATCAAATGATAAACTATACTGTTTTCGATTAATACGAAAATTCTTCTTTAAAACTAGGTCAACCACATTTCCGGTAAAAAAATGTAAAAAAAATCAAACTTTTCTCTGAATCGTCTTCTATAGCAAAAAAAAAACACAATTTTCAAATATTATCGACGATAAAGCTGTACGTAAAACTTTTGCAGAAACTTTTAAAACTTCACAATCACGATGTTGAAAGTTTTGCGGTTTCATTGTTTTTCGGTGATGAATTTACTTAATTTCATTGCATACCTCTTGTCATAGAAGCAGGAAAAGTTTTACGTTGATTATGTTAATTTGGTTAGTTACGCCATGAAATTAATGAAACTTTATTAGTTTTGCAAAACATTTTTATTCGAAAAAACTTTATAAATCAACTCAATCATACCCATGTGCCACAAGACATTCAGCACAAACCACATATTATCGGATTCAGCATACATATGATGGAGGCTGTTATCAATTTATTCGTTTTGTTTTTATATTATACTCGTACGTATAGAATACTATATGTGAAAAGTTATCAGTATTCATATATGAGCTTGGAAATTCTCTTGATTGTGCAGTTAAATCCATTTTGTTTATGATAATTTTACAAAACAACAAAATAAATCTCGTCGGTTATTATCAGTACTCATTTCACACTTGTATCAAAATCATTGCTCTGGAAATACGCGTAATTCGCAAAATGTTTAGAAAAATATTACATATTCTAATCGCACCGATATTATTTTGTACGATTGTTTCTTGTAACGGTAAGAATTTTCGTTTGCAATAATGCTTGCCGTGGACTAACGATTTTACATTACGTTTATAGAAAAATCGGATCAGATTAATAAAAAAACCTTTGAACGATGGGGTGAATATTGTGTTACGACACCAAATAATAAACTTGGCCAATGTGTACAATATACTAAGTGTGACTATGTAAACGTGGTCCAAAATAATCTGAAATTCGTCAAAGAAAATATATGCGGAAGCGCTTCGTATACACCATTGGTTGGTCTATTATAAATTTTTTGAAATCGCAAATATTTAAAAATAATCCTCTATTTACACAGGTTTGTTGTCCGCTTAGTAATGAAGATGTCGCTCCACACAAATCATTAGAAACGACTAAATGTTTCAACAGCCCCCTTAACAACCAAGTCATGGGTGGTGTCGCTGCATCATACGATTCATCCCCATGGATTGCGCTACTTTCATTTGATGGTGCAACTATTGCGAACAAAATCTATACATGTGGAGGATCACTGATTAATGATCGATATATTGTCACAGCGGCGCATTGTCTGAAAGGACCGGACGATGATAGACAAATGTAATTATTTGGTTTTATTAGGCTTCATTGAAGTACAAAAATTTTTATTTAATTTTAGAGCTTCAGTACATTTAGGTGAATGGGATTTTACATTTGATAATTACACCAATGGCCTTACACAACCTTTTGATGTTGATGTTGAAGAAATTATACCGCATCCCAATTATCGAGAGGATCATAGATTATTTGACATCGGGCTTATTCGAATTAGCCGATCAGTTTTAAGTGAATATAGCCGTAAGTTGAAAATGTAATATAGTGGGATACTTATTAAGCCGGTTTTTAAATTGATTTCTATTCATCTAGTCAATATGCAACCAATCAATTTACCATTTAACATTGAAGGCAATGGCTTAGGTGCTTATTATATTGCGGGCTTCGGACAAACCGACACTGAAGCAACAAGTCAAATTAAGCAACAAGGGAGTATTAAAAGCGTTTCATATGCCGAATGCCGTGAAAAGTTTAATGCACGGGGTGGTGAAATACAACAAATTCAATTGTGTGGCACAAGTACATTAAATGATACATGTTTTGGGGATTCAGGTGGTTCGCTTGCTGAAATGCGATTATCAAAGGATTTAGATGCATGTTTTTATTTGATGGGTATTGTCTCTTATGGTTCATTGCCGTGCGGAGCCGCCATTCTTCCAAGTGTTTACACAAATGTTTTACCATTTTTAGAGTGGATATCGGCTAATATTAAAGTGTAGCACGGGCTTACCATTGTATCGATTTTACATTTGTGTTGTTATTTATAAACTCTAGATATTTTTGTATTCACATCATGTGATTTAATTTAGTTTTAAACATTATGTTTCGAATACTTGGTATATAGCTTATCATCAACTAATTCAAGGATGTTTCGATTGTTTTATCTTGCGTTTTAAATTTTTAGTTAACACTTCTAAATTACAACTAAACTGTACAATATTATCAGATATATGTATATGTCTGAAATACACTCCTGCTCACCAGCTTAAGGCCAAGTATTTGTGACGTATATTCCAGCTTTTATTACCATATCTGATTTTTTTTTTTACAATCTAGTTCAAATTGAGCTATAATAAATCGGGTAACAATGGTGGTTTGGCGTCTACACAGTAAAAAATGAAATTGATTTTTCAATCAAATTTAATTCCTTTGTAACGTAATTTGTAAGGTTAATTGGAATATTACATTTTGAAAGTATTTATCTTTTCATGTATTTTTAAATTCACCGATTCCTGTAAAATTCAGATAACATTGTAAAAATGTGAGAGCTTCATTAAATGTTACATGGTAAATCAGTATATTACATTCACCAAAATAAAATTAAGAGAAATAATAGTTTAAAAAACTTACAGTTTCATGTAAAATTCCATGACTACAACTAAATTACGTGAATAGAAATTAAAAAAATAACTGTTCACTATTCGGAAACATTCGTTTCGTGTTTAGTTGTTTATCTCATTGTGTGGAAATATTTCAAAGAGTGTGGTCGTGGTCGAAATTTATCAGACGTGGTAAAATTTAACATGAAAAAAATTATATTCAGGTATGTATATATTAAATAATAATTTTGTTCATAAATAAACAGTATAAATACACATGATAAATTTTAGTGAGAATGGCTACAACTATAAACATTTTTTGTGCATAATTTTTGAAGTGAAAGAGTTGAGAATAGGTTATAGTTTGTTTTAATCCTTCACCCGGTTGAACATAGTTAAATTTGATAGAAATAAATAAAAATGTCGGCAATTTTTGGGTTAACAATTCATAAATAATTATATTTAAACCATTTTATAACTAAACTATCCCATTTGTTCTTCAAAAAATTATTTTAAAATCAAAAAGTGTATTAAAAAAAATCGCTGTAGATCACAAAATCGTTCTTTCTATTCGTATAAAATATATGAAGTCAACGGGGTGAACGGATATACAGTGGTGTTCAATGAAATAGCACAGTTGGGGATTTTATTTGGAAATTGTTCATAATAAAAAAATATTTATCAATTTTCTATGATATTTTTTTAGTTATAGATCGAGTATATATAAACCTTCAAATAAAGAAAACAATTATGAAAAATGAAAAAATTACATAGTGTACTATTTCATTGAACACCACTGTAGATTACGAGATTTATGTGTTCTTCTATAGACACAATAAAACGAAATTAATATAAATTAATATTTAAGAAATTAATATAAAATAAATTTCAGATGATTGCAACGCCCGGTATTTTCCAATTAAATTCGATTCAATAGACAAAAATGTTCATTTGTGATATTTGTGAAGCGCCATGTATTGATGAAGAAAAATATTTTATCTATTTAAAATCTCATAAAAAAGAATTTAACGTAGTGTTTAAATGCATATTTAATAATTGTAATCGAACTTATTCTAAATTTGTTAGTTTTGCTTCTCATTATTATAAAATCCATCGTAAAAATACCAAGAAACTAACACATAATCAAAGAAATTTAGTATGTCAAATTAAAAATTGCTCCTTCAAAACTTTTGTAATAGAACAATTACTACACCATTTATTAAAGCACTTACGACTTTCTCTAACTTGTGTCATTAAATGTCCGCTTAATCGATGTTTGAAAATATTTAAGAACGAAAAAACGTTCAGAAACCATATCAACAGTGCTCATAAGGTCAAATTCTTCTTAAACAATATACAGAATCGTCAACTTATATGTACTTCTGATTTGAACAATCCAGTTACATTTAATGAGGAAAATAACTTTTTGTCCGAGAAGCTACCGATACATGAGGGAGAGAATGAGAATGTTATAAATGATTTTAGAAAGTTTCCTGAACTTGAGGGCACAAACTATATTAATATTCCAAATGTTACTGAACAGTTGCTAATTAATTTGAAAAGCGAGCATAATATACCAGAACGAATAATTTTAAAAATCGCAGATAATTTTTCACTTTGTTCAAATTTTCTTGAAACCAATGTTCGCGAATCCATCGATAATATTTTTAGTCAGCATAACGAGCAAAATGAATTGAAAAGTAAAGGGTTAGCGGCAATTCTTCCTCAAATAAATTTGATTTCGGATAATTCACTGTCGACTTATAAACGAGCAAAAAAATTGACATCTGATTATTACGTTAAACCCATAAAAATTTTATTAGGTATGAATAACCACCACAAATCTTGTTTTATTATTATATTCCAGTTATCGAAACACTAAACCAACTATTCAAAGACCCCCAAATTGTTTCTTAGCTCTACAGCCTTGGCCAAAAATATAAAGCACCCCTATCTATTAGCATTATATAATTATATTATGTCTTTCTAAACAATGGGTGTTAACGAACGAGTCATCCCACCGAATGCGACCCTTAATTATTGAAAATCACCAATTTTTGTTTTGTTTTAGGTTCTTAACAAGAAGTTGTAGCGTCGTAAAATTTTTTTATTTTAGTTTTGTATTTGATCGTGTGCAGTCTTCACATAAAGTGTTTTAAATCAAAAAGAGTTTTCGTAAGTTTTTTGAGAAAAAAGTGTGTTTGTGAAAATTATGCCTAAAGCGTGCCAACTCAGTGAAGGAATAAGGGCACAAATTGTGTTGTTGGATTCCCAGGGTGTGAGCCAAATTAAAATATCCCAAAAATTAAAATGCTCTCGTGGAGCAGTTCAATCTACATTAAAAGGGTTAAAGAGACCGGGGACTATGCCTATAAACTACGCTCAGGTAGAAATCGTATCACTTCGGTAAGAGACGATCGACAAATTGTGCGAAAATCTCAGATAGCTGCAGAGCATTTAACAGAACAAGAAGTTCACATTTCGGCACGGACAGTTAGAAGAAGGCTCCTGCAAGCTGGATTGAAAGGTTGTAAAGCAAGAAAAAAACCTTTGCTCTCACTTACCAACATAAAAAGTCGCTTGAGATGGGCTCGAGAACACAAACATTGGAATGACGTGGATTGGGCGAGAGTTGTTTGGTCAGATGAATCTACTTTTGAGGTAAATATAAAAAATAAATATTAAAAAATAATTAGTCAAAAAAAAAATAAAAAATTGTGCTATGTATTTTAAAAGAATTAATAGAGAAATTTATGTTAAATTTGATGGAATTCTTATAGATTTTTGGAACTCCTGGCGCAACCATCGTAAGAAGAAGAGTCGGGGAAGCATACAATCCTGATTGTATAGTGCCTACCGTAAAGCATGGAGGGGGTAAACTGATGGTGTGGGGTTGTATGGCATCATCAGGGGTGGGAAAACTGTTGTTTTGTGAGGGTCCGATGAACAGTACCAACTATGTTACCGTCCTCGAGGCTGCATTGAATGCCTCAATTCGGCAAATCTTTGGGGAAACGGATAGTTCTTCGATAATTTATCAACAGGATAATGCCCCCTGCCATACTTCCCGCGTTACGATGAGTTGGTTTCGAAAAAAACAAATTCGAGTCATGGACTGGCCCGCCCAGTCACCAGACCTAAATCCCATTGAAAATTTGTGGTCAATTTTAAAAAAAAAAATCAAGGATCGCAGTATGACTTCAAAGGAAGGCGCTGACAGAGGAATGGAAAAATATATCGAGAAATACCTGCGAAAAATTAGTACGGTCGATGAATAAAAGAGTCCTGGCTGTCATCAAAGCCAAAGGAGGACCTACAAAATACTAAAATTAATAAAATATAAAAAGTATTTCCTAAAAATATTGAGTTTTAATTTTTGTCTTCATTCGTTTTGTAGATACTGCAATTTGGGAGGGGTGCTTTATAATTTTGGCCTAGGCTGTATACGAGTATAGCTCAAGAAAGAAATTACTCCAAATTTTACGATTATACTGATGGATTTATATACCAAAATAATAGATTTTTTTATCAACAAAAACGAATTGAACTAATATTTTATGCAGATGCATTTGAAGTTTGCAATCCTTTAGGGTCTGCTAAAAGTAAACACAAAGTTTTGGCAGTTTATTTTTTGATAGGAAATTTAGATGTTCATAATAGATCCAAAATCAATAACATCATGCTAACTTTGCTATGCATAGAATCTCATGTGAAGACATTTGGATTCGATAAAATTTTTGACAAACTTTTATCAGATTTAAGCAAACTAGAAACTATTGGTATAGTGTTTGATGAGAAGATCGGATACATAAAAGGTTCTCTAATTGCAATTTGTGCTGATAATTTGGGGGCTCATCAAATCGGAGGATTTTTGGAAAACTTCAGTTCTACAGAGTATTTTTGCAGATTCTGTCATGCCATCTTAAAAGCTTTCAGAGAGAATTTTCACACGCGATTGAGTTTAAGAACAAAAACCTCTTACATGGCGGATGTTCGAAACTTGGAATTTCATGATTCTGTCAACGGAATTAAACATAACTCTGGTTTTAATCGCTTGAAATATTTAAATGTGAGCAACCCGGGCCTTCCGCCGTGTATAGCTCATGATTTGTACGAAGGTATTATTCCATTCGACTTACGCTTAGCTATTAATTATTTTGTGAAAAATCACTGGTTCACGTATGATTATTTCAATATGAATTTAGAACGTTTACAAAAAGCTTCAAAATATAATTCAAGTTTTCCTGAAATTAAACATAATAATAAAAAACTAACAGGTCAAAACTATTATACTTATACTATTTCCCCTAGCCATTCTGGACAAGATTAAAGATCCAAATGACCTGGTTTTAGAAATGGTCGTACATCTTCTATAAATCTCACAAATAGTTTCATCACATACAGTCACAATTTCTCAGATTCATCTAGTAGAGGGGTTAATTAATAATGTAAAGTAATTCTTAGACCCAAGCATCATTTCATGCAACACTATGGTGAGCTATTAAAACTATTTCGTCCTCTAGTTAAATTTTCCACCGTTCGTTTTGAAAGCAAACATCAGTATTTTAAGCAAATAGCATCAAAATCGCATAATTTTATCAACTTGTTAAAAACAATGACAGAGCGACATCAAATCTTACAGTCAACTCTTTTCAAAACGCGTTTCTCAACTAATAATATCAAAACAAAATTTATGCGATTAGAACCTGGAAATTTTTCATTAAGTGTCCCAAAAATATTTGTATATCAGACCAATAAATTAACATACAAAAACATAAAATATTTCTCTGGACAATCAGTTGCAATTTCCAATGTTGAAAACGGTTACGTTATTTGTTTAAACATAAAAAACATATTAGCTAATAATATTAAGTTCTCTAAAGTAGCATTTATAGGAAACTATTTTAAAATGATGTTCAACTATAAGATAGGTTTATTTGAAATTACTGATTCAAATGCCGATTTACATATCGTTCATTTTTATAACCTGTCCTCTCCGTTTCCCTTTCTTCCCTTCCACATTGGTGAGACTTTACAAGCAGCAATACATATAATTTGGTATGTTCCTTATAAATAAAAATCTGGTATAATTATAAGTACTAATCAAAAATGTATTTATTTGTTTCAGAACATATACGCATATATCAAAATTACTTATAAAATGAATTCACAACAACGGCTCTTCGTGAAGTTTGATTTTTAATGGAAATATTGAAAATATAATTGAAAAGAGTAAGTTGGCTTAACATTTTAATTTTAAAATTTTATTATAACTTTCGCAAATTTCAATTTTAGCGAATGCAGCAGGAATACCAGGATAAAAACTAGTCTCAGAAGCTGATGGTACCGAAATTGATGACCTTGAAGTGCTCGAATATTTTTGTAAAAAAATGAAATACATATTACAATTAATAGAAAACTCTTCCACATGGGTGCCAGCGCCATCAACGTCATCGAGTATTACATCGGCCTTTGATGAACAAATACCAAAAAATTCTGGAAAAAATATAATTACGTGGATTACAACCAATGAGGATATTATATCCCCAGATAGTCCCATTAGTTCCACAATTTCAATGTCGAGTGGAAGAATCACCTCTTTTAGTTCTGATAATTCACAAAATTCAACTGGTATTGGAGTAAAGCAGGCAGAGAAATTGTTTTGCGATTATACATTACCCATCAATAAAATGCCGGACGAAATAGTAGAACTGCTAAATCAGGGTAAACCACTGGGCGAACTATTCAATGACTTCATTCACTGCATTATTAATGATATGCGTAAAAGTTTCTATATTCCATAAAAAATATGTCGAACAATAGCAGCTCATCTAATTGAATCTTATCCTAATAGTCTGGCAGTAACCGATTGCAATGGCAAATTAATTTGCAAGGAACCAATTACACTGGCTACTAAGTTAGTTAACCATAACAATTATTTAAACCGAAATTCGAACTTGTCCATCGCCACACCAAGCTTGAAAAGAAAGATAAACATATCAGAAGGAGTACCGAATTTTTTTGAAAAAATTACCGATGAACAACTGCTAGATAATCAAGCTGACGAGAAACGAATATGGTTAAAAGAAAATTATGGAAGAGAAATTAATAACGACGAATTAAAAAAAGAAATTTTTCAAAAATTTAAATCTACTTTTAATCATCAACGGAGTTTTTTAAATGAAAACCCTAGTATAAAAGAGGTAGCAGATCAGTGGCCACATCTATTATCACATTAGTGCTTATTAACACATTTTTCTGAATTAATGAACATAGACGATACGTTATTTGATAATAAATGGGGTTTAATAAAACAAAAGCTGTTACTGTTTGGTAATAAGCTGAAGAATTTGTCATTAGAAGATGAACCAGATGAGGAAATACAAATTTTAAAAGTCATCACCTCATATTTTAATGAAAATTTGGGTATTCTTATGAAAAAATTTGCGGTATGTTTACAATTATTAAACTTGACTTCTTAGGATTAAATTAAAACCAACATTATTTTTTTAATATTTTTCAGTATGGATCATCAGTAAATGGCATAGAAGTATCTATTTCGACGCCATTCTTTGCAGTTATTGGTAATTATTTATTACCTACTTAATATTATAATACTCTTCTAATACTGATATTATATTTTTCGTTGTAGATCAACTTGATAATAATAAAATTATATATTTTTATGTTGAAAAGCAATTATTTGATTCGAAATGCGGCTCAGTTAAGATGGCTGTACTTCTCTCAATTGCTGCTTTTTATGTATTCAATATTCAGTATCCGACGGAATTATCACAATCTCTCGAGGCGATGCAAAAAATTTTTCTCGACGTAGATGTTAATTTTGCCCGTTCAAGCAAGAAAAAAATGAATTTTAAATCTAAAGCAGTAAACTTTTTAAAAAACATTTTGTAAATTAGTAAATTAATATTAGCTATAAGTAAATGTACTGAATTTTACCGCAATTATTCATCCCACTCGGAAGACAGAATTAAGTGTTTTATCATTTTTAAGGTATTTTATTTTATTTATATTAACAATTGAATTAGGTAATTCATAATCATTTTACTCATTATAATTAAGAATAAATTTAATGTGTAATTAAAATAAATAAATAAGAATTAATTAAATAAAAAAAATTTTTGTAACGATTGCGTTTCATTTAGATGGGTCATTTTAATTTTTAATATTACCATATATTTCATGCAAAATGATTAGAAATTACAATACAAGCTTTTAAAAGTACGCAACAATGCATTCAAAAAAGTACGAGCTTTTGTTCACATAACTAATTATTCATGTAAAATTACAAGTTTTTTTTAGATAAACTTTTACATGACTTACCTAGTGAATTTAATTTTTATTGCACTTATTTCTCAATGTGGAATGTATTTTCCAACCGCTTTAATTTTACATGAAAAAGTTCGGCCATTTTGCCCACTTGAAAATTCTTGTAAAATTCAACGGAAATTTTTTACTGTGTACTGGGGGGGGGGACCAAAGTTGAGTAGATTAATCTATCAGCTCCGTAACCTTCCAGTAGGGAGCACATCACGTGAGCTGTTCTGGTATTGTCATTATGCAGCTGCGTGATGGGTATAATTGTGTAAGGGGTAACCTGCACTCTTAGAAATTTTGATGTGATTTAACTACTTTTAAAGTAGGAAACAGGTAACCTACTTTAAAAGTAGTTAATTCTCATTTTCGTGTGAATCAAAAAAATGTGTGAAAACCTCAAGTGTGAAATCACGCTATTTTAAAGTGAATTGCCTTTAAAGCAACGAAATAAAAAATATAATTTCAGAGGTAATAACTTTCAAACTTCAAGTAAAATACACATTCTTAGTGTAAATTACCACCTTTAAAACGAAAACCCCACTCTTCCCATCTACCCTTTGAAATGTTAAAAACCACAAAAATGGTGTAAATTTTTCTCCATTTTTCTCTTAAAATAAATAAATTGGATTTTACATTTTTTTTTAATAATTTTTTATTAAATAGTATTTAAATATAGTTAAATATAAGTTCTGTAATTTTATTACATTTTCAAGATCAAATTTTTTGTGTTGCGGAATAGAAGCTCTATGGATTTTTTTAGATCCCTCGACATCTATTGTGATATTTGCTGCGAAAACATTATATTAAAAGCAAAATAATTGCAAATTATTAATGCTACCGTTTTCATTAAATCGATTTTGACGGATGCATAAATATGTTCTTGTATTTTTTCTATTAAAACGTAAGTCAGTGTTCCTTCTGGAGATTCTGAAATTTAAACATTTTTAATTAAACTTGTAATTTAATAAAACGTTCTTAAAATTATTTTCACTTGTAACAAACCGTGGTCACAGCTTCATAAATGACGAACCATGACAACGGTTGTTAACAGAATATTACTGTAGTTTTTTTTCTTGGTGCGGTTTGCCTGTCTCTGGCTATTTCTCGTCGGTGTGTCGTGGGTGGTCCAAGACTACAGTAATCTTGAATAAACCGCTTAGATGGAATTACACCTATCAATAAAAATTATGCATAATAGGAAGTAGTATGATCACATCACTAAAGTCCCCTGTCACTCACTTTGATTTCACTCACTGAAATTACTTAACAAATCATCGAAATGTTCTCAGGAACAAAAACCAAAAGAAAATCCATGATTACAAATTAAAGACAATAATTCTAATCCGAACAAATTCCAGATATAGCAAGATAACTAATAATACAGTGTAAAAAAAAAATCAGAAAATAATACAAGAATAATTATGAAGTAATAATAATAAGATTATAAACAATAAAATGACGGAAATAGAAAACAAGAAAAATGTACAAAAAAAAAATAATGAAAAAATAATGAAATATAATAATAAAATATAAAATAAGAAATAATAATTTGTAAAAACTTGCGATTTACTAAATAACCACTATCGATGTACCGCCAATCCGAAAACAAATCCAAACTGGTCCCACTTTACTGCTTCTTTGATATACTGGAACAGTTGCTCGTGCACTCCAGAATTAACATTGATCAGCCAATTATTGAACATTGGTGTTTAACATAGTTAATAACCGTTCAATGGTCTAACAAGGAAAATGCATTCACAAAATAATATCAATGATTGTGTGATGGATATTAATGTGATTGATGGAATTATTATTATTATTATTTTTTTATTGTTTTTTCAGAGGTTTGTGTTTTTTTTTTTCACTGAACTTTATTTAAGACATCATGATCTATTCCAACATACACAAGTTTATAAACCACAACGAAATTATCAAAATATGATTTACAACAACGGAATTCCACTCATATAGAAATAAAAAAAAACTTTTATAATTGTCCTTTTATTTCAATTTTACTTATTTATTATAATTATTATGTTTTTATGATTTAATAATTTAAATTTTTATTATTAAATTTATAACCAATACACAGAATATTTTTCATGGATTTTGTTTTTTTTTACATAATACCGATCGACCATTAAGGCATTATCCGTCTTTAGTAATTAACGGCACAGTTTTATCATCCGACTTTACGCGGGAAAAAAAAAAATTCAATTTATTATAATTTTTGTTTATCACTGATAATTTAATAACCGAACGGTTTACATATGCACGTTACGCGCTAAAGCATACTATGAACTACTGTTTTTGATCGAATTATAACTTTATGATTTTTAAGATTTCAATTTAGAGCTACACTCCCTTATTTAATGTTAATAATTTTTGGTTTTCGTTTTATTTTAGTTTTTTACTTTTTTTTTTTTATGATTTGTTAATTGTATTTTACAATCACACAACAAATAAATTATTCGACTGACTGCACTTATTGAAAAAATTGACTCAACTGACCCCGTATCAATTTTATTCTTCTTTTTCTACCAAACAGAAGCGGGGGAAAAAAAAAATCGTATAACGAACAAACCAAGCCAGATAAGGTCAACCACAGGCGATGCTCACCACGGATAACGACAATTTATAAAGCCTCACCACCACGACAAAAAAAACTTGTGACCAATAAGATGCGTCACACACTTACCAACGAAAGATGTCCATGGTGGATTCGTGGCGATTTCATTTCTTAATGTAGTCTAACGTTGCATTCGTTTAGTCTAAAGAGCACAGGTTTTGCTACACATTTTTTTTTTTTTTTTCAATTTAATATCTAAACTGTAGCATATGCGGTTCGTTCAATTTGACATCTTAAGGGGTAACCAGCGAATCAGTAAGAATCGTTACAGAATTTGACGAAAGTATTTCCTTACAGAATATTTGACATATCAGCCACCGAATCCGTAATAACTGACAAATACAGTATAAAAATTGTAATATGAATAGCAAAATTATTATTTTTAAGAAAAGTGTGCCGTGAAAATTTTGGTGTTTTTCTGACATTTCCTTCAGTTTGCGCGTTAATTTTCGCTCTGTTAAGTGACAGCCGAACTGAACGAACATTTCTTAAAGATTCGCTGGTCAGTAACATGCACTTTCTGTATATCGCATTTTTACTTAAAGTTGTTACTGACTCGCTGGTTCACCCATACATAACTTATGCCGTACATGGTGCAATCGAGTAGCATCGTTTTCAAAACTAGCAAAAAACCTGTAAAAACACGATTACTATGTCTATAAACAGAAACAAACACTGTAAAAAACACTGATTTTGTGTGAATAAAATATGCAAAGGAAAACACACTGAAACGAGGAAATTAACTCTCTTATTTCCTAAAATCACACCAATAATGAGAAAACCCGAAAATTTGTGAAATCACATGTCATAGTAGAAAATATGCAACAATGACGTGCGTATTAGTCATTTCTTTGGGTTACATAACACATTTGTTTATGCCATTTTACTACCTGTTTTTAGAGTGTGTTCACAATTCGGAAGTATACGTACGGCCTCCTCGTGGCAACCACTGATAACTAAGCCCATTTGGCACATTTTTGGCCATTTAACACAGACTGAAGTACGGTGCTAAAGGAGAAAACCTTGACCAAAAACCCTAATCTAAGGTGGAACAGCATATGCCGATGGATGAATGGCTGATAGGTTAATCAGTCCAAAATATGCGAACTCTGGATACCAGGCACCCTACAGTTTTATTTAGCCTTCCTGTAGTAAAGCTGGGTGAGCTACAGGCGATTTGCAATTCCCAGCAACTCGTAGGAGTAAAATCAAACGGAATACGAGGGACAACCCTCTCGAGGTCCTTGGGCTCCAATGCTACCGTCTTTCTAGCGGAACTACATGCTGTAGTAAACATCTAGGAGGGAGAGCAATAAGCCCAGATAGTATGTATCACTTACCGGGAGGCAGTATTGTCAGGTTTATTAAGAACCTGAATATTGACTGGACGGATAATTAAGCAGGGTCCAGCACAATAGATCTTTTAGGTTGCAGTGCGAAGTGGCTGATCGCCCGCATGGCCCTCCAATAGTCTACCGAAAACAAAAATCCGAAATATATTATTTAAACTAGCTGCACCCGGCCACGCGCGTTTCCGTGGTTCAGTCTATATTCTGGTTAAATGGAAAAGAAAGAAAAGAGAAAGCACATGTTTCTAATATGTTTAATTTCACAATACTTGTAGGTATACAATATTTTTTTGTTGTTCCATTGTCTGTGCAGATATAGAGATTGTTAGGTTTGCCGACTCTAGAACACGCACATATATGTATAACTGTTCATGTGAGAAGCAATCCGTGTCTAGATCTAAATCGCACAATTCTAATGATTGGCTCTGAGCTTTGTTGATGGTGATTCCAAATGCCAATCGAATTGGGAATTGCGATCTCTTAAATTGAAATGGTATATCCATTGGAATCATAGAAATGAGATGAATGAGGACATCTTCATCTTTGAATCGTCCTGTCAAGATTGTTGCTTCTACGGCGTTACTCATTAATTTTTTTTACTGCAAGCCGCGTACCATTGTAAAGCGACGGTATCACTGGCAGATCGAATGAATTCAAAAATTCTAATGGATAATTAACCGCTTCATCTGCATCCACAACAATGTCAACCGACTTGCTTGTATGAGACTGCCTCGCTTTGAATTTTAGACTGAATAATATTGTTAAGTGCGCAGACGGCAAGAATAACTCGTTGACTCAGCCAATCGTGATTCTCACAAAGTAGAGTATTTGAGGCAAGCATTTATTTCGTCCGCCGTAATTTTGCCTGAAATCTCCTGCACGCAATATGAATGCGTTTTAATGTTTCCACGTAAATCTTGCAATGATCGATCAAGAGCCCCTAGTGATTTTTTGTGTGCCATTGTGCATTCATCCCAAACAATAAGTTTGCATTTCTGCAATACTTTTCCCAAACCGCATGCTTTAGAAATGTTGCACGTAGGAGTTTCAATGAATAGCATGTTCAATGGAATTTCAAAGCGGAATGAGCAGTTCTTCCACCTGGGTACTGAATCTCTAAAACACATAATCTCATGTGTAAACGTGAAAACTTGTCAAAAGCAAACCTTACTTTTAGAAGTTCGCAATTTTTCGATTTGTCTACTACTCAAATAATATCGTAAAATTGCAATCTCCTTAAAAGTAAGCTTGCACGTAAGACAAAATATCACCCGTATTGCAATTTTGTTCACGACGCAATTCTCCATCGAACGAAGCAGCAGCAGATCGATTCGGTGATGGCATTCCCAAATGATTGAGAATTTTGTTCGCGATTTTTAAGCAAAAATCTTCAATCATTATCAACGCTTCGTTGTAGATCATATTTGAATTCTCCTCGCATTTTCGACGGAAAATATCTTCAACAATGTGCGATTTATATTTCTCACATAACTCTGTTGGAGATGAAGGACAGGAAGCGGTCAATGTGATTGCAAACAATGCACCAATTTGATTTGGATGTGACGTTTTACACCCGTCATTAATGCAAACATCCCAGTGTCGGTCGTTCTCCAATAAATTCAGATCTTGACATGCCCTGCGGAAAGTAACATGTGTGACGCCGTTAACAATTCCCAATTGCTGGAAAGACGTTGGAGCGAGTACCATTAGCAATAGCATGCGAAGAAAGAAGCATTCACCTTGATTGGGATGCGCGGTGTACAGTATGCATATCGTGGTTTGTTTGAATATGCCAAGTTGTCCATCGACTCGCTCTCCTCGTTTGCGTCGTCCAAATAATTTTCTACTCGCATTCCATGTGTAATACTTATAGGCACTTCCGAAAACAACAGTGTTTTCGCAAAAGTGTCATTTTGACATAACGTCAGGGCAATTTGTTCCACATTTGCAGCTGTGAAATAAATGCGTTGTCCATTTTCTAAATGTAATGTTAGGTGAACAATAGCTGGACTTCATTCATGTATGGGAAATGAAAGGATTTGTAATACAGCTTCATTGCCGATTATGTATCTTCCAGCCTGATACTGTGCGATTTCATCGATTTGTATGACTGCATTCCTATCACTTCTTCCTGGTTAAACACCAAAAACTGCCATGTCGCTGCCTTTATTCACGTACTTACAAATGTATTTCATCGAATTAACGGAGTAACAGTATTCCACGTTTATGTGCGCGAACAACCCACCAGTTGCATACTTCGATGCCACCGTTTTGCATTTGCATGGTTGCTAATTTACCGCCAGCTTCTACTCATCTTCTTTCTTGATAAAGGATATCCATCGTTTCCTGTAACTTTGTTGAATACTAAAGCTGGAGGATATCGCTTAGAACATTTTCCGTCTATCATGCATGGTGAATTTAGATTCATTGTTCCCCAAGGTCCATGTGTCATATTAGTTACAACTTCATGCAAATCCTTATCGTCGTCGGCATCGGGTATTTCAGCGCATATTACATTGTCGATTTTGTTTGAAGTGATTTTGTTATAGAGATGTGGGTGTGGCAATCCTATCTTTTGTCATTCCACTGAGCACATCCACAACAGCGCAAAGATCCAAACACAACGATTTCTGCTTCTTTCTAAAAAAGACGTGCTGTGATGTCATGCTTATCCACCGGCGATTGCCAGGGAAGTAAGAGGTGTTGTATATCGTCCCAAGCTGGATTACATGTAAATGTAATAAATAGGTCTGGTCGCCCGTAGTGACGAACTGGGTGGTACTCTTGCATATGATGTGGACTGCCAGTATATGAATATGGCAAAATCGTTAGTCTTCCAACGTTAGTTGTATTACCATCATTTACAACTGACTACCGTCATTTACGTTTCAATTTTCGCATAGATATCTACAATATATTGGTGATACAAATAAAGGTATTACAAAATGTGATTGTCTTCATTCTCTCGAATCATTAATCGGTATGAATAATAGTTCATTACGCTGCATTTCTTATTTCTTTCTTCGCCACTGACTGGATTTTTATCATCTTAACATTGAAGTGATATCAATCGGCACCATCCCAAAAAATGATTGGATATTGCAGGGCATCATAACATCGATGAGTTTCTGAAACTTTTGTCAATTAATCGTTTCTCGCAGACGAAGAACAATATCTCTAGGTTGGAATTGATCTCCGACTATAACAATTGCCACTTCGTCTTTAGTTGGCGGATTGAATTTTCGCGCATGTCTCCAGCAGGCATTTTGTCAGCATGAATAACAATCTTGTTCCAGATGGAATCATGTCAATTGCTGTTTTGAACAAACGAACTAAATGGTTTTTTACGTGAAGAAGCTCTGGTAGTTGGGAAACAATGGACCTTTTTATGCCGGTAGAAATTCCGCAGCGTGCATTCAATTCATCGTTGCCATCACCGAAGAAATACATTTATAGAAATTTATGTTGCAACACATTCCTTTCCTTTCTCCATTAAATTTCAGAGCCTTGCCATGAGCAAACACTTCAGTCATAGTACCGATGAGAACATGCCGGCTCAAACTATAATAATCAGCTGGGTTGCACCGGAATGCAAGACGATTGTAATCGCTTGATTGCTAAACACGGAGTCGTGTTTGATGCTGATCGGCTGTTTCTCATTGACTTCTTTCAGCCATCCTCAGCCTGTCGCCGTCATTCTATAGAGAACGAAGCAGATCTGAAGCTGCAGAACGCCATCGCCGTGCCAGCAACCGTGCATCCTCAAGTCTGGCTGATGTATGTCGCGCTGCTGCTTCCTCGGCACGTATTTGAGCCATTATTGGTCGGTTTTGCTCGTTCGCTGATGCCCGTTCTTCCTTAGTTTGATCTGCAATTACTCGTCGCAGTGCTTCCGCTCCGTGAGCACGACGATATAAGCTTGATTTTCTGCGTGGCATTATTTTGATAAACTAACCGAATCAATGCAATCGGAACTATTGAAAATTTATTATTTGTTGACGCACGACATTTTTTTTTTTTTTGGTTTGTTCCCTCTACCAGACTGAGCTGGGCAAAATAGAGTAGCCGTCGATCATTTCTTTTGTGGCAATTTTGGCCATCAAGCCAACAACCCGAGTCGTCGAACGTGGAGTCAAACGTTGCTTTCAGTCAATTGCCAAAATTCAGGCAACAGTTGAAGCAGCAAGACATCAGAATGCGGGGTTTATATCGAAAGATTAGATTAGCTGAATGAACAAATATGCATGGAGACTTCCGAAGAATAGGAAGCAAATTCAAAATATTTCGTAGACCAACACTACGAAAATTTAAACAATGATCACGAGAAGATTGTAATACAATTAACAACATTATTGGAAGAAGAGGAATTAGGCAAGATAAAACCATTAGAAATTCGTCTACCACCAGTAGAAATTCCACATTTTCACGGAGACTACACGAAGTGGGTAGGTTTCTCTGATACATTTAAACATTTAGTTCATAACAATAATCAGCTCACCACGACACATAAAATGAACTACCTTAAAAGTCACGTAGAAGGGTCAGCTAGAAAATTATTGAGTCATTTGAAACCTACTGGAGACAATTACGATGCAGCTTGGAAAATATTAGAGAACCGCTTCAACAACAGGAGATTATTCGTATCTAATTTGTTGAACACTTTATTGAATCAGCATACGATCAACACGGTGTCAGCTGCTGCGATCAAAAACTTGCATGACACAACAACCGAGTGCCTAGACGCCATAAGGAATACAGGCCTTTGCATATTGAAACATGGGGAGTCCTTTCATCATCATGAGCTTGTTGAAAAAGTTGGACAACGAGTCACGACGGCTATACGAAAGCTCTCTAGAGAACCCAAGAGAATTTCAACAAACAAACCAATTCTTGAAGTATCTAGAAAGGCGTTTCCAATCTTTAGAAGCGATCGGTAACAACAAGATAATACCAACCCAACAAGTGAGATTTCAACCACAACCGCTAAGACGAGCTTTCGTAACTGCCACACAACCAAGTAATATTTGCGTGTGCTGTCAGAAAAACCACAGGACCGAATCATGCCAACATTTCAAAGATTTAAGCATTTCTGAAAGAAACCAGATGGTCATACTGCACAATTTGTGCAGAAATTATCTCAGCCAAAAGCATTCGACAATAAATCATGAAAACAGTATTGCAAAGCTGAACATCTCAGCACTCGACAAGAATAGTGGCCCGGTACTTTTAGCAACAGCCCTAATAAAAGTACAGAATATGTTCGGTAGCTTTACTCTACTACGAGGACTGATCGATCCAGGCTCACAGGCTACTTTCATCACAGAGCAAGCAGCACAACAACTAGGCCTGCCAAGGACAAGAGTTCTAACTGAAATTTCTGGAATTTCAGCAACAAAAGTACGAGCCAATCAACAGATAGCGATAGAAATAAGTCCAAGATTTCCATCGATTTTCAAGATCGAAGTTAATGCTTTAGTTCTGGGAACTATCACCAAACCACTTCCAGACAAGAACTCATTGTGTTTAGACAGCGAATTACAAAAAGAAGTATTCCTAGCCGACCCTACTTTTGACACTCCAGGACCTATTGATCTTTTAATAGGTGCCGACATATATGGAGAAATCATGTTAGAATGCATAAAAAGGGATCCGCATCATAAGTGCATAGCGCAAAGATCAGAGCTAGGATGGATCATATCTGGTCATCTAACTCAATACAACAGCATGAAGGTCACACGGTTAAATAGCCACGTCACATTAGCAGAGATAGACAAGCAATTAAAATGCTTTTGGGAATCCGAAGAATTGCATCCTAAACGAAGCCTAACTGCTGAAGAGATCAAATGTGAGCAGTACTATAAAGAGACTCACAAGCGATTAACAAATGGACGATCGAAGTTCGAATGCCGCTTCACAATGACAAGCTCAAAGAAGTGGGAATAGGAGAATCTAAAAGTAAAGCAGCAGCTAGATTGCTTCAAATTGAAAAAAGGTTCAAGAAGGATGACGACTTTAAGAATCAATATCACAATTTCATGAACGAGTACATCCAGTTGAATCTCATGGAATTAATTAAGGATGATACGGAAAAATATGCTTCTCGGGTTTACTACATGCCAGACCATTTTCTCATAAAAGAAGATGGCACAACTACGAGATTGAGGGTAGTTTTTGACGCTTCCTGCAAAACAACAACAGGAACATCACTAAATGAAATGAAGGATGTTGGTTCAACATTACAAGACAACTTAACGGCAATATTGATCAGATGGAAAAAACATCGAAAATGTTCAGACAGATCAGAATAGCCCGTGAAGATCAAGATTTTCAACGAATCCTCTGGCGATCTGAAACAAATAAGCCAATGAGCAGTTATAGATTAAAAACTATCACATACGGAACAGCGTCTGCAACTTATTTGACTACAAAGACGTTACAACAATTAGCCATTGATGAAGCGTCAAGATATCCAATTGGTTCATGATTGTTCAAAACGATTTCTATGTGGATGATCTTCTATCTGGAGCTAAAACAATCGCAGAAGTAATCGCTGCGAAAATGAACTACTAAATCTCCTTTCCGGTGATGGTTTCAACCTCAGAAAATGGCCTAGCAATGAAAAAGCGTTTTTAGAAGAGCTTCCAGAAAATCTGAAAGAAACAGGACTCCACACTATAGAATTTAGTGATACAGTAAAAACACTTGGGCTCCTGTGGAACTCTTCAACAGACACCTTTCAATTTAAAGTTATTTTGCCAGCATCTAAAACAACAATATCCAAACGAACAATCTTATCAGAGGCATCAAGGCTCTTCGATCCGCTAGGATGGTTAGCACCTGTGGTGATCCAGTAAATCCTGAAAACAGATGGTTAAACTACAAAATGGAACTACCACGTTTAGAGGAAATCAGAATTCACCGTTGGATAAATTACAACAGTGACGCCAAAATTGAACTACATGGTTTCTGTGACGCCTCGAATCAAGCATATGCTGCAGTAGTATACAGTAAAACAAACAACCAAATCACAATAATCGCAGCAAAAACAAAGGTTGCACCGTTAAACCAAACAATATCCCTATCAAGATTAGAGCTCAACGCCGCATTGCTACTTTCTAAATTGCTCAAAAATGTCAAACATGCGTTGAACATCAACAGCAATATATCAACATTTTGCTGGAGCGATTCCACAGCAGTTTTGGGTTGGATACAAGGAGACCCACAATACCATAAGACTTTTGTGGCGAACAGAATAACAGAGATACAAGCCATTACCGATCCTAGCCAATGGCATCACGTGATCTCTAATGAGAATCCTGCTGACTGCGCATCTCGAGCTTTAAACCCAGTTCAATTATTAACCCATAAAAATTGGTGGGAAAGACCAAAATAGCTAAAGTATTTGAGCTATCCAATAACAAAAATCAACAGTGAAGAAATGGAGCAAGCGGCCAGCATGGAACGAAAATCAATAAGAACATTTACAATAACAGTGAAAAAGTTTGTGATTGAATTCGATAGGTTCTCTTCGTTACAACAGCTTGTTCATAGCATTGCGCACTGTCTACGATTTCCATCAAATGCAAAATCAAAAACTAAAAACAACTCTCCTGGCGAATTTTTATATCTGTGAGGGATTTTCCATATACCAAGATTTGTGGTGATATAAAGTGCCGTTGGATAACACCGAATTCGTGAGTCGAGAAATATAAAGTACCGTATTTTGTTCCAAGGCAGTATCAAACGGCTAAAGTAATACGCGTTATATTTAAAAATAAGTGCTGTTGTACGCAGTTTTAATTTGGCAAAGATCAAAGATAAAATCAGAACGGTTCTAAGATCACCGGATTTGTGAGTCGAGAAATATAAAGTACCGTATTGTGTACCAAGGAAGTTTGCGTAAAATTTAAAAATAAATGTTGGATAGAGTTTTAATTTAGTGAAGATAAAACTAGAATGGTTCTTATAATTTATTGTGTTTATATATGAAGTAAAGTGTTTTGATTTTGGGGCTGAAAGTGAGGTTTGCTATTATATAACCAATTATTAAGAAATTTTAACTGAGATGGGCCGAACAAAAAAATAATCTACATAATTCACCTGAAATTGAGGACGTTGAATTCAAATAATACAGTGCTATTGAACCAACCATACTGCAGCATTATGATGGAGGGTAGTGACAGCGGAGATATGACAAATAGAAGTAGAGAGACTAATGCTAGCGAACTTAACGGCAACCAACAGGAAGATAATATCCAGTTAGTAGAGTTACGAATACGGGAGGATCGTTGAAAGATAAAGAAATCAGAATGAAATCTACTATCGTGCCTACTGCTGGAGCTTGCTTAAGTTTTAAAGATGTCGAAGAATCGCTTTCGAAGTTTAGCGGGTAGGATGATTATCCCGTCGAGAAATGGATTCAGGATGTCGAAGATGCTGCTGAATTAATGAAATGGAATGCTGAACAGAAAGTTATTTATTCAAAAAGACTGTTAACTGGAACAGCAAAAGACAGTTTACGTTTAACGGTTACTGATACCTGGGAAAACCTAACCACACATTTAGTCAACGAGTTCAAAAAGAAAGTGAATTCTTCTGTGGCGCATGGCAGAGAGGAATAAAAAGAAAAGAATCTTTCAAAAATTATTTAATCGCTATGCGTGAACTAGGCCAAACCGGCAACTTGGAAGATGCTTCGATAATCGATTACTGTATAAGTGGAATAACCGATTATGTTCATAATAAGGCGGTTTTATATTAAAAGTGAACTCGTAATTTATGAAGAAATCAATCAAAAAATTAAGATAAGAGCACCAATCGAGAGCGTAACAACAAGGCCAATTGAGAACAAAAAGTCAAATATATTCCGAAGAATGCCAAGATGTTACAACTGTGGTGGAACCGGGCATCTATAGAGAAGCCACAGAGTATCAGGATGATTGTTCTTCTAAAGCTGTCAAAAATGTAACGTTCAATGGAAATGAACTTTGTGCACTAGTTGATACCGGAAGCGACATTAGTTAATGTCACATAAAAAATTCATTGGAACGGGCATTTGCGAATTTAGTGAGGAGTGCACAATATTCCATGGTGCGGGGTCCAGAGATGAACCAACCGTAGGTAGGTTTAATGCAAAGCTAAAAATAGAGGATGAAGTATATGAGACCACAATTCACATAGTTCCTGATGAAATATTGACAGTTGACTTTTTATTGGATAAAGATTTAGGTAGAGATTTGAGAAATCAAACGCCGACTGGAATTACTATGAGAAAATTCATTCCGGAAAACGTTTCAATGGTGATTGAGCATGAAGAACTTCCGCTGAACATAAACCATATTAATGATTGTGAAGTGGCGGATAGAATTCGATTATTGGTACTAACTGATGAGAAACCGATTGCTGACCGATTGCTTATAAACTGAATTATGTAAGAAAATTATTAAAACTGTATGATTTTAACTAGTTAAAATACCGTGCATTTATTAAAAATAAAATTTAAAATTTTAACAGTTTTAATACAAAATTTCATTTTATCGTTTTAATTTACGATGATAAATTGAAATTTTGTATTAAAACTGTTAAAATAATTTGGTAAAAATGGGAATATCCTTCTCGTTACTCGTTCTCAATATGTACCGGGTTTTACTGACTACGTATTTTAAACTGTATGTCATAAAAATTAAAAAGTCGTCGAAAAGTAACTTCGTAAACTGCCTTTTCACTAAGCATCTATGGGGTGTAAGGGGCGCCGGTTTAGATGGTCTTAAAATACTAGCCCAAATGCCAACCTCACCTGCACGTGGTACTTCCTGCTAATTAACTAACGAGGCTCTGGCGACCGAGATACGGCGGAATAACCGACTACCGAGAACATAGCAAATGATGTTCTCTTCAATGACCCACTACCAACTTGTACTGGTTAGGTTGGTAGTTGATACATAACCAGTTTTAAAGCAATGAGTACAACGCAAAAAGGAAACAATACCCCAGGTGGTAAACCAACTACACAGTTGGCTAATCAACCCTCTTACGAGGCTGGCTCAATGGATTCTGGGGTGAGCCAATCATTGCTAAGCCCATTCGAAAGAAGTTCAATGTTGTTAAGATCACCAAACAATCATACTAACTCTGCAAATCAGCAGAAAGACAAAAACGCTGAACTTTGTCGAAAACTCAGTGAAGTAGATGTATTTTTAACCCAACTAAGAAGCGAAATTGAAAAACTAAAAAAAGAAAATTAAGAATTAAAGAAACCCAAACCAATGGAGATTTCTGAAAACCCGCTAACTTGTTATAATGAAACAAGTACTCACACCAGTTATAACAATGAGTTCCATACTGATGAAGAGGATCTCATGAGAGAAACAGATTGGGTACTGAAAAGGAAGAAAAGACCTACCAAAAAACGAAAAGCAGAATTCTCGCCTGAAGTTGGAGATCATCCGCAAGCTAATGTATTAGTAACTGGTGATACTAATACCAAACGAGCTCACCAGCAACAGCAACAAAAGGTTGTACCGAAAGAAAAGGCTCCTCCGCCAATTAATGTAATCGGCATAACAGAATTTGCTAGTATACAATCTATAATGAAATCAGTGACAGCTAAGGAATATAGAGTAGTGTCACTAAACAATAACGTGTGGAAAATCAATACTCCAGATTCCGATACATAAGGACGGAAGGTAAAGAATGGTTCACATACGAAGATAAAAACGAACGCGCAATTAAGGTTATGGCCAGAGGCCTTCAACCAACGTGTAAGAAGGAGGACATAATTGAGGATCTAAAGGCAACAGATCTGCAAATAGGAGATGCAGTAAACATCCTAAAACGAGAGAGAGGTGAGAACAATCAAGTCAAAAAAAGGTGCTTCCACTCTTCATACTTACGTTTAACAAAAAGGAGAAAGTTGAAAACATCTTCAACATCAAAGCAATTCTCAATATGAGGGTTAAAATAGAACCGCTTAAGAAAAACACGAGGCTAATACCTCAATGCAAAAAATGCCAAGGTTTCAATCACACGCAAAAATATTGCAGACGGGAGCCAAGATGCGTAAAATGTGCTGGAAAACACAACGCGAAAGAGTGTACAGAAAGTAGAAACACCCCTGCAAAATGTATAAACTGTAAAGGGCATCATTCTGCAAATTATAGAGGATGTGAAGTAGCCAAAGAACTTCAAAGACTAAGAAACAAAACGCATCAGTTTCCTCAAAACCCTAGGGTTACCAGAGAAGAGAAACCAACTAAAACCCAAGCGGAGCCAAAACCACCAGGTATTGGTACAGAGCGAAAATTTATTCACAAATTGTACAGCAATCATCTAATGCTACGAATGATAACCCCCTTGAAAGGATTTGTCGAAGCATAGAAGCCATAAATGTAAGGCTAGCAAAGCAAGAACGTGGTCTAGAAGCTTTATATAAGCGTCTAGATATGCATCAATCCTTGAACGAGGCAACAGCCCTCATATACTAAAATGAGCAGATCATTAAGAATTGTCACCTGGAACGCGAACGGACTAGCGCAACACATTCCAGAGCTAGAAATTTTTCTAAATTTAGAAAAAATAGATATCTGCCTTATATTGGAGAGCCATTTGACAAAAACATCATTTATTAAAATACATGATTATGAATGTTACCATGCTGTTCACCCAGGAGGAAAACCCAGAAAAGGATCAACAGTAATAGTGAAAAAGAGTCTCAAACACTATGAAGAACCTAGTATAGAAGAGGAAAGTATGCAAGTTAAAACCATAAAAGTTGAAACTAACAATAATAATGAATACAGTATTTCCTCTATCTACTGCCCTCCACGCTATAATCTAAACAAACAAGATTATAATAGACTCTTTAGATCACTAGGATCCAATTTTATTATTGGTGGTGACTTTAATGCAAAAAACACCTATTGGGGATCAAGACTTACAACCCATAAAGGAAAAGAGCTTTTCGAAGCCGGACGAATAAATAACTGCGAGTTCCACTCTGGAGGTAAACCAATAAATTAACAAATAATAGAACTAACTGAGACCTATTCCAAGAATTAATTGAAATGCAAATAAATCTACGAGTGCCGATTAAAACACCGGTACAGTTGGAAGACGAACTAGAGGTATTTAACAGTACTATTCAACAAGCAGCATGGGAAAATTCTCCTGCTAGTCACACCGAATCCCGTAGGAACCTAAATTATCCTATTGATGTCAGGGAGTTTGTTAGAGAGAAACGGAAGGCAAGAAAAACCTGGCAAAGGACACGCGCCCCGGAAAACAAAAAAATCCTCAATTTTCTATGCAATAAACTAAAACAACTTATAAAAGAAATTAAGACGAAACTATTAACAAGTACTTAAATAGTCTCACCGAACATAAAGATACTGATTACTCTCTTTGGAAAGCAACAAAGGGATTAAAAAGAACCAAAACGCATGTGCCGCCTATTAAAAATGGGGAAGGAACCTGGGCCAAAAGCGACAAGCAAAAAGCTATTCTATTTGCAGCTCACTTGGAAGATACCTTTCAACCGTTACCTAGGCAAACAGCAGATGAAAACGTAATAACAATTAGCAAAATTGATGAATATAATATTCGATGTGTAACATTACAGGAATTAAAAAATGAGATCAAGTGTAATTTGAACGCAAAAAAAGCTCCAGGATATGATTTAATTACTGGACAAGTCGTAAAAGCCATTCCCGAGAAGGGACTACGAAAATTGGTTCAAATTATCAATGCTGTCTTCAGACTAAAATATGTCCCACGGCAATGGAAGGTTGCTGAAGTAATTATGATCCCCAAACCAGGCAAACCAGCGAACGATAAAAAGTCGTACAGACCGATTTCACTACTTCCTGTAATTTCAAAATTATTTGAAAAATTACTGCTCAAGAGACTCAAGCCAATAATAGAAGAGAGAAACTTGATTCCACCACACCAATTTGGATTTAGAGAAAATCACTCTACGATAGAACAAGTTCACAGAATAACGGATATAATCGAAGACTCACTTGAGAATAAGAAGATATGCTCCAGCATCTTCTTAGATGTAGCACAAGCTTTCGACAAAGTTTGGCACCAAGTACTTGAATTTAAATTGCATCGAGATCTACCAAAGCAATTCTATCAAATTCTTAAATCTTATATCGCAGACCGACATTTCCGTGTAAAATATAACCGAGAGTACTCTGAACTAAAGAGAATATCAGCAGGCATACCACAGGGTAGCGTACTGGGTCCTATATTGTACATCCTGTACACCAGAGATATGCCAAATACAGAAGGTGCCACCATAGCAACATTTGCAGACGATACAGCTATTCTGGCGACTGGAAAGTGTATATCAGAAGCAACGACCAAACTTCAAAAAGCAACCGACACAGTGAGTAGTTGGACAACGAAATGGCGCATTAGCCTAAACGAAGCAAAATCGGTTCACGTAAACTTCACAAACCAGAAAGTTAACTGGATTCCAGTGAAACTTAATTAAAGGCCGGTTCCAAATGCAAATACAGCCAAATACCTCGGCATGACTCTCGATTGCAAGCTTAGATGGAAAGAGCATGTTAAAAAAAAAAAAAGAAGAATTGAACATTAAATGTAGGAAAATGTAATGGCTAATAGGTAGAAACTCTGAGCTTACAATACATAACAAATTGCTATTATATCAGCAAATACTTAAACCAGTAAAGACCTACGGTATTCAACTTTGGGGTTGTATCAAGAAGACAAATGTACAAATGATTCAATGTTTTCAAAACAAAGTGCTGCGTAGCATTGTAAACGCACCATGGTACATTAGAAATGATAACCTCCATAGGGACTTAAACATGGAATATGTAAGTGAAGAAATACATTCAGCGGATATCTCGGCACCAAAATGCAGACATACGGATTTTGTTGGATACCACCAATGCAGTAAGAAGACTTCAAAAGCAGAAACCTTTGGAATTGGGCAGTTGTATTTAATTAGGATAGAGAAAAATAATTACTATGTAAATTCAAACGGGAGTAACCATTGGGCTTCTGCCCGTCAAATGTGAATCTTCATTTAAGGAAGATAAATTACTAAATGATTTGTAAATCAGTTGTAATATTAAATAAAGGAAAAAAAACTAAGCATCTATGAGGAAATAGCGGAAGCTTCAAAATTTGAAAAGTACTAAACTTTGAAAAGTCTTCTGAGGCACACAGCATAAGCCTCTATGCACAGAATGCATCAAACAACCGGGTGAAAACTGGTGTAGACCAAAACAGTATTTTTGTACTTTTTTTATTAACATTTGTTCCTTTAATTTTTAAATGTGATTTTTAAAATGAATTGATGCAAATATTTTTGATGAATTGATTTTTTTAAAATTAAAAACCAAACAAAAAAAATCATATTTTTTTATTTTTGTCGTACAAAACGTATGAAAACTTATTTAGGATCAGATTGACCCCAATAGACAAACAATGTAACAATAAATATGGACAGAGTGAAGGTTAATATTTTATCTGACAACCTTACAATCAATCAATCAATCAAGCGAATACATCAGTATGTGCAGCAATATGTACAGTAATGCCATAAAATTTAGGGCAGTTACCTTCCGGAGGTAATGTTTTCGATCACATGTAATTAAAACGTGCTTATTATCGGGTAATATCTCGATGCGAAACCAAACGTACTACAATTTTGATTAAATTAACTAACCAACAGTATTGTTATCATTTCCAAAAACTCAATTATTTACGTGCTTTATATGAGAGATAGACTGACCAATAACCTTTATAACAATTTTTTGTAAACAAAATGAACAACATCAAAAATACGCTTTCGCCAATCTACGAAGAAAAAATAAGAAATAATTCAAAGTTTATCAAGATAAATTGCTGACCCGACATTGATTAATGCAGGAGGCCGGTAATCCATTACTAAAGAAAAATATTTTCAAGAAAATAACTGACAACAACCGCAGTTGAAAGAGATGATATTTTTGATAAATTTACATATGTAAATGTAACCTGTGCTGAATCATCATCTTATTCAAAACAAACAAACAAAATTTATTATCAGAGATTTTCATCAATATTTTAAGAACTTGAAAGATATCAAGCACGCACACTGCAAAAAATGTTTGTGCGGAATTTTGTTGGTTCGCTGTTATATTTAACATCTATAGATTTATTCGATTTAATTCGTGTTTTTTCAATATGGTGAAAAATAATAAAACATTAACGTTAGTTAGGTACACGTAAACATCGGCTTTAATATCCGAAAAATATAAATTTAATTTGAACCACCAATATATACATATGGTACTTGAATCTACTCACATTAAAATATGTCGTCAGCCTTCAATTAATTCCACAACATCTATAATTGATTCACAATTTACCGATTAAGCTTTTATAAAGTTTTCACAATAATTATCTTAATTTCATATCAACAACAAATAAATTATTTTACGAAATAAACAAACAATAATTTCTCATACTGTAATTCACTTAACACACACACACCTCTCTCGTTTTGTCGCGTAAAAACCAAAAACCTCACACACAAAATAAAAAAAAAAGTTTCTTTTAGCTTTTATGCTTTTTTACACCATAAACATAATTTCTTTATTTATTATAATATATTTTTATGTTTTATATTTTATTTTATTTTTTTTATATTTTCACAACACCATAAAAATCTCGAAACGAGAATCATTCACATCAGCAATGTATTAAAAGATTATTCATCTCAGACTGAACAACATTATGTACAGTAATATACAGAGAGCATGAAAAATATTTTATCCAGCATCTCGGTCTGTGTTCGGTAAAACATTCGGAATTTTCAGGAGAAAAATTTACACAAACACAGAAGGTACACAGTTAAAAATATCACCCGCTCATAATATACTTCTCATCCCTAACGAGTTTTGAGAATTTCCACCCCAGAAATGGATAATAAAAGCTCAACATACAAACTAAAAAAAAATTGTTGTTATTTTTATTGTTCTTATGTTTCGATTGGCATAAAAAACCATAAAAAAAAGGAGGCTATGTTACATAGTAGAGAAAAAATGTTGTAACATGGTGAAATTGGCCGATAAGAAAAATCGTCCTTATAAAAAAACGATTCACTTTCTGTTATTCAATTATGTCCATACGTAAATTAGGATATGGATGGTGTTATATATATTAAAACGAATTTGTGATTCATGCTGTACTATATGAAATGATAAAAGGATAACAATTGATTGCAAATTTATGGAATGTTGTTTGTACAGACATACAATTTCATTAGTAAATTTGTATCTGATTTTTACTATATTCATGACCTACACCAAATGTGTTTGTTATTATAGGAAATGAAGTAAGGCGTCTAATAAATCTTAATTAAAACTTGTTGTATTTACAAATTAAATAGGCTGACAATTTTAAAAAGCGCTGTTCAAATTTTATAAAACTGTGGGCGAATAAATTTGGAGATTATTTCTCCGTATAAAATATATTATGATTGAATGTTTTAGGAAAAATGTTCCTTATATTTGAATAAAAGGTTCAACGTTTCCTATTCCTGCAAAATAGTGTATACCAGGTTGTCCAAGCCAAATGAGTGGGTTGCATGCCACAAGATGGAATAACTATTGCGGTAGCCCATACATATAATAAATAAATAGCGTTGTTCAGCTGTTTTTCTTTCGAATTTTTATTCTTCTATTTATTTTAAAAATTTGCCATAAATATTCATTTGGCTTGGACACAAAAATTAAATTTAGTTTTTATTCATTATTAGGATGCTTCACTGTAATAATTCAAAAATATTTTATTTAGCGCAAACATATCTGTGGCAATAAGTCGATTTAAGTCAAAATTGCGATTATTATGGAACCGTCTTAACGAAATGAAATGTGTTACTTTACCCCAATCCCCGTTTTAATATATTGTATAGTTATTGTGTTAGCAGGGATGTCATTATAGTCTATTTCAAAATTAAAATAATATTCGTAAGGGATAATACTTTATTTCAGTAAAGGTTAACCTTATAAAAAAGGAAAAATAACTTTGTCATTTAGAGGTGGTTTCGTGGTTAATGTGAGTGTAAAAATTAATTTTTGTATAACAGCTTATTTAAAAATAATATATTTTTCCAGAACAAAAGTATGCAATAAATTTTTGTAGTAAAAAGGGCAAAATCTTATTTTTAAATAAGCTACTATTCAAAAATTAAATTAATTATATTTGGAAAGTTAAGTTAGAAGTGCTGTGATTGATTGATTTTGAATGTAAGACCAAGCATTTAGCAAGATCTCCCCGTAATTCTAAGAATTTTTGGCGCTGGGTCCAAACCGTACACCCTTTTTTACATTTACCTGGAAGGATTGGATAGGATTGTTAGTATAGGATTGAGATTGACCCGGTTACATATTCCTTGACGGTCAATTGTTACTAGTTACATTTTTTCAAAAAATTACTTTACTACATTTTTTCTAAAAACTGCCCTTGGTATCCTAAAGTAAATAATAATTAGTTATCAATTGCTCCTTATATGTTTCCCACCACCTTATTTCCTCTGCCTTTTTTTTTATTGATAGAACAAGCAATATAATATAATATACAATAAATAATAACAAGCTAAATAACGAAAAAAAAAAAACACACATCATGGTGATACACACCAAACCTACAACAACAACGAAACTGAGATTCGTGCAGATTAATCTGCATCGATCGAAGACGGCCACAAACAACCAAAACCGTCTTTTTATTGCAAATGGCCGAATCCAAAAGTGAAACAAGGGATTCAAAATTCCGGTGTGGATTCGCCGTGTCCAAGTGAAAGAAATAGTGTTTAATAATTTTCGAAGCAAAGTTTGGATGTCCAGGAGAGAAGCAGAGGTAATTATACAAATTTATTTTGCGGTTTTTTCACTTTTTAATATTTACTTTTTTAGATGTTTTTGCGTTCACAGTTGTTTGTTAGAAGAGAAATATAATTTTTTCTTATTTAAAAATAATTCTATGATTTTTAACAGTACGGAGACCTCTAACTTTTGAATATTTAACTGACTCAATATGTTATTGATCTGCTACTAGGTAGATATCTCTGCACTTCACTATGGAGTGTTTTCTTATTTTTTAGAGATGTCAAAATCTTCAAAACACAAACAAAACAGTTTGTAGAAAATGAAATTCGCAATGGTACGATTTTATATAATATAAATTGATATTTAATTAATTACAATAAATTTAAACCTATTATTTTTCTTTCAGATCAACAAGAAATTTGCTGTTCAAAATATTGAATTTTAAAGGTAAGTTATATAAAGCAAATTTTTAATTAATTAGGAACAGCAAATCTCAAAGTAATTCTATTTTCAGATGGACAATATTGATAATATGGCGAATTTTCAGGAATACACGTATCAGCTGGTGATAAATGATTTTAGATAAGTGCATTTTTAATTAATATATGCTTAGATGATTCTTTGGGTTTGTTTTCTCTTTATTTTTAGGACTCGTCGTAAACAGTAGCCAATACAGGTAAGCTAGACTACGACATGGCTGCAGATAGGCCGAGGACAGCAATTCTCTGTCGCTCGAGGCACAATATCTTCTCTATTAACCAATTTATTTCTAGGGACATCACGGCTGTTTCAATAGAAATGCCCTTACCAAATGGGGGCAGGAGGGTGATTAATAGCGCTTCCGCATATTTTCCCGTGGATGAAAATAACCCCCCTCCAGAATTGATACAGAGCTTCGTGAAATATAGCACGATTCATCACCAAAAATTCATCATTGGTTGCGATGCAATCTTTGAAATGCCTTTGAAATGCACACCACGTAGTCTGGGGAAGCAGCAACACCAATTTAAGAGGTGAGCAAGTTTTTAAATTCTGTCTTAGTAACAACTTAGCAGTAAACAATAAAGGGAATGATGCGACTTTTGTGAATGCGGTTAGGGGAGATGTACAAGATCTTACCCTGTCTGACATGGGTGCCTCTAGTGCAATTCTCGACTAGCACGTGTCGAAGGAAGCATCCCTCTCAGATCACATGTACATCAGGTTTGGTATCAATATCCCTTCGAGACAAGAGTTGATGTTAAGGATACCAAAACGCACCAACTCGCCAGTCTATAACGACCGACTTTTGGATAACTTAGCTGGTCTACAGACCACGATAAACTCTGTCGAAGACCTTACAGAGGCAATAATTAATGCCTACCACTCAAGCCAACTCCTGGTGCATATTAGAGGCACAAGGGATATTCCTTGGTGGAACCAAAACTTGGAAAACATGAGACGAAATGTCCGTAAACTTTTTAATGTGGCTAAGAGGACGAACGATTGGACTAGCTATCAGAATTCTCTTACCCAATATAACATAGCTCTTAGGCAGAGCAAAAGACTAAGCCGGAGAGACTTCTGTAAGAAAATAGACAAATTACCTATGGCGTGTCGACTCCAGAAGGCACTCTCCTTGGAGCAGAGGAATCCCTTGGGATCTGTAAGGAAACAAAGTGGAGAGACGTCCACAACCAGGGAGAAGACTCTGGAATGTCTAGTGAGAGATCACTTCCCAGAATGTGTAGTACTGAGGGGTCAGGGAGAATCCAACGCAAGTAACGTACATCCGTATCTGGTTCCAAAGGGGGCTCACGAGTTCTCGAGGCAGTTTTTTACGCCGGAACGGATAAGCTGGGCAGTCAAGTCATTTGGCCCTTTTAAATCACCGGGAGGGGACTGAGTATACCCCGCCTTTTTACAACAAGGCCTGCAGACTTTGCTGCCTTATCTGAATATACTATTCAGAGCCAGTTACAGCTTGGAATATGTTCCAAAATGCTAGAGGGAGGTTCGGGTGGTTTTTATCCCAAAACCGAAAAAAAGATCCCCAGTGGAGATTAGGTCTTATATATAGACCTATTAGCCTCACATAATTTTTACTGAAAACCATGGAGAAACTTCTGGGACTTTGTATCAGATCCAACACTCTCCAAAGATACCCTCTGGACTCTAGGCAGCACGCCTACCAAGCAGGGAAATCAACAGAAACGGTTCTACACGAGCTGACATCAGAAATCGGAGATAAGCTCCGGAATAAAGAATTATTACTATGGTCCTTCATTAATATCCAGGGAGCTTTTGATAATACTTGTTTCGCGGTAATTCAGGAACAATCACTAACAAGGGGTAGAGACCCCGCCACCGTAAGGTGGATTATAAACATGCTATGGAAACAGAATAATAACGGCCTCTTTTGGAGACAAAACCATCACCATAGCGGCCATCAGGGTTTGCCCCCAGGGAGGTGTTCTCTCTCCCTTATTGTCGCTCATCGTGATGGATCAATTAATTACCAGACTGAGAAATTAAGACTTCTCGTCTGGTGCACGGAGGTGGGCCTTACGGTAAATCCTAACAAAGTCAACTGCACTCTCCTTACTAACCGGAGGAAAACTACCCTCCCGCCGATAGCGCTGGGGGGTAACTCTCTTACTGTCGATGGAAGTTAAATATTTGGGTGTCGTGCTTGATCAGAAATTGACATGGAATCCCCACTTAAATCATATTATAAACAAGGCGAATAAGGCCTACTTCACCTGCCAAAGAATGATTCGGAAAACATGACGACTGAGCCCACAAATATTGGTTTGGCTCTACCGGGCTGTCAAAAGACCTATGGTCTCTTACGCGGCGTTTGTGTTGTGGCCAAAGACAGAGCAGACTGGTGCATGGAGAATACTGGACAAGATTTAGAGGTTAATCTGTAGGGCTCTCACTACTGCACCTACACATTAAAAAAATAGCCGGTTCAAGAGATCTGAGCCTAAAAATTATAGCCAAAATAAAACCATAAGGCCAGGACACTACAGTGTCCCACATAAATTAAATTTTAAGGAGTAATTGATCCAACTATCAGATTTGATGGTAAGGACAATCGACTGTTGGAGGAATTTTACCGTTAGTTTGCCGGATAGGGCACTGGTAGAGAATATTATTTCTTCCCTCCTTCGCCAAGCTTCTCTATGGTATACGGATGGATCAAAAACAGACGGGGGTACCACCCCCACTGTTTTTCAGGCAGAGA
The DNA here is from genome assembly GCA_958295665.1 of Tipula vernalis. NCBI lineage: Eukaryota > Metazoa > Arthropoda > Insecta > Diptera > Tipulidae > Tipula > Tipula vernalis. The sequence goes on along the minus strand of OY282560.1, from coordinate 283,130,184 downwards.
CCTTTGCTATTGAGGTATGTGTGCTTCAATGTCTCAAAAAGAAATAAACGAAGACTGAGATCTATATAATCTCGGACAGCCAGGCAGCTCTGCTAGCCTTAGGAGCTTCACTGTTCAACTCGAAATTGATCTGGAGCTGTTACTGTAATTTATTAGAACTAGGTAAAGCAAACAAAGTCACCCTTTTGTGGTATCCAGGCCTCTCCACCATTAAAGGAAATGAGGCAGCAGACCGATGTGCAAAAAATGGAAGCAAGCCGAGATTTCCTGGGTCCCAGTCCTAGTATTGCTTTTTCCAAAACCCACTTGGCAGATGGTATAAGGGACTGGAAGCAGAACCATACGAAATTACTCTGGGAGTCCTCCATTGGGAGAGACAGGCCAAAAAATTATTCAGTTATAATATTATACGCCTGGGAGAGCCTGGGTTTTAACAGGGCACGGCCCTTTTAACGGCCATCTACATAAATTGGGAAGGTCCCTTACGGACAAGTGCAGATTCTGTGACTGCGTTCAATAGAAATCGGAACACCTCCTCTTCACATGCGATGCTATCATCCTAAAAAGATTCAAGTTCCTCAATGCCTACATAATCTAGTGGCCTAAGGCCGACCCACTGGATATGCATCAGGGAGCGGCGTTTATCAAGGACATATGCCTAAATTTTACGTAAGAATCGTCGCAGTGCTCTGGGCTATAAACACCAACCCTTTTTGGAAAAAAAAATTGGAAAGTACTCGGTTAGTTCTCAGCCGATTATGGTGAAATTCGGCATGTAAGATGGAAATGAGATTCTAAAATGATATTTCGAAGAATCTCTAGAATATGGCCAATTAGGAAGGAACTCGATTATTTCTTAACGGGGTATTATGAAATTGGAATGGAAATGGGATTCTAAAATGATATCTCGAAGAAAGGAACTCAATTAGTTCTCAACCAATAAGGGGATTATAGAATGATATTCGGGATAAGCTCTGGAATATGGCCAATTAGGAAGGAATCAGTTAGTTCTCAATCGATTATTGTGAAATTTGGAATGTACGATCGAAATGGGATTCTAATTGATTTGTAGAACAAGTTCTGGAAAAAGGCCAATTAGGGTGGAACTCGGTTATTTATTAGCCAATTTTGGTGAAATTCGACATAAACGATGGAAGTGGGATTCTAAAACAATTATGTTGTGATGTTCTGGAATATTGCAAATTAGGAAGGAACTTGGTTATTTCTTAACCGATGAAATTTGACCTGTGCAGTAAGTTAAGGAATATGGCCAAGAAGGATGGAACTTGGCTTTTCCTTAAACAATTTTTTTGGTGTGGAATTGGGATCCTACAACGATTGTTAGATGAAGTTCGGGAATATGATCAATTTGGATCGAACAATCAAGATAATCTAAGGGATGAAGTTCAATTGCCTCGCCAATCCTTTACTTTAATCATTGGGTCGGGTATTTTGTACCTTTTGTGTTTTAAAAGTGCGACTACTTTGTTTCTCTAAAATTAGAATAATCGATTTTCGTCATATCTCTAAATTTTTGGAGTAGATTATTGTAGCTTGATTTAAAAAAAATCAAGTTTTCCTAATGAAAATGGTACAATTGTACCGTCATATAATTATATAAGGAAAGAAAATTAATTTAAATTAAAAACAATGGTTTATCATGTGTTAAAAATTGTAACCTAAAAACTTACGTGTAAGGTTTTTCTATTTAACAACAGGAAGCGCGCGATTTGGTAGCTTAATTTAGTGGTTGTTTTGGTTAGCCATGGGCAACCCAAAATTCTTAATGAGTTCAAAAAATATTGAAAAATATCTCTCTTTCCCTGCGACTTTTATATGAGCAACATCAGCAAAATAAAATATTCCATTTTTTATAAGAGAGCGATTTACAGCGAATAACAAAGCGTGAGTTAAAAAATTATTAATATTATATACGAGTATTTAAACAAATAAAAAAAATGAAATTATAACGATTGAATTATCAAATAAATTTAGTTTTATTTTATTATAACAAATAAATACAATACTTATATTTTTGTGCGAAAAATATTCATCAGGCTTAATTTCATTTAATTAGAAAAAAAATTTAATTCATGTTAGTGTAGATGGAAGGTAAATATTTAGGTAGCTTTATTCAATAAATACATGTGGTATTTAGGAAGACTTTGCTCAGCACATACAGCTTGTTTTTAATTTAAATTTAGTTTATTTTTTATATAATTTTATGACGGTACAATGGCACCATTTTCACTTGAATTTTGTTTAAATCAAGTTATAAAATCTACTCCATAATTTAAGAGATGGGACAAGAATCGATCATTGTGCTGTTATAGAAACAAGGTTGTCGCAATTTTAAAACACAATATACCATTTGTACCTACCCTGCGAAATCCAGCTTAAACACGAGCCGATCATGCCGCTCTGACAGCAATCATAATCGAAAAACACAGCCTGAAGATTAAAGCAAAGGATTAATTGTTCCATCTTAATTGGCCGTATTTCAGAACTTCATCTAATAATTATTTTAGCATGGCAATTTCATTGCACATGTCAAATTTCAATAAATCGTTCAAGAAAACGCCAGTTCCATCGTACTTGGCCATATTTCAGAATTTCACCTAAGTATCATTTAGGAATCCCATTTCCATCATACATGTCGCATTTCACCATAATCTGTTAAGAAATAACCGAGGTCCTTCCCGATTGGGAAGTGGTTCCATCCTACTTGTAAATATTTCAGAACTTCATCTAAAAATCATTTTAGGATCCATTTTCATCGCACATGTCGAATTTCATAATACTCAATTAAGAGATACCCGGGTTCCTTCCTAATTGGCCTCAAATTTCATCTATCAATCACTTTAGAATCCCATTTACATCGTACAAATCGAATTTCACCATAATCGATTTAAAACTAACCGAGTCCGTTCCTAATAAGCCATATATTCTAGGACTTCTCCTAAATATCATTTTAAAATCCCATTTTCATTGCACATGTCGAATTTCATAATACTCCATTTAAAAATAACCGAGTTCCTTCCTAATTTGCCATGTTAAAGAGCTTCTTCGAAATATCATTTTACAATCCCATTTTCATCACCTAAAAGTATTAAGAATTTTAACTGCACATTTTATGGAAAATTTGGAAAATCTGGTAAAAAAAATATCCGATTTACAAATAATAACTCATTTTATTCTTTTTCAGTTTGGAACGCCCGTAAACGAAATAGAGATAGCGAGTTCAACGACGCTCTTTACTATAGACGGCAATTACCTGTGTATTACAGTAATGAACATATAATGATAACTGTTATTCAGGAAGATGAAGTTTACCGACACGAGCCTATAGGCGAGAACGAGATAGTAGAATTCGATACTTTGTTGACGACCGATAAAAAATATTGTATTTTATAATAAAATCCTTTAAATAATCCTAAAATAATTTCCGTCGACATTTTGCCGTCTCAATTTGATCATAATGAACATAGCAAGAGACTACTAGATAAATAAAATAGGCGGATATTAAATAGAATCAGAAACATTAGGCACGATTCTGCCTTCCAAGATTTTATATTATGTTATGTTATTTTTGTTTTTTCAATACAAATTCATATAAGAAACGGGTAAATAAAATAACATAACATAAATTTTATCGTTCCAGAATCGGGCCCATTATTGACATGAAAATTTAATCGGGTAAGTAATAAAGTTAACCGGCTAATTAAGGAACATAGAGAAGCTTGTACTGAAAATTTTGTAAAAGGACTAGGTCTTGAAGGTGACAAAAGATATTCCCTTTGGAAAGCTATTAGAAGATACAAGAGGCCAACAATCCAAGTGACACTTAAAAGGAACAAAAATGGGAATAAGCCGAAATGTTTGCACAATACATTCTAATACACATATATATTCTAAGATTGACACTAAACCAGTCTATAATAGATCTCCATTAAACATCCGAAGTGTCATCTCACTCGAAATTGTACAAGAAATAGATACGAATTTGAATCCCAAAAACTCACCTGGATTTGACGAAATTTCCCTGGGGCTACTTAAGGATTTATGAAAGAGAGCAGTCATTATGTTAACATAAATATTTAAGGGCTTATGTACAGTGTAGCGGGTGAAATGACGACATTTTCTAGATTTCTTCTTTGACAGCATAACAAATATTTATTTAAAAATTGTTAACAACATCGATTAGTACATGTTTTGGGGTACTTGATAATTTTTTTTCTTAGAAAAATATTTAGACGCCTAGTCGCTAAACGAAGGATTTTCAATTTGTTTTAACAAAAAAATTTTTAGCCCAAAAAAATCGAAAATCTCAACCTAGAAAAAATTAACTTTTTGTTAAAACCGTCGCAATTTTTAAAAAAATTTAAATTTTGACAAACTCTTAGCGTATTTGCAGTATTAGCAGTTGAATACTTACAACAAGCTCTCGATATAATTAGCCAATGGACTATGGATTGGAAAATAAAGCTGAACGACATGAAATCAGTCCAAGTAACATACCTACACGTTGCAGCACAAAAATTGAAAACTCCAGACATTTCTCAATGTGGTACAAATTCGCCAATTACGATAATAATTCAATAAACACAAATCCCGTACTTTGTGTTTTTTCTAAATTAAAAACATTCAATTTATTATTTTTTTAAAATTTATTTACAAATTTTACAAATAAATATTAAAAACAACAAATTTAAAAGGCTTTCTTTTAAGTGATATTATTTATTTTATTATTAAAAGACCGGTTTCGGATTTTCTTCCTCCATCAGTTCCTTCCGCCATATCATAAATTTTGTTCTTTTTTGTGTATCGTTTGTCGTTTAGTAAGAGTCGATTATTACGGTGCTTATATATTTCAATTTCTTCCATTCGGTCCATTATATTGCCCCTTGGAAGTTTGTGCAGAATTGAAAGGTTATTTTCTAAATTTGTGTATGAATGTTTTTCTGTATAAAGATGTTCTGCATAATTAGATTTAAGATTTGTGGTATCATTTGCTCTGCTGATTTCTTGCGTATGTTCTATGACCCTCTGATGGAATGAACGCCCGGTTTGTCCAATGTATATTTTGAACAGTCATTGCACGTTAATTTGTAAACTCCACTATCTAAATCGTTCTTTTGAAATGTACCCCATTTGCTTTTTAATTTGTTGCTTGTTTTGTAGGCCACAGTGTATTGGGATAGAATTTTAGTCATTATGCTTTTGTAGTTTTCATTGTACTCCACTCTCAATATTATTCAATCGGTATATCATTATATGCCGAATATTTGTGTTGTGGTGGATGATATGATGTTTTGTCTATTGTTTGGTCTGTTTGAGTAATGTAGTTTTCGATTGACCAAAAAAACTAAACTGAGTGCCAAAAAAAATTAAACTCGATCATTTTTTACTAAGGTGAGTTTGATCAATCGAAAATTTCATTAATTTTCTAAATATTTTAAATTCGTGTTTTTGATTTTGATTTTAAATTGTGATATTATTTTTATGTACATACATACATATGTTGTCTATGTGTTTGTGAAGCTTATTCAATTACCTTAATGAACCCTGGAATAATATTAAGATATCATTAACGTAACTGTGCCAGTAAAGTGCAAATATTATTTTTGTGTTTATTTTGGCTGTTGTGTTCTCAATATAATTTAGGTATGGTAAAACTCCCTTTAGACGAAAGCCATTATCTCGGAAGTTTCTCTAAATCGGAAAGAAACATACAGTCAATCTATTTGGTATCAAAAATGTCTCTCACTAAACGGAACTCCTAGGACCTAAACCTAAAAAGAGTTCAAGTAGCCCTTGTGTAGTAAGGATTGAACTTACTCATATGCGGCCAAACCAAAATCAAACGCAATGGGATTCTATACATTCAATGGCTCAATGTCTGGTGGTTTTCCGGCAGCAAAAATGCAACAAATGCCGCAAAACCAGTTTGTCGGAATGCCACAACAATATCCGGATACAATGCTGATGACAACCAATCAAATACCATCAATTCAATTTGAGAATCAATGACGACGGGACAAATCCAATTTTATTTCCAGGGCAACAAATACAAATACCACCGTATCAGCAACAATTTGCACAATTCCCAAGAGCTACAAATTTTGTCCAACCGACAAAACGAAATCAATCAAATTTAACTCGAAAATTTGGCACGATGTGTTACGTGTGGCAATAAACTACTACATAATAGGTATTCTCGTATTACTGAGATACATAAAATATAATAAATTTAAAATAAATACCTAAGTACATAGTCAAAACTTTATTTGAATTTTAAAAACAAAAATTGAAATAAGATAAACTTTGTATAAATAAAAAATGTTCAAGTCAAAATTAAAGGGGGTCAATCCGGCCGATAAGATAAAAGAATGATGCTGGCTGATGTTGCACCAACTCTCATCGGAACTGTCTATCCGCAAGTATGTTTTAGAACTAATTGAATTTAAAAGTGTAAATCTTATTATTTATTTTTCAGCGTTTCCTGGAATGATAAACTTGCAATTAAGGCTATGGTTCACGATCAATGACTTTCAAACACATCGAAATATACTTGACACAAATGCTCGTGAAGCGTTGCTCACAAATCCCGAATTTAAGGAAAATTATGGAAAAAATGAACGATTCTACAAATTACTACATTAAAGAGGTCACTTTCAAATTAGCATTTCAAAAATTGCAAAGCTTTACGAATTCATTCCGAATTTAGTGGAGAGTATGAGCAGGCATTAGGCAGTCAAATAATTATGTTGACACTTGTGGCACAACATTTTGCGCCATAATTATTCTTAATATAAATAATTTCGAGCAGTCAATTCCAAGGAATAAATTAGATGAAATCAAGCAGTTCGAATGGAGACTTTAAATTTCGAAAGTATTCGAATGTATATTGGCAATAAATAGATTCGCATGTGTGAATTTGATACTTTCCCCAGGCTACGAAGCTGAATTGATGATTTATTTGTTCCAAAGCGATCGAAAGGTCGCAATCGCAAATAAAGAATAAAAAAATTGAAGGATGGTGCTAGAAAAGGATAAAATATAAGATAACAACAGAAATAATTCTACACATTTTTAATATGCACACTTTTAGTATTTATTAAATTTTTTTTATTTCTAATAAATTTGTGAAAATGTTTTATATTTTCGTTTTTTATTCGATTTTCCTTGTAGTTTTTGATTGATTGATACGAATGCACGGCCAAGCTTATGAAGCAAGAAATCCCGTGTTAGTGATGTGGTCATTAAATTGTCAAACCAACTTTATAACACAGGTGAATGCTTTCCATACTGAAGATACCTAAGCACCATTACCACAAGGAGAGCACAACCACCCGCGATATCACATAAATATGACAGCATCATGTCCACCCCTGGCCGGGTCCCACCGTGCACTCTTTCACACATAACAAAACCGAAGGATAGGATAGGATAGTTAGAAGTGACAGAATCGGCCCGGTTACAGACACCTAGGTATAGCCGATAGTTAGTAAATTGTTAGTAATTATATAGTAAAATAGTTAGCACAGGACAACACAATTTCTAAACTACAGCTAATTTACTACTTCTTGATCCTGGAGGGTTGATTCAAGCTAAAATTTAATTATGAAACTCAGGATTAATTTAATCCCTATAATAATGAATTATTCTGGAACTATGTTGTATTCTGAAAATTGGATTATGTATTAACATATTAAGAAAGAGACCCCTTTAAATCTTCTTTAAACTAAATTAATTAATATACATTAATGAACAAAACACGATATATTACACATTAAAATAAATAAATTAGTTAAGTTAAAATTAAATTAACTTCTCTGAAACAAATTATAAATTAATCCCTATATAGTTACAACTATATTTAAAAATAAAACATAAATATTTAACAATAAAATTAAAATAATTAGCAATTTAATATAAATCTGGAAAAATTAAAATTAATATTTTCGACAGCCATGACGTCAGACTAAAAAAGTCAAATCACTAATGTAAAGAGGGAAATAAAAATGTTTACCAGGAACTAAATATATCAAACTGCAGCCGGCACACAACCCTAACTAAACTCAATAAAATTCCAACACACAGTTCTGCATTTTAGTAAACTGACTTCCTTTCTCAAACATCGCTAGGCTTCGTGTCCCTTCATAGATTAGCTTTACTATGAAAATCAAATGTTCAAAGGAACACGTAGAACGACGATGCTTTAAAAAAAAAATATATTTTAATAAAAATGCAAAATTACTCATTCAATGATTATTAATTTCAATCAAAATTGCTCACAGACTACATCTCGATACATTTAATATCAAACCATTCATATTTGTAAACAAAAACGTTCACACAAACTGAAAACAAATGCTGTGTTTCCCATTCAAATCCGTAGATCGAACAGATTTTGAAATCTGAAATCAGCTCGATCTGGTCGATCCGAAATAAGAAACAGGTTGTAGATTCTTCAGATCAAAACAATTTTCAACCTTCAAAAATTTTCAATTTAATAAAATTATCGACCTTCATCCACATAATAATTAAAATTTCCTTCTATTTCCATTTTAATAACGTTTACATAAAAAAAAAAAAAAATAAAAAAAAAAAAAAAAAAAAATAATAAAAATAAAAATAAGTGATGAGAATGACAGTTCTCTATGCGGTAATGTACATATTTGAATTACGTGAAGGTAGCTAAACAAAAACTAATCTGAGAAATCGGAATATTTTTACAAATCAAAAAAAATCAATCTGAAAAAAATAAGAAACACAAAAAAAAAAAAAAAAAATTGATCAGGACAGCGATTTTGGTCGCAATTTGAGGATTGAGTTGAGTATTACCGGAAGGCAAAAGTATTGGTAAATTGTATTGGTGTCCAAAGAATAGAGAAAAACAGAGAACAAACATTTGAAATATAAAAAAAAAATTCAGTGTCATCTCATGCGTACGAAAGGTTGTACATATTTTTATTTCCAGTAATTTTCTGCAAAATTTAAAACTAATAGAATTGTTACTTGAATAATGATTTAAAGATAAATAAATTTTAACTAAAAATGGAAAATAAGTCAGAAAAATATTTATAAATTAGAATTTTATTAATAATTTTAAGTTAGAAAAATTTCATGACGTGCATACTCCCTTTCCTGCGCTTGCATTAACACTAAAAGTTAAAATCACTAATTTACTTTTTATATTTTTCACATTATCCCTCTTATCCCATGTTAAACAAAAAAACCTTTTGCCATGTTATATTAAACAAAAAACTAAAAAATACGCACATTTGACAGTGTCTAATGGGCGTTTTTATAAGTTTTTTGTTTAACATGATGCAAATAAGAGGGATAAAATGACACGAAAAAGAGGGATGTATAATATAATGTGGAAAATACAAGAAGTAAATTAGTTATTTTGGCTTAGTGTTAATTCAAGCACAGCAAAGGGTGGATGTACTTCGTGTAATTTTTCATCATTTAAAATTATTAATAAAATTATAGTTAATAAATATTTTTCTGACTTATTTCCTATTTTTAGTTAAAATTTATTTATCTTTAAATCATTCTTCAATTAACAATTTTATTAGTTTTAAATTTTGCAGAAAATTACTGGAAATAAAAATATGAACAACATTCCTTCCGTGCGCATGAGATAACACTGAATTGTTTTTTTTTATTTATTTTCAAATGTTTATTCTCACATCTCAAAAAAAAAAAAAAGTTCAAAATATTATGAATGTGGTCGACGAAGAATGTAAAAATTAAAAACCATTTATTTATGCTGCTTTTTGTTTTTTATGTTGAAGATCACCACGACCAATTGATTGCGTATATTGTTTTGGATTTTTGGTAACTAAGTAAAATGAATGTCTCGTTTACAACAACAATAGATAGAAAAACATGAATTCCTCATGTTAAAAGGTAGGGAAAAATAACTCAAGGCGAGCGGAAGCAACAAAAAAGTTGAACCGATTTCACCCGCTTAGCTTATTTTTGATACTTATCATCATGAGAAAACACACTAATACAATAAAAATATTTGACGGCACACAATAGAAAAATATATATTATATACCGCATATACAAAATTCTCAATCCTCAATCCTCATTTTGCGGAAGGCAATAGAATTGGTAAATTGAAGAAAACGATCGAAAAAAAAAACAATAAATTTTTATTTTTAAAAACAACGAATGTTGGCCGACGAAGAATGCATAAATTAAGAATCGTTTATTTATATTGCTTTTTGTTTTTACTTTTTATTTGTTTTTATTTACGTTCACGATACATTTTTTAGAAGAGGACGGTAGCGAGAAATTATTAAATTGACACACTTTGTTATGTTCTTATGTACTCGCACTATAGCTAAAAAAACAACGAATTACAAAATAAAATAAAAAAATTAAAACCATAACGAACGTGGCCGAGGAAGAATGTATAAATAAAAACCATTTATTTATATTGCTTTTTGTTTTTGCTTTTTAGATATATTTTGTTTTAAATTTTTAGTTACCAAACTGTCGTTTTTTTCAATTTGACGTTTGATTCAAAACAGTTTACTTTTCTTGTGTGCTTAGCAAAAGTAGTTCGAATGTTTTAAAAATATTTTCTTCTGTGTTTTTTTTTGTGGGAATTAAATTGTATTCAATTTAAAATAATAACGGAAATTAGTGAATTAGAAATGGATTCAATTATACCATTCATGTACTACGACCGCAAGCTCAAAACAAAGCGTTATAATGAGTATTTGCGCGATACATTGGATCCTTTTGATATATCCGACCGATGGTAAGTTAAATAAAATTTGTATATACTGTCTATTATAAAAACATTTTAAAACATTACAATATGTAATTGATGAATGATAAAGCTAAAAAAGTGCCTTAGTAAACTGTGCGAAATTTGTAACAAAAATTTGCTATTTGTCTTTTTAATTTAAATTTATTAAAATTGTTCTGATTGGAAAATCTAATTGAAGTTAAATAAAAACTAAAATTAAAAATACACTATTTATTTCCATACAGTAACTACGAGTATATATAGCCGATTTTTGTTAAATTATATATTTTACGTAGTTTACTTTTATCCGCTAAAGCATACCGTACCGTTCGTCAATTAGGTCTATTATTTTAATTTGAATTACTTTTTTTCAGTTTTATTGACAACTATAGGCTACCGAAGCAGTTAGTTCACCAATTGATCGAGGATATAAAACCATTTGTTTCCGACGCCGATGATTCATTAAGAATACCTTTACATATAGAGGTATTAAGCACCCTGAATTTTTACGCAAGTGGAAGCCACCAGCGACGCGTGGGGTTAGACGCATTTGCTGTCATGTGCCAGAGCAAGGTGTCATCTAGTGTAACACACGCATTAGTAATATTATTGGCACGAAACTAGTTCACCAGCATATCATTTTTCCCGCAACATTAGCCGCAGCTAATATTAAAAAGGAGGAATTTTTTAATAAGTTCGGTGTACCCGGCATATTGGGTTTGATCGATTGTACCCATATTGCAATCTCCAATATAAAAAAAAAAGATGAGTACGGATACGTTAATAGAAAAGGTTTCCATTCCATAAATGTGCAAGCGGTAATTGGAAGAGGTTTATTATTACATTTGCATATAACGATTATCTATAAATTTGTATTTACAGATATGCGACCTAAATATGCGGATATTAACGGTAAATGCAAGGTACCCTGGCTCAACCCACGATTCCCATATATGGGAAGGGAGCAAAATCCTTCCGGTAGTGCGTCGATTAAATTCTGAAGATAGCAAGACCTGGCTATTTGGTATTACAATTGATTAAATATTTGTTTGTTTGTAATAATTTACTAAACCAAACATATTTTTCTTGAATTACAGGTGACAGCGGCTATGCGCTAAAACCATACATGATGGTTCCATACCGTAGGCCAGCGACTGACGCTGAAGCAGAATTTAATAAGGCGCATACCAAAATCCGAAGTGGCATAGAGCGTTGCTTTGGCGTTTTGAAAAGTAGGTTCCGGTGCCTCAAAGTAGCTTCGGGTCACCTGCATTACCTACATGAGAGGACAGCCAATATAATATATGCATGTGTAGTATTGCACAATATATTAATTGAAAATAAGTACCCCATAGAGGAAATTAATATGATACGTGAAGAAATAGTTCCAGTTGCTGATGCCGAAGATGAATATTCCGGGGAAGAAAATCGGCAATTTTTGACTAATTTTATTCAAGAAAAAGGCCTTTCTTTTTAAAAATGTAATTTTTGTTAAAAAATAAAACACGTACATTTTATGTTATTGTTTTAATTAAATTAAAATAAATTATCAAAAAAAAATTTAAAATATCTTAAAATTATTCATTGAACTGTTTTGTCAGCAAAGTTTTAATATCTTTAAGAAGTTCCAGGGCTTCCTGTTGCATTTGTAACGACCTTAAAACCGATGTAACGGCGACGCTTTCCTATCAAATAAATAAAAGCAAGGTTAAATATATATAATGTTATCGTATACGTTACTTACACTTCCCGGATTGTTCCTCTGCCGCTGTGCTCGGGGAGGCAATATCTCAGAAACTCGAGCTCGCCGAATTCTTGCTCTCCGAGCACTCTCTGTTCTACTGATCGAGCCTGATTGAACCAATGGTATGGAATGTGACGGACTTGGCAGTGGTTGTGGGGACAATAGGGAATGAGATGAATGGCGGTTAGGTAGGGAGGAGATGAGGGATGGCACTGGTGAAGATGTTCTGTGAGATGAGTGTGGCAACGGTTGTGGAGGCAATGGTGATGTTATTGAACCTAATGATGGTAATACCGGTGTATTATGTTGAGACGTTTGGGAACAAGTTTGTGAAACTGCTGGTGGGATTAAAGGGAAAAGTTCTGGTGAGGATGGTGTATAATCTGGAAAAACCGGTTCTACTTGTGGCCCCTATAAGAAAAATGAATTAATATTTAAAAAAAAAATTAATATAATTTAAATTTACCAATCCAGGTTCCTCAACGATCCGGGCACCATCCAAAATTTCCATACCGCAAATGTCAATAACACAGTGCTCTTCCTCAGTCAATTCCACGACGTGCTCAAGTCCCCCGCCACCCGTCATATTTTGTTCAGCTCTAAACTGGTTTAGTTTTCGCTTAACGGCTTTTTTTAAATCCTGCCAGCACTGAAAATAAAAATAAAAATTTTGCAATTTTTCTACTTTTTATTGAATATAATATATATCATCATCGTTTTAATTACTTAAACACCCCAATTCCATATGTCACTTCCTTTCTCACGCCAAATAATTGACGAGTATTCCTACTAAATATTAGTAGGATGCTATACCAATCGTCGTTTTTCGGCTTCAACTTTTTACGACAATAGTCATCAAACTCATTCAAAATAAACGGGACTAAGAAAATTAATTTGAAATTACTTCTCAGTCGTAAAAAAATGTTTGCGAAACGTTATTTGTCATAGCAACCGACTGATTTGGCCGTTATTTGGAATGACATGGCTTTGACTATAGGAATTGGAGTAAAGACGATGTCTAATGTACAAATGGCAAACCGGCATTTCAAACAGTCAAATCTAGTTTTTGACACAATTGTTTCATTTTACTATATCAAAATTATTAAAAAATAGTTCAAGTCTATAATGTAGTACTTATTCTTAGCAAATTTTGTTAAAATTGATTATCTCATTAAAAAAAAAATAATTTACATTTTGACGGACAGCCAAATGTAAAATTGAGGTTCTTTAACTGAAATATAATCAATTTTAGTAAAATATTCTAGCGCTAAAGTGTTAATGGACAACCAGCGAATCAGTAAGAATCCTTACAAAATTTGACGAAACTATTTTCTTACAGAATATTTGACATATCAGCCACCGAATCCGTAATAACTGACAAATACAGTATTAAAATTGTAATGTGAATAGCAAAATTTATTGTTTTTAAGAAAAGTGTGCGGTGAAAGTTAATTTTCGCTCTGTTAAGTGACGGCTGAACTGAACGAAAAGTTCTTAAAGATTCGCTGGTCAATAACATACAGTTCCTGTATATCCCATTCTTACTTAAAATTGTTACTGACTCGTTGGTTCCCCCATTACTTGTAGATTTGAACTAGTTTTTTCAATAATTTTGATATTGGAAAGTGAAACAATTTTGTCAAAAATTAGATTTGACGATTTGAAATGCAGTTTTACAATTTGTGCATGGGTCCTTAATAACGCAAAGTATAAGGTGCCAATTCGAAATGCAGACGAGAATAAACATAATTTTTGATAACAAACCTTATTTTCGATTGAAAATGTGTTTATCGAAACCCTTTTCACACTTTGTTTGTTTATAATTGTAATAAATTCAGAAATATTCCTTCTGTATGCTAGTAATATTGAAGCCAAATGTAAAAAAGGATAAAAACAATATTATGAGTACATAACATAAAACTATAAAATTGTTACTACACGAATATTAGTAATGTGCTAAATCGATCTTTTATATTGTTTTCTTTGTTTTTCATATGTTTCGTTACAAAAGAAGATCGATTTAGCTCATCACTCTAACAAATATAATATTAATATTTTTTTACCTATTAACAAAAGTTTTATATTTTTATGTTATATAGTATAATTAACATTTTTGTCATCCGTTTTAAATTGTCTTGAAAATTATCTAAAAAGGTTTTTGTTCTCTTAAATTTAACAAACATTCATAATTTAGGATGTTATATATTTCAAATCGGAGAACAATCAAAAAATTATGTTTATTATCCATGAATTTAAAAACTTAATAGAAAACAAAATCGCGATTGGGTTCTTGGCTAAAGGGCTGGGAATTATAATAGACAAAATAATATAAACCAATTGGCAGTAAGAAGTAATATGGAAATATTGACAAATTTAATTCAAATTAATTAAAATTGCAATAAATTCAACAAAAATACTACCAAAACGAAATGTAAAGTGTGGTTTCCAATGTTTGATTGATTAGATGCAGTTTTAAGAATAAAAGTGCCAAAACAATAGTAGTTTGATACTAAGTTAGCGGAGAAAGGCGTTATTACGTTTTAGTTAAACTAAACATCATTACATATTAACGTAAAATATGTGTAGTAAAATACGTAAAATTGTATATTTATGCCACTAATTTCTGTCTTTTTCTCACTTTTATTAAAATTGAATAAAATCAACCACTAATCACTTATTAGAAAACACACTTTACAGAATTATTGGAAGAAGCATTCCAACTTACAATCCCGCTACTAGATGCAGTTTATACAATTTTCTCCTAGTTAATATATTCGATTAAAATACTAACCCTTTTCCATTGGTCAACACTTTTAGGGTTCAATGATCTACGGTTCAATGCTTCGGTAATTTCGCCCCATAATTGCTGCCTTCGTTCGTTACCGCTGACCACCGAACGCCCAAACAGGATTTCGCTGTTATTTTTAACAAACTGGATCAGTTTTGTTTTTTGCTCGGCTGTAATTCGACTCTATAATTTATATGGAGAACCGAATATTTTTGAACAATTAAATGTTTGAGATATAATTTTTTTAAAATTAATTAAAAATTAATCAAAAACTAATTAATTCTACGCCAAAAATTTTAATTAATTGTTTTTAAAAAATTTGATGTCGCAAAATTAATCCTTAATTAACAATGAATTTATTTCACGGTAAATATTTTGCGACATTAATTATTTTTTGTCGGCAGAATAAATTAATTAAATTATACCTAAATTGTTTTAATAGTTACACAATTTTTTTTTTAAATTCAATAAATATTAATTGACACAAAAATTGAAAATTACATTATCACAATTAAATAAAAATCGAAAATACAATAATTTACGTTAAACTAACTTAAAACTTACCATTTTGCTTGAACATATAACTACAATAGACACAAAAATATTTATGAACTCCTCATATTAAAAGAAAGGGAAAAATAACTCAAAGCGAGCATAGGCACCAAAAAATTTTAACCGATTCACCCGCTCCGCTTATTTTTAATACTTACCATCATGAGGAAATACACTAATACAAAAAAAATATTTGACAGCACACAATAGCAAAATGTATATTATACGCCGTGTATATATACAAAATTCTCAATCCTCAATCCTCAAATTGCGACCAAAATCGACGTCCTGGACAGCGATTTTGGTCGCAATTTGAGGATTGAGTTGAGTATTACCGGAAAACAAAAGTATTGGTAAATTGTATTGGTGTCCAAAGAATAGAGAAAAACAGAGAATAAACATTTGAAATAAAAAAAAAAAAATTCAGTGTCATCTCATGCGTACGAAAGGTTGTACAAATTTTTATTTCCAGTAATTTTTTGCAAAATTTAAAACTAATAAAATTGGTACTTGAATAATGATTTAAAGATAATTAAATATTAATTAAAAAAGGCAAATAAATCAGAAAAAATTTTATAAACTATAATTTTATTAATAATTTTAAGTTAGAAAAATTAAACGACGTACATACTCCCTTTCCTGCGCTTGGATCAACACTAAAAGTTAAAATCACTAATTTACTTCTTATATTTTTCACATTATCCCTCTTATCCGATGTTAAACAAAAAACTAAAAAATACGCACATTTGACAGTGTCTAATGGGCGTTTTTTTAAGTTTTTTGTTAACATGATGCAAATAAGAGAGATAAAATGACACGAAAAAGAGGGATATAAAATATAATGTGGAAAAAATAAGAAGTAAATTAGTTATTTTGGCTTAGTGTTAATTCAAGCACAGGAAAGGGTGGTTGTGCGTCATGTGATTTTTCATCATTTTAAATTATTAATAAAATTATAGTTTATCAATATTTATCTGACTTAATTTCCATTTTAAGTTAATATTTATTTATCTCTAAATCATTATTTAATTAACAATTTTATTAGTTTTAAATTTTGCACAAAATTACTGGAAATAAAAATATGTACAACATTCCTTTCGTGCGCATGAGATAACACTGAATTGTTTTTTTTTGATTTTTCAAATGTTTATTCTCACATAACTCAAAAAAAAAAAAAAAGTTAAAAATATTATGAATGGGGTCGACGAAGAATGTAAAAATTAAAAACCATTTATTTATGTTGCTTTTTGTTTTTTATATTGAAGATCACCACGAGCAATTGATTGCGTATATTGTTTTGGATTTTTGGTAACGAAGTAAAATGAATGTCTCGTTTACAACAACAATAGATAGAAAAACATGAATTCCTCATGTTAAAAGGTAGGGAAAAATAACTCAAGGCGAGCGGAAGCAACAAAAAAGTTGAACCGATTTCACCCGCTTAGCTTATTTTTGATACTTACCATCATGAGAAAACACACTAATACAATAAAAATATTTGACGGCACACAATAGCAAAATGTATATTATACGCCGTGTACATATACAAAATTCTCAATCCTCAATCCTCATTTTGCGACCAAAATCGATACCCAGATCGATCTGAGCTGAAATAAGAAACAACCCCCTAGTACTCAGACCAATCAGACCGACTAGATCAGAAATAAGAAACACAGCATAAGACGACACAAAAAAAAAATGCCTTTGAAAATCCCATACGATTCCCCCAAGCCCCACAGGAAAACAAAAATCTGTATACTTAACTAACACCACTACCACCCATCTCATACAAGATGTATACAAATCCTTAAATAAATTTGAATTAAAATGTAATTTAAATAATTAAATTAAAAAACAAAATTAACTAAAATAAATTAAATAAATTCATTCATCAAGAGAAAATACGTCTTTCCTTCACTCGACAATCTATCGTTCTACTTTGAATTAAATTAAATTTAACCAAAATTAACATTACAATATTTATATATATACATATGTATATAAGGTATATATCCCTGTTGACATAATTAAATAAAAATTAATATTTCCGAAATTTATCATTACTACATTTATCATTAGTACTCCCACATAATTTCAACTTTGTTTATGGTTATGCTGCGCTGCAAAATCGAGCATGCACAAATAATTTGTATATAATATAGGAAATTCACAATCAATATTCGAACACATTCAATCACACAAAACACAAGGATCCAATTTGAATCGAATCTGTAGTATGGTTCCTTGGTTTTTTTAAATAAAATAAAAACTCAGGTAATTAATTTATTAATTATTAAAAATTATTATTTATTTATTTATTTATAAAAAAAATTATTATTAATTATTATGAAACTTTATTTTCAAACAATTTTATTATTATATATTTAGCACCACCGTTTTACTTGCGCGTCGTGTATCTACTGCTTCTCAAAAATCAAAAGCCAAAACCCGAAATAATGCGCGAACGATTTTGATTCCCCTCGAAAAAGCTTGGCTGTATTGGGGTGAGTGGGTTATAGTGTACGCAAATTTAATATGGACGTATGACGAGCAAAGTAGTATAATAATATGAATTCGTTGTATATATTAAATATGTATGTATTATACCGTCGTGATTATTTCACGAAATTTTGGACATGCCGGATGGTAATAAAAAGTACAAATAAAAACATCGTGGTTTTATATGTAAAATGGAAAGCAATTTGACTACATTATTTATTTCATCTATCGTTCAATCTTTGGTTATTGCGAGCGCGCATGTCAACCAAAGAGAATGTATTTTTGGTAAATAATTTGACTAACGCCTGAATGTTAGCGCAAAATACGATTACGTTATTTTGCAATTGGAGCGCGATTGAAATTTTATTTTATTTGAAATTTAAATCGGTCGCTACAAATCCATGCATGTAGTATAAAATTCTAAAAGATTTCTAATGGTACCAAATAAATAATACATTTATAATACATAATATAATAAATATATACTGCAACCTAAACTCTGTTTAAAATATTAATTTAATTAAAAATATTTATTATTTCCAAGTTTATTACATATTTATAAAATTTAATATAATCTTAATGTTGTTTATGTTACGCTGCATCAATAATTGAGCATGTACAAATGATTTTGTTAATTGCTGTATGAGTTATTCTCGAATAAGACTCGAACGTATTCGATAATACGTAGTATAAGAATCCCATTCGAATCAAATCCACACACCTACGTATATTTCCTTTTGCATAGTATCTACATTATATGCATACAAAGCATCATAATGGCTCGAGAATACAGAGAATACAAGGAATAAAACTAAAATTATACAGCGGAGGCAATATATATAGGGACGAACTGTAATTAGAAATTTAACCTAAATCCACCACTGTACAATTTTTTAAATTTACAGTTATTTGTGTTTTAGTATTTTATATATAATATATGTACGTAACAGAGAACAATCTAGTGCAGTTCATTTAGAAATTTTGATTTGAAAACAAACGGTTAAAGGCAAAAATTATAAGGACAAAAGTGAAATTTAACATAATTTTTTTTAATTTTGAGGTAAAACTGAAAAGTTTCATAAAATTATTATTGCAAATTAGGCCGAAATTTTTATAAATGGCTAATATGTATATATTTTGTAGGTTATAATTACAAAATGCCACGAGGAAAACAATTAACCTTGGCGGAGCGCGGCAAAATTGATGCTTTTTATGAAAGTGGCTTGATATTACGTGAAATTGCTAGCAGAATATGTAGAAGTAAAACCCTTGTGCATAATTACGTAACATTACGAGATAATTATGGCATTAAAAAGCGTTGTGGTCGTAAATCAACGATAACTGATCGTGACAAATGACAGATTAAAAGACTTGCAGTTAAAGATTCAATGTCTCCTGCACAGATAGGGCAGTATCTTCAACTTCCAATTAAAAAAAGGCGTATTCGGCAAATTTTAAAAGAATCGGAACATCTGAAATAAATGAAACGAGATGCTCGTCCGCGACATTTACCAAGGCATAAAATCGCTCGGTTGAGATTTGCTGAGGTTTACCAATTTTGGGATGAGGAGTGGCATATTGTCATATTTAGCAAAAAAGAAAAGTTTTCTCTTGACGGCCCTGATGGTTGGCAATGGTATTGGGGGGATACTCGTCAGAACAGGGTTACTCGCCAATCGCGAAATTTTGAGGGTGGCTCGCTGATGGTATGGGGAGCATTTTGTTGCACAGAACGTGCTCCAATTTGTTTTGTATCAACTAAAATGAATGCTGCTAAGTATGTAAATCTGTTGGAAGACGTTTTAGTTGATTTTGGGGATAATACGCTTGGTCAACATTGGGTATTCCAGCAAGATAATGCTGCAATACATTCAGCTCGACTTACAAAATCATTTTTTGCAGAACGTGGTATTGATGTTTTACAATGGCCTGCGATTAGTCCAGATCTTAATCCAATGGAAAACGTTTGGGCATTACTTTCTAACCGCGTTTACCATAACGGCCGCCAATTTGAAACGGTTACCTAACTACGTAAATATTGATCAAAGTTTGCTGCAAAACCATATCAACTCGATGACTCGTCGCCTCCAACAAGTAATTATAAAAGCATGAGGTAATACTAATTATTAGGATAACAATAAGATGCTGATATGATACAGATTAGCAAACTGTCCTTATAAATATTGCCTTCAAGAATTTTTTGTTTTATTTTTTAAAGACAATAGTTCACTCGAAATCCGAAATGTGGCATAATTATTAGAAGTTCCTTTCTTATGTATATAAACTAGAATAAAAAGTAATATGAATTCTTATTTTAAATATTCAATTTCCTAATTAAAATTCTGTCCCTATATATATTGCCTCCGCTGTATATAAAAGGAATACCAATACATAAATACGAGAGATCACCACTGCCAGTATAGACATTATTATTTGTGCTACCATACATTTACACCGCTTTTATTCAGTGGCAATAGTTATACATAATTTCAAAAAACCAACAAAAATGTCCATACAAGACAATACATACAAAGAAAATATATAAATTTATATTATCTGCCATGTGCGTAGCAGGGGACATAACAAAGAGTACGAGTACTATCTATAATACCTATCGACAATTCACTTATGAATAACAAATCCCAATTATATGCATACGGATAGATCCATTCAAAATACAAATTATTTAAACAAAAAATCGTACTAAATTCCTGTTCTATATAACAATATTCAGGAACATATTTGTGTCGATTGTCAAAACCAACATTAATGTACCACAAACCTGATTGTCACCAATATTATAAATTTATTTAGCGCTTATACATGAAAGTATTGGTGATCGACAGATTATATAAATGAGTGAGAAAAACATACAAATTGTAGATAAAACAAAACAAATAAATTGTGGAGGGAAAATTTGGTATGTTAATAATGGAAAAACTAATTGGAATTGGTTAGAGGAGAGTATTTTATTCTATTTTCGCACCAACACTTTCAACCATAAGCTATTAAATGTAAGAGTGCATCCGTGTGCTTCATCACTGAATCAGGCCTGTAGTATTACACTAGTGTTGGTCCCGCGATTCTACACAAAATAAAACACAACAACACTTATAAATATGCGTAAAAATAAAATAAGATATGAAAATTAACTACGTATATTATATCAAATTAAGTAAAAATCAAATTTAATACAATCCAATTATTAGATTTTAGTAATTAAATTGTATGTACAACCACATAAAAATTTAAAATCATGCACTTAATCAAAAAATCAAGAATTTTGATTTCTTTAGCTATAAATACAAAACATTGCCTGATAAATGCATCCCGGTGGATTGCATTTTCCAAAATTACACTTTAATTATTATTTCACTTTAAATAAATTGAATTAAATTAGAATTAAAATGTATGTCCATATGTATATAAAGTATATACATAACACTTCACACTAACACATAAATAAAAAATAAAAATAAAATAAAATTAAATTAAATTTTGAAGAGGAAAGACAAAATACGTCTATCCTCTTTGAATGTTCGCTCGCAAAAAAGCTGTTTAAGAGACATCTATGTTACGATATTATAATAATAAGAAAAGTTTGGGCTTTTTTCCATTTTATAATCTTTCAAAAGTCATGCGCATACAAATTTTTTCAAGCCATTTTAATTTAATTTATGGCTTTATTAAAAACCGCACGGCAAAATTAATGACACCTTTCTATATAAAACAATATATTTCACGAAGATTATTAGGCTTATATTTATTTATAATTAAAAAACTGGTATTTTAGCCTATTTTTTTCAAAAACGTTTATTAAGCTGACGTTTCAAACAGAATTCCTGTTCATCTTCAGAGCTTCTAAAAAATTTTTTTGATATAAAACATAAACTTAACACAATTAGATAAGCCAGTTTTACGGAACGAACTAGTGAATATTTTAACTAATTTTAAAAATCGGAGTGGACTTAGACAGATTGTAACGGCAGATGACATAAGTTTCAGGAAAGATGTTGCAAATTCAAAAAAATTTGTGCGTGACCATCCTGAAATTTTAGTTACAAGAGCTGACAAGGGCAATACTACTGTAGTTGTAAATCGGTGTGACTATGTCGACAAAATACAGTCCATGTTAGAAGATAGGGATGTCTATAAAGAAATTAGTAAAGATAATACAGCGTCCATACAGAGAAAATTAAATTCTATGGTAACTACTTGGCATAATGAAGATAGAATAACGGATTCTGAAGCGAAATCAATAAAAAGTCTTCATGGTGTCGTAGCAAGACTTTATGGGTTACCAAAAATCCACAAAGTGAATGCTCCGTACCGACCCATAGTAAGCTCGATCGGAACTCCTTTATATCATCTTTCTGCCTTCGTGTCACGAATTTTAAACTACACTCTTGAAAAATCTTCCACAGCGGTAAAAAATTCAGTTGACTTTAAGGACAAAATTAAAAATATTGTTTTACCTCAAGATCACACAATTCTCTCGTTGGATGTGGTATCACTTTTTACTAACATAGATAGCAAACTAGCAATAACATTAATTAATGAGAGATGGTCCGAAATTAAAAGGAATTCGAAGACTAAGCTGAAAAAAGTTCAGTATATTGAAGCAATGGAGTTAATTCTCCAAAACTGTGAATTTACATTCAACAAGAAGATATATAAACAACTTTTTGGTTCCCCCATGGGCTCACCGACCAGTCCAGCTATTGCGGAGTTAGTTATGGAGTTTGTTGAAAAAAGTGTACTGAATTCTCTCAACTTTAAACCAGTTTTTTATTACCGTTACGTTGATGATATAGTCACAGCCATTCCTACAGATAAAATAGATATTTTATTTGCAGCCTTCAACAATTTTAACATTAATATAAAATTTACAGCAGAGTTAGAGAATAACAACAGGTTGGCTTTTTTAGATCTGGTTATTGTACGTAACGAAAATGGTTCATTGTCTACGGATTGGTTTCATAAAACAACTTGGTCTGGTAGATATCTAAATTTCCATTCTCATCTTCCATTAGCATATAAAAGAAATACTGTCAGCTTATTATCGAATAAAATTCTTGAACTTTCTGACCCAATATTTCACAAAATTAATTTTCGGCTCCTCAAAAGTACTCTCATTAATAATGGCTATCCAAATTCGTTCATAAACCCTATCATAAATTCAACGATTCATAAAAATTCCACAGAAAATAGCCAATCCGTAGAGATTGTGCCACCATTAGAAGACAATCGTGCCAGATATGTATCAATTCCTTACGTGAAATCACTTTTTGAAAAAATAAGGTTCTGTTTGGGTAAATATAATTTCAAAACAGTTGGAAAGGCATGGAGTAGTTTTGGTAATTCACTTTTCTCGTCTCTTAAAGACCCGACATCGTTAGGGAACAACAAGAATGTTGTATACAAAGTTGTGTGTGAGTGTAATAAGTCATATATTGGCCAAACAAAACACATTTTAAACACCAGGTTTTGTCAACATAAAAGAGACGCAAAAAGATTGAATCTAAATAAAGTGAGTTCTGAGCTTACGAGTGCTTTGTCAACACATTTACACGAAACTAACCACGAAATTTATTTGGAAAATGTTAAAATTCTTGAAAAAGAAGCGAATCATACCACTAGACGAGTTTTAGAAATGATACACATAAAGATGGATACCAACAGTATCAATAAACAGTCGGATTGCAATTATCTTCAAAATAATTATAATCATTTGATTCATAACAATTAATTATTTAGTTAGTACAGCGGTTATACTGTTGGTATCCTTCTTTATTGTTTAATCATAAAAGACAATCTCTTGGTATGTTTTTTCGAATTATTGTTCAACTGCCATTTTCAAATAATTTTTTCATTGCATTGAACTATCTAGTTAACGGAAAATTTTTATTATTGTTTTATTTTGAAGTGCCTTTATGTGATCAAATAAAATATTTTTTAATTAAAATTTTTTTTTCTGTTTATATATGTATATAATACATATTTTTAAATAATTTTTAACTTTTTAATATTGTTTAATTTAATAATTTAATTTTATTTTATTTAAAAATAAGAATTTGTAAGTAGTTTTTGAGTTGAGTTTATACCATGTTTTATATCAAAAAAATTTTTTAGAAGCTCTGAAGATGAACAGGAATTCTGTTTGAAACGTCAGCTTAATAAACGTTTTTGAAAAAAATAGGCTAAAATACCAGTTTTTTAATTATAAATATATTTCATTTAAAAATGAGCTTACTGCAATGTTTTACCTGAAGCAAGTTTAAAGTAACTAAAATATTATTTAATTCAAAATAAATAATACAGAAAACGTCCTCATTATTTTTGTAGGTACACTGTTACTATTTGGAAAGTAAACTTGAGACATACTATATTTTTATTTTATTATTTCGGCGATTAATAATTAGTACTACCACACAGGATTCATATATGTTTTTGTTCAAGATATTTAGAATAGCTTTGTTATTCTTTTTTATAAAATTTGGCCGTTTATCATTCAAAGCTTTGAAGCAGAAAAACATCCTTTTTACTATGGATTGCTATGGATGGAAGCTTCTAAAAAATACGTCATTATGATTATGCCTCTATACTCTAGAAGGCTCTGCCTATACTCTAAACGATTTAAACTAAAAAATATTATTTAAAACGTGATTATAAAGGTAAGTATATAGTTTTGCGAGTGTTATAATAAATATGTATATATAAATATTAGGGATAAAAGAAATTTTATAACCAATTTTCAGTCCTACCTGTTTAAAAATGGTAAAACCAAAGCAATGTAAAATTCTAATAAAAACGTGTGGGATAAGATTCCAGTGGATAATAAATTTTAATACTACTGGCACTTGTTTTAAGAGAAGCAACCAAAACTGTTAATAGTAATATTTTTTATAATCAAAGAAAGGATAGTGCTTATTTTTATCAAAGATCATCATATCATATTATAGATGAGTCATTCAGTATAAAAATAAAAGAAATTAGGTTACCCCCCAATTGTTTATACAGCGTACCTTTTCCGTACGTGTAGTAGAATAAAAACCGACACATTAAGTCTCGTCAGGCGGCATAGGTACAATTGTACCTTTTCCGTTTTTAAATTGAAATAACTTTTCTTGCAAAAGACTTGTAAAGTTATGCCGCTGGACGTGGGTTAAAGTTAAAATATTTGCATGTAATTTGTATGTAATATGTATCGGAGATACGCAATTTTTATTTTATATTTTTGTACTGGAATCATCTTTAATGTGGGATTATATATGATTTAAAGTTAGAATCAACTAAATCTAAACACAAAGATTGATAATCTGAATGTTCGTATTAAATCAAAAATTATTATTATAATGCCGGTGGCGTTACTCTATACGGAATCACTCGCAAAACTTTTCGATTGAATAAAATTTGTGAACAATTACTATTAGACTAAAAAGGCTATAAAGACAGGGATTAGTATAAAGGGTTATATTATTGCAATTTGTGCCGATAATTTAGATGATCACCAAATAAGAAGGTTCTCCGAAAATTTTAGTTCAGCGGAATATTTGTGCAGATTCTGCATTTTATCTTTAAAAGAATTTACGGACAATTTTCGCACAAGAAAGGAACTAAGATTTAAAGGTTTTTATAATTCGGACGTTAAATTATTAGAATTTTAAGATGCTTGCTTCAACTCTTTACAATATTTCCTCGTCAATAATCCTGGTCTTCCACAATGCGTACACAGAAAAAACAGAATTTGTGAAATCATATAATTCTTATTATTTGAAAAAAAAAAAAATCTAAATTTTAAAGTATCTTTGATATGATACAGACAATCTATTGTAAAAATTATATATCGCAATTATATGATTTATATAACGCAATTTCATTGATTCGTAGAATAAAAGGTAGAGTAGCAGTTTCTTTCGAAGCACATGTATCCTATAATTGTTGTTCTCATTCGTAGCTTGATTTTCGTGGAGTTAGTTTAGTGTCGTGTAATTTTCTTGTTGAATAAAATATTGAAAGAAAATCTGTGAAAAAATTTAATAAATTTTGGGTGTTATTACATTATTTTTATTTTATTTTAAGTGATTTAAGTGAAAATTAAAATAAAAATAATAAAAATCTTTAGAAAATATAATTACATATATGTAAAATGGACTGTGAAGAAAACCCAGAAAAAGGTGTTGAGGAAATTGTGTTTTACATAACAGAGGAGCAAAATTTATTGTTGAATTGGGGTTGTGGTGAACTCGTGGATGATTTTTCCGCAAAAGCAATTAATATAGAATGTTTTAAGGAAATTACAATGTCCTATATAGACCAACTAATACCAGCAGATAAGTATGGCTTGCGAATTATTTTTAGGACACGACTCCTAGAATGGCGAAAGCAAAACGTTAGTGAATATGCATTTTATTGTGAGAATATGTTCGATTCGCGTTATTTCCATATATCTTTTTATTATGTGATAGGGCTTTCCTATTTTGCCTATAGCAGAAACGCTTTAGGCCAACACTAGTGTCTTGGATTGGTTGAGCAAACATTCGGGGTATACTCCGGTACTATCACCAGTTTCCGTCACAGAGGCATCAACATCATCAGGAAGAGAAAGAGGTGGCACACCAACACCAAATATAAATCAAATCCAACACAAAGTAAGTAAATATCTTAAAATTAATATAAGTTTTTCTGCGTTCTTATTTTATTATTGTCATTTATAGAACTTAGAGCAGATTTTATCGGATTCTTTCATCGGAAAAAAAATTTTTGGATTTTTCGAAGACCGATAAAATCCTTTCGTTCAAATCGCGAAACGATTTATGCCAGATAATTGCCGATTTCTGGGTTACAAACAATTTTCAACACGTCTTGACATCGGATTACTGCCGGGAAGTAGTGTCGGATATAATCAAGCTGTTTCCGAAAAAAATCGAGGTAAGTTAGGATTCATGATTTTTAATTGTTTTTTTTACGTATACTTCGGCACACATACCGCATGGAGAGACAGAAAACAATTTCTTTTTTGTGATTTTTCTAAGGTTTCGGCTGTATTATTTTTTGGTTTACGAATAATTATAGACAATTTATAATTAATAATTAGAAGTAGAAAATAGAAGTAACTGATAAAATTGATTTTCATGCGCCATCATTTTTGAATTTGTGAATCTATCATGATTTTAATTCAAGTTCAATTCAATTTTCAAAGTCAATTTAATATGTGAACGAAATAAAATTTTATAATTTTATAACAGATACAAATTAAACACGCTTTTTAATTTTAGGAGTACTATCAGCTCAAATAAAAACAAAAAAGGAAAATTGTCCCAAAAATTTTACAGTTTATGTAGAAAATACCGCGAAAAAGGAATAATTCAAAGCAGATATAAAATTAAAAAGATATCAGACAATTTAAGTACCATCGAAGACAGTTCCAGTACCTGTGATTTCGACGAAAATTTAATTGCTTCCCAACAATGGCTAAAATGCAACAAGCAACCGGAATACCTACCGCAATTGCGGGCAAAGCATGTCAAAAATAATGAAGACCTGTTTATGGAATGGCCTATATTTAAACAACAGCTTGGATTATCTCTGGTATAGCTATATCATAGACGTATGAAGTTTTTATTTACTATTGATTTATATTATTTCTACATATAGATTGAACTAGATTTTGAAAATATTTATTCGGGCAAAAGTCAGTTGTTATTTTCAAAATGGGAAAAGTTTGAACAAAATATAGTTAATATTTTTAAAACTAATATTAAGGACAACAGTTCTAAGAAAAAATTAGATCTGTTAAATAAACCGATTAGTGCTGGTAAGTTAACTTATATCAAGCCTCTCAAATAATGAATTAATTATTTTCATTGTTAATCTGTTTTCTAGATTCTTCGAATTACTTATTATCCATTTTATTAAATTCTATATTAATACCTACTGGTATTCACACGAAAAAAGAAGGAAAAAAGTTTTTTTGGAAACCATCAATAGTTCAGGCAGAAATTTACATGGTCCTTCACGTTGAGGTAATTAAATTTATAAAATTTGTATGACTATTTTTAATTTTTGGCATTTAGTTTAAACAAATTTAGAAAAAATTATTTATTATTTCATTTGTGTAATTTAAAGTTTGATTATTTGTATATTTTTTACTTACACAAAGTTTTTGTTTCTGTAGGTTGAGAACAACATATATACCATCGTAGAAAAACATAGAGAGAGTCTTAAAGAACGCGGCTTAACTAATCAACCATTAATAATTGTATTAGGAGAAGTAACGAATCTTTCAAAAATTTTTATTAATCTGAATGATATATTTTAAGAAGTAGACAATTTCTTAAAAGCACTTTCTGTTACTTTACAAATATTTTATGTGCTCAATCTAAAGTTCCCCGATCCTTGCGCCCAGCCCCAGGTATATCAATTTATAATTCATTACTTTTATGAAATAAAAATCAACTCACCACGATCGAGTCAATTAACCCTTTTATTGAATGAATTAAGTAAGGCATAAAAATGCAACAAACAACCAGGATGCGAATTTCAGTCCAAAAATGTGCGATGTGGGAGTGCGAACCGGAAAGTAATAGTATTCGTAAAATATACGTGTATGCGAGCAAAAATTCATTTTTTTTTCTAATAACTGTGAACGGCATAAATTATAAAATCTATCAATAATCTGTGATACATAAATACATAACTGTGCTTTTATTAATTGATATTTTTTGATTTAAGTAATAATGTCTGTGTGCTGTGAATGTAGTGCCAAAGTGTCTGAAAACTTTTTTATTTGTGCTGGTGAATGTAATAAACTTATTCATTTTGGATGTGCTGGGATTAAAAAACCTGTGTTTGATGCCATTTCGATAATTCCTAATTTTTCATGGCGATGTAGTGTATGTATTGATGTTTACAAAATTCTCAAGGAAACGAATGATCATATGAGTAATTCTATCGATTCTATATCAGCGTCCTTGTCATTGCTAAATAAAACATCAGCCGCTATTAATTTTAACGTGGAAAGTTTGTTAAAACCAACACCATCTCAACAGCCGTCGTCTGTAAAATTAAAAAAAAAAAAAAACAACAAAACAAACTGATATGGAATTTGCCACACCAATACTTACAAGATCTAAGAGAAATGAGAATAATAACATGATAACGGTTTCAACTGCTAAATCGTAAGACAATAATATGGACTCGCCTAATAAAATTTTTATTGGTAGTGGTGATAAAAGTAATGATAATGGTGGTACCGTAACTCCAGTTCAGACTGAACTGGATACGAATTTATTATCGACGATGATGACTAATGATGGTTGTCTGACCCTATTTAGTAACACAACGAGTTCTCAACATGAACGGGTAATTTCATCTAAACATTCGACGATTCCGAAACAGTGGCAAATTATAATCGGCACCGGTGACTTGATTTCATCACTCCAAGTGGTTGCACCTCGGAAAACCATTTTTGTGTCCAGACTCCATAAAGACGTTTCTGAACTGGAAGTTTTATCCTATCTAAAAGACAAGTTTGGTGTTGTGGATGTTAGTTGCAAACGCATATTATCACGTCGAATCAATGAAGAAGACCGTAATTTTTCTTCGTTTCGGATAAATGTTCCGGTATCTAGCGTGGATAGCTTGCTTCAACCTAGCTCATGGCCATCAGGTTCATTGATAAAGGAATTTGTGATTTATAAGAGGAAACAAAATAAGAACAATAATTTTTTTCCTTTACTTCAACGACCTCCATGCAGTCAATAACAGATCCCAGCCAAAAATCGAATTGCATACTCTATAAATTATTTTATCGCAATGTTGGGGGAATGTCATCGAAGTCTATGGAATTCCGCAATTTAATTTATTCGATGCATTTCCAATTATATGCTATTGTGGAAACTGGATTTCATTGTGGAATTTACAACGCTGAATTCTTTCCAAATGATTTTGTTGTTTTTAGATGTGACAGTTCACCTTTGAATAGCTCGAAACAAACGAGAGGTGGTGTCCTCTTGGCTGTTCATTCATCACTTCATTGTGAGCGTATCATTGTACCGGGCTGTGAAACAATTGAATTTTTATGTGTTAAAGTTTTTATTTGTAAAAAAACATTTTATTTTATAGTTCTATATATACCGCCTAGATCTTCTATCGATATTTATTTAAATCACATAGATTGTATAAGTGAAATAGTTAATATGTCTCATTGTAATGATACTATAGTAGTGTTGGGCGATTTTAATTTAACCAATATTAATTGGTCGGTTGATTCCGAATCATTAGATATATTACCTTCTAATGTTCTGTCTATCAATGACTCGGCGGTAATAGACGCATTATTTAGTTTTAATCTTAAACAAATTAATTTATATTCTAATGATAATAATTCGTTTCTAGATTTAATTTTTGTTAATAATACGGAATATTTGTCAGTTTACGAATCTTTGACAACTTTTAAGAACAATGATAAAGATCATAATTCTCTCGAAATTGAATTTCATGTTAATAACGTTAATGCTAAATGTCGTGAATTTTCTGTGGATGATTCTCCGATGCATATGCTGGAATGAGTTATTTCTTAACAATGATATTGATGTAAATGTAAAAAGTTTTAATAATTTGCTGTTTCTAGCCTTTGACCGTTTCGTACCTTTGAAAAGGAAACGTAACTACAGTTACCCTCCATGGTTTGATTCGGATTTGATTAATCTGCATAACCGTAAGAATAAAGCCTTTTACAGACTTCGAACCAATGATTGTGACTCTAACAAATCTATTTTTGTCAATCTTCGGGATCAATTTAAATCCGAATTTCATACTAAATATCTACAATACAAAAAAACGATCGAAGCTAATATCAAACAAAACCCCAAATCATTTTGGAAGTTTGTTAATGATAAGCGCAAAACAACGGGCTTTCCATCGATTATGAATTATGATGGAGTTCAGCTCTGCACTGTATCAGAAATATGTACAGGTTTTGCAAGTTTCTTTCAATCGGTTTATAAAGATAATAGTAGGCTTATTGTTGATGACCCTATTGTCAGTAATTGTCAATTTAATATTCCTTATTTATCTATAACTGAAGATGATATATGTAATTCCCTTTTGGATTTTAATGATAGATGTGGGCCTGACGGTATTCCCTCGTCAATACTTAAATATTTTGCATCATATATTGCAACTCCGTTATGTTTTATTTTTAACCAATCGTTAGTTAACGGCTATTTTCCAACCTCTTGGAAAGTGTCACATATTGTTCCAATTTACAAAAAGGGGGACCGCTCTGATGTATCCAATTATCGTGGAATCTCAATTCTTTCATCGATCCCAAAACTTTTCGAGTTAATTGTGACAAAACATCTGTCATTTCATACAAAAGAAATTATCTCGGATTTTCAGCACGGTTTCACCAGTGGAAAATCTACGACTACCAATCTTTTACAATTTACTAAATTCGCCATTGAATCACTTGAGTCACAAGCCGCCCAGGTTGATGTGATTTACTTTGATTTTGCTAAAGCCTTTGATTCAATTGACCATACAATCATTATAAAAAAGCTCTCAGAAATTGGTGTCGCCCCTAATTTTTTAAAATGGATTGGTTCTTATCTGGTGGGAAGAAGACAATTTGTTTTATTGAATCAAGTCAAATCGGATTATATATATTGCCATTCTGGGGTTCCGCAGGGATCACATTTGGGCCCAATCATTTTTCTTTTATTTGTGAATGGCATTCCGAATATTTTCAAATTTTGTAACTGCTTATTGTTTGCAGACGATTTGAAGGTTTTTAAACATATTAAATCTTTAAATGACGCAGAAGTATTTCAATCAGAAATTAATTCATTATCTCGTTGGTGCTCTACGAATAAATTGTTGATCAATATTAATAAATGCAACATCATGTCGTTCTATATATAGAACATCAAATCCGATTGTTTTCAATTATCAGTTGGAGGGTAATGAACTTTGTAGAGTAACTTCGATTGTTGACTTAGGTGTAGTCTTTGATCAAAAATTAACTTTTGCTTTACATCTAGACAAAATAATATTAAAAGCCAATTCTATGTTGGGTTTTATTTTTAGAATGACAAAAGAGTTTGTTGATATTTTTTCATGTGTTAGTTTATATACTTCTCTAGTTAGATCTCACCTGGAATATGCGGCGGTTGTTTGGTATCCTCACCATGAAGTACAGATTAAAAGATTGGAATCAATTCAAAAATGTTTTACCATTTACATTTATAGAAAGCTTGGTTATCTTTCAGATCGTAATCAGCCTATGTGGCAGCAAGTGCGTAATCTTCCAGGGTATGAAAATCGGTGTCAAAGCCTTCGAATTGATACTTTAGCGAAGCGTCGAAAAATTGCGTCAGCAATGTTTGTCGGGGATTCTTTGAACGGTCGTATAAGATGCCCTAATCTTATTTCTGCCTGGAACATTAATGTGCCGGGTAGAAGTTTGCGGCAAAGGGAATTTCTATTTATCGAATTTCATAGAACTAATTATGGCTATAACGAACCGACGGCCTCTATAGCCAGAATTTTCAATGATTATTATCATTTGTTTCATTTTGAAAAATCGAGAAAATGCTTTCGGTACGAAATTCGTAGTTGCAATTTTTGATTTTTGATTTTATAATATTTTTGACATATATTCCGTATTGTACAAATTTTAATTATTATAATATACTATGTAGTTACTATTCATTAAGTTGTTTTTTTAAACTGTAGAATAGATTTTTGTAAATAAATTTAAAAATTTAAAATTTAAAACATTTTACATATGCAAAGAAAAGCAATACGAAAAAAATGTAGTCTTACTTTGAGAATTTTACAACAATAATGCCGCATATTTTCATTCCGGAATGAATAGTTTCAAAGCAAGTTTTTCTAGGTATAGAACTATTCTAGTAATAATTTTACAATACATTTTTGTTGTTTTTTATTTAATTTTTAATGTCAATTGGTAAAAGTAAAAAAGAAAATTTTCGGTTTTTATTTTGAGCATAATTTTCATTTTTTGCTATAAAAACAGATATTTGCAAAAACCAGGGTAAAAAATGTAATTGCCGTGAGCCAATCTCTCAAGTCCCGAAGCTAAACGCCAGCTTTGTCGCTTTTGATGAATAAAAATTACTTTAACTAATATTGGATATCAAGACACAGGTAATCTGTGCGATCAACACACATGTAACATGTGGATCAGCGTGAATTTTATTATAATTTATTATTCCTAAATAGTTGCAAATACTTTTCTTTTTTATTTCAAATAGAAGAGTACCGTATATTTATTTATCAATTTATATTATTTGTAGTTTAGACATTAGTGCAGATAACGCTACGTTAGTGTTCGGATTGCGTGAAGGTATATTTGGTTAACGCAAGTCTAGTTGCAGGTATTACTTTTCTAAATTTTCAAAAATTTACAACAGTACGATTGGCTGGAACTCACAGAGGTCCCGCGCTCAATGTCGCAATGGCCACATGGCGCAAGCCAGTGATTCAAATCTAATAGACATAAGCGTACTGCATCCTTAGCTAGCAAACTGAATGAATTTGAACTAAGGCCTGGATGATAGACTAACGACCCATCAAGTTTAGAAAGTCTGGCGAGAACTATAAAACCCCCGAAGGATATACCATTGAGAAAGAAAATGTGAAGTCCAATGCGGGTGTCGCTCTAGCAATAACTATGTAGATTTCCGATAAAATCGAGCTGTAAGAATTGCGAATTTTTCTGTGCCGCACAATTGATCATTCAACACGCCGCAACCTACCGCAAATGGAATGCGATAGAACTAGCAGTATCCAGAAGTAAAGACTGCAATTGGGATTGTAACAGAGTAGTGCTGCAACCAATAAACTGTAAGAATATTACGTTAAGCTGTAATAAATAAAATCATTCAATTTAAAAATTTATATTAAATTCAATAAACACTAAACACTTACCATTGTGAAGCATCTTCGATAATTGACTAATAAAAAAACAAAAATCATAACCCACCATAAAAAAAGCATGTGCGACTTGTGAAATTTGGGAATGTAAAAGCAGCAAAAAATTTGAACCGATTTCGCCCGATTCAATTATTTTTGATACTTCCGATGACAAAAATGCACTAACACAAGTAAAATATTTGACACAACACAATCGCAAAAAGTATATTATACACCGTGTACGTATATGAAACGCACATCACACATAGCACATTTTTTGGACTGAAATACATGTCCTGTTCCTTTGTTCAACAATTTTTTGTGATATAAATACTTATATCACACATTTAAAGTTTATACATAAATTGTCACGCCATTCTACATTCTTGCAAAGCACAATTTGTCCTCAGTCTTTCCAAAATATTTACGCCTGCTATTAATCCAGACATTTCCTGCTATTAATCCAGACATTTCTAGCGTTAAAGAAGACATTCCTATTATTAATAAAAATTTACTTGATGTTCCTGATTTTTCCGATTTGTCAATACAATTTGCATTAAAATTATATGGAAATATAGGTAACCCTTGTATAACACGGTACTTTTACTACACGGTTTCGCTATAACACGGTCGACAAAATGCGCAATAAATTTTACATTACACGGGAAAATTTCCTCTTTTAATACGCTACCGTATGAATTTCAGTCCTGCGCAATGAATTCTCTCATTTTTGCTTTCTTTTTTCTTATTTTTTGTAAATATGAAGCACATATTTTTGTGTAAATCCCCATTCATTCGCAGTTTATACTTGAAATAGGATAAACTATAAATTATATGTAGTTTTGTTTAAATATTCTGTGCATAAATAAAATATTTACTATCCATAATTATTTGAGGGGCTATTTATATTGAAAGTGCCTTAACATAAATCAGTTTGAACAATTTGCTTGATATCCTTATTCAGCAATGGCCAGTCACGAAGCTAAAAAAACAGCTCTTAAAAAAAAATGTATTTCTTTGGATGGAAAAATTAAAATTTTGGATCGTTTTAAAAATGGTGAAGGCTCTACGGCTATATCTAAGACGTTAAGCCTAAATGAAGCAACTGTTCGAACTATAATAAAAAACGAAAACAAAATAAAAACGAGTGTTTCATCTGCTTCTTTGATAAGCGCGAAACGCGTTGCTCGAACGCGCGATGTTCTAATGGAAAAAATGGAAAAGGCACTGATCATATGGATTGAAGATTGTACCAACAAGCATATGCCGCTGGACGGAAATTTAATTAAACACAAAGCGCTTAAAATGTTTAAACATTTGAAAGATTCTGGTGAATCGTCAAACCAAGAGCCTTCGTCGAGTTTTGAGTTTAGTGCTAGCAAGGGCTGGTTTGAAAATTTTAAGAAACGCTTTGTGTTGCATAACATAAAGTTACAGGGTGAATCTGCATCCGCCGATTTAGACGCCGCGCAAAAATTTCCAGAAGAGCTGTTGAAGATCATTCAACAAAAAGGATATACGGCTGATCAGGTGTTTAATGCTGACGAAACAGGATTATTGTGCAAAAAATGCCAAAACGTACATTTATCTCTAAAAATGCCAAGTCTGCTCCTGGATTTAAGGTCACGAAAGATAGATTAACCGTACTTCTGTGCAGTAATGCATCGGGAGATTTCATTACCAAACCAATGGTTATTTATCGGGCATTGAATCCTCGAGCCATGAAAAACAAAGACAAATCGAGTTTACCCTTTTTTGGCGTGCCAATAAAAAAGCCTGGGTTACAGCTGCGTTGTTTTCTGATTGGTTCCAAAACTATTTCGTGCACCAACTAGAGAGTTATATGAAACGAAAAAATCTTACCTTCAAG
Source organism: Tipula vernalis (assembly GCA_958295665.1). NCBI lineage: Eukaryota > Metazoa > Arthropoda > Insecta > Diptera > Tipulidae > Tipula > Tipula vernalis. The sequence goes on along the minus strand of OY282560.1, from coordinate 283,094,012 downwards.
ATTTTGCTAATTTTGGATAACGCACCAGGACATCCAAAAGAGTTGAGCAATCCAAACGTGGAAATAATTTATTTATCACCCAATACGACATCAATTATACAACCACAAGATCAGGGTGTTATTGCAACATTTAAATCTTATTACATTCGTCGTACTTTTCAACACATTATGGATCATATTGTTACTGAACATCCGGAGACCGTCACGCTGTTTGGGTAGGCTTCGGCCGTTTAATGGGAGGGTTATTTGTCTCCAGAATATCCTGTTCAGACAAATCTTATTCGTGACTATACTTTAACAAGACTAGTAGTAAGCGTTAATAGCAAATTTCGACCTTCACACATTCATGTCAACACCACCAAAATGAGGTTATTACCACATAATTATTTACAAATTCTCAGATTTAAGTAAAAACATTTGTAAATTCAGTTTAAAAGAAAAGAAAATTATCTGTATTCAATAAAAAAAACTATCTTGAGAAATAAACATGTAAATATATAAATGTATAGAACGAGAAAAAAAAATTGTTAAATTAGATTACTATTAATCAAAGTGATTTGAGTGATCTCTGATGTTTTTGACAACAACCGAAAATATATGTGTATATATACAAAAAAAATATAAATATAACGACTTGTCGCTTACCTCACTTTCCCCGATGAGCGCTCACAGGTTGGTGCTAAGCTTCCGGAACGGTATACAAAAACCTAAACACTCAAAATATATATATTTTCACTTTTTGCTATGTCAAATATCACTCAAAATCAATAAATATTTAATTATTTTTAACCGGCACTTAATTATAATTCAATTAAACAATACTAATTAAATTAATTTGCTTTGCCTCTTTTCTTTTAAAAATTCAATGAACCACTTAATCTAAATTGGAAATTATTAACTCCACAAATGGTTCTAAAAATGTATATGGAGATATATAAACATAGTACTGTACTGTAATTTAAAAAAAACAATATTTGTTGTTGTTCTTTTCTTTGTAACTGCGCCAATACGGCCAATATACATAATACTTTGTCTGTATTATTGATGTCCATTTAATAAGGCCCCGCTAGTAAGCCATTGTTGGAAAATTTTCTTTCCTTTGTCTTTGGTGCTATCCCTTCCTTATCAGAGGGTCCAATTTCATCCAGTGAGAGAAAATTACTTTAGCTAATCCGTGTAATAAAAGGAAATAAAACAAAACTTTAATACGTTAAATTCGGAAAGCGATCAAATTTATGTATCAGGGCTTACCATTCACTAATAATGCTATTCACACTCCACTCATATGCTAAGTTCGAATGTGCGACCAAATCCAATTTTTTTTTTTTTTTTTTTTTTGCCTCTTGCAATATAATTAAAATTAATTCAAGCAAAATCACAGTATTGCTATCTGCTCACTACCGTAGCCTCTTTAAAAGTGATCGCTTTCCCATTATCGATATCAAGTTATTCTTTTCCTTCTTTCTTGTTTTAGCGCGGTAAAAAAAAATCGCTGGTGTTAACAGTTTAAAAATAAAAAAAATTCCATTATATTTACCCGTTTATATATATATATATATATATATATAAACTTTACCAAGCCAAAAAAAAATTTAATAAAACTCTAAGTAACGTTCTATGTATGACCATCATAAAAACCACAACAACAAAAAAAGAAAATTCAAATTAGATGATTGTACTAAAATTTGTTTACAAAATACCTATTGTGTACTGGATTGAAATATATATAATCAGTTTTATATTACTTAATTTAGATGGTACAAATCCTAAAAAAAAGTAATGGCAAAGAAAAAAGATTCGGTTTGTTTCCTCTCTATTTTTTTGATAATCATATTTAAAAAAAAAACGTTATGCAACGGTTTGTATAATTTAACCTTTCTCAGCCTCATAAGTACATTTTCGTAACAATATGGAATCTGATACGAATATGTCGGTGTCAAAGGCTTGGAAAGAATTTTCCATTATGAAATGTGTGGAAATCATTGCGTTAAAAATCAATAAAAGAGTTGAAGTCTTCCACACTTAATGCGTGCTGGAAGGCTTTATGGCCCGCTGTCGTACTCGAAACAAATGTCATACCACCCATTCAAAATGAAGTAGATCAGATTTTAGAAATGGCACATTCAATCGGCGGAGAAGGATTCGAGGATATGGCAACCAATGATTTGGAGGAACTGCTTTTGGATGAAGAGATGAACGAAGAGGAACTACTAGAACTGACGGCCACTCATAATGATAAAGAAAATGACTCAGAAGAAGATTTTAGTGAGCCAACTAAAAAATTTACTCTAAAAACCTTACAGAAAGGTACAACTGGTAGTTGTCCATTTTTATTATTATTGTGGCTTTTATCACTTTAATTATATATAATTAAAAATTTTTTTATTTAATTATTGATTTTTATTTTATTTATTTAAAATAGATTTCTTTCTATTTGGTGATAATTCTTGATATATTTTAATAGACCGGTTTCGGAACTTCTTCCTTCTTCAGTATTTTTCTTCTATTGGCTTGTCAAATTTTTTCGTTTTGTAAACAATATCTAATGTTTGTTTTTTGTGGTTGCTTATTTTAATTTTAGAATCATTTCGTAGGTTTTGTTTGTTCTTGTGTTTAATTTATCGTTGAGTATTAGTAGGTTGCTTCTTTCTTTGTATATTTCTAGTTCTTCAATTCTGTCCATTATTTTTCCTTTTTTCATTCTGTATAAAATTTGTAGGTTAGTTTGCATATCTGTATATGAGTGTTTCTCGTTATATAAATGTTGTGCGTAGTTTGATTTAAAATTGTTTTTTGGATGATTGTTGTTCAATTCCTGGATGTTACATACAATAATAATACCAGTAATACGATGAATAAAATATTAAACAGATATGGATATACAACAGCACACAAAACCAACCATAAATTACAACAACAATTAAAAATACATAAAAATAATGAGCTTGAATGCGGAATATATAAACTATCATGTAACAATTGCACAAAATTTTACATAGGCCAAACTGGAAGAAGTTTCGAAAAACGTTTCCAAGAACACATCCAGGAATTGAACAACAATCATCCAAAAAACAATTTTAAATCAAACTACGCACAACATTTATATAACGAGAAACACTCATATACAGATATGCAAACTAACCTACAAATTTTATACAGAATGAAAAAAGGAAAAATAATGGACAGAATTGAAGAACTAGAAATATACAAAGAAAGAAGCAACCTACTAATACTCAACGATAAATTAAACACAAGAACAAACAAAACCTACGAAATGATTCTAAAATTAAAATAAGCAACCACAAAAAACAAACATTAGATATTGTTTACAAAACGAAAAAATTTGACAAGCCAATAGAAGAAAAATACTGAAGAAGGAAGAAGTTCCGAAACCGGTCTATTAAAATATATCAAGAATTATCACCAAATAGAAAGAAATCTATTTTAAATAAATAAAATAAAAATCAATAATTAAATAAAAAAATTTTTAATTATATATAATTACAGAAAGGGTTGGAATTTGGGAGAAGTTTAGAGTCCTGTATAATTGATAATGACCCTTTAATGGAAAGAAGTGCGCAATTTAGAAGACAATTAGATGCGTGCCTTGCTCCGTATCAAGAAATTTTCAAAAAATTGCAAAATGAATGCCGCCAATCACTTATAACAGATTTTCTCGAGACATCCGAAAGAGAAGGCAATGAGAGGACAAGCAACTTCGTACGTTCGGAGAATAATGAATCGGAAACAATTCGTTTTGAGGAAGATTCTAGTGACGATGATGTACACCCAGTCCATAGTCATAGACGAGATACAATTTTATCAGACTCCGATGGATAAATTTGGATTAAAATGTTTATTTTTATTGGGATCACTTTTATGAAAGTAAGACTGACATTATAATTTAGTTTAATTTTTATTTAATTTTCGAAACGAAACTCTTGTAAAGTTATGAATTTTTGATAATATGAATTTTAATGATAAATAAAATCTTTAGGAAAAACGAAACTTTTATTTTTATTAACGTGTTATACATTATTTTCAAAATAAAAAAATTTTTGGAACATAACTTAATGTTTTGTATGAAGCTTTAGTCTCAGATAACACGGTTTTGGTTAGCACGGTGTTTTAATGGTACGTAATCACCGTGTTATACGAGGGTTACCTGTACTTCCTTTATTAGGAAACTAGCGATTGAAATTATAAATGAATTTGAAAATTTAATTGCAGTTTTTTTGACTAAGATTGAAAATTTGACAGATAGTGCAGAAATCAAGAACAAATTAAATGTTTTAAAGGATTGTTTTTCTGAAATCAATTCAGAGTACAAGTTCAAAAAAGTGTTGCAAAACAAAAATTTATTTTCTGAACCGATCAGAGTATATAATTAATACTTCTAAAATAATTAAGAACATACATTCAAAGACGTCTAATAGTTATTTATAGTACTAGTGAGCAAAACGAGATATTATCCATGAGGGATAAGTTTGTCCCACGAGGCGATAGCCGAGTGGGACATTATCCCGAGTGGATAATATTTCTTTGCTCACGAGTGCCATACAACGTTTTATCCACTTTTGTTGAAATAAATTTCGTAAATTAATAAGACATAGTTCCAATTTGTGTTGTCACAGTGGAGCATTGAATTTTGAAATAAATTTTATCATAGTGACCGTTCTTTAAATTGTCATGGTGTACTTTAATTTAAGTACGGTTCACGACATATGAAGTTCGTATGCAAATGGTACTATAGAATCGTACTGAAGTTAGATTTAGCTCAATATAATGGGCAATTTTGTACGTCATTGTATGTGTCAAAATATTTAATTCCATTTTCGTTTGCTTGTTGTGCGCTTCGAAGAATTGTTTATGGTTTTTGTGCTAACTTTAGTAAAAAATAACATTACCATGTTAAATTTCTTATTAGCAACGTATTTAAAGCGAAAAATGTTTAATAAAAAGTGCCGTCGATTTGGTGTTAACCCAGTGAATCGCCGTAGAGTAACACAAGGCTTTTACAATAATCTTGTCGAGGAAATGAGATTAACGGACACCGAAACGTTTACAAATTACCATCGAATGAAATTAGAAACATTTGACGAATTGTTAACAATGGTTGGTCCAATAATTCAAAGGATTGATGTAGGTGAAAGATCTATCACTGCGGGTCAACGTCTATCACTAACCCTTCGGTAAGTATGACAAATATTAAATATTTAGGTTTAGTTTTAGTTGATATGTTAAACGAAAATTTTAGTTATCTAGCCAGTGGTGATAGCATGATTTCAATTGGACGGTATGGCTATCGAGTGGGCAAAAGTACGACTTCGATTATCATACGGGAAACGTGTCAAGCATTGTGGGATATTTTAAAGGACAAAGTTTTTCCTAAACCATCTACGACCACTTGGAAGCGAATAAGTGATGAATTTGAAGAACGGTGGAATTTTCCGCATTGTTTAGGAGCAATGGATGGAAAACACGTCCTAATTCAAGTAAGTAATTATTTCAAATATTATATGTTTAGCATATTTTTTATTGGTTAGGCATTTGCGAATTGCGGTTCTCTTTATAGAAACTACAAACACAGTCATAGTGTTGTATTATTTGCCATATGTGATGCCGCGTATAAATTTATACTAGTCGACATCGGAGCACCGGGTCATGTTGGTGACAGTAATATTTTCCGACGGTGCGTTTTTGGGCGAGATATTATATGTGGAGGGAGGGAATTGGATTTGCCACCACCAGACTCTTTAAAGGACCACAAGGAATATCCATTTGTTTTTATTGGAGATGAGGCATTTCCGTTAATGCCAAATCTCTTACGCCCGTATCCTGGTCGAAACATTACGCTCCTACCAGAAGATAAAAGTATTTTTAATTACCGATTATCTCGTGCAAGAAGAGTGGTGGAGAATGCATTTGGTATTCTTGCAAATAGATGGCGGATATACCGGCGTCCTATTTTGGCTAATAAGACGACAGTGCTGGAAATTATAAAGGCAACTGTAGTATTACACAACTTTCTTCGGGAAAAGTGTGATCCAGGCTATATTAATACTAGCTTGCCGGATACCTATACCGGTGCGACGTGTGCACCGGGAACGTGGCGTAATGATGAGACAAATGGTATGCAACAGGTCCGAAGAGTAGGCTCCAACAACGCAAGTGCAAATGCGTACGAAATTAGAGACCAATTTAAAAATTATTTTAATGCGGTGGATGTACTACCATGGCAGCGAGAAAGCATCTATTGAAACATAATAAATTAAGTTTTATTTTGTCACATTTAATAATCACCAAAAATTCATTTATATACATTATTATGTAATATTAAAATTATAACGTAAAATGTAAAAAAAAGTAATTAAAAATAAAAATACAAACTAATCTATATATTGAAATCAAAGTTGTTATCTATTTGCGTGACTATTTGGTCATTTTGCTCTTCTATTGCATGTGTCATTTTATGAATAAATCCACTTTGCAACGATCTCGGCCGCTTATTGAAATCTCTAGACAACGTCTCGGTGAACACTCTCAACATGCAGGTATTTGGTGGGAGGCGCAGTCGCTGCTGGTTGTGCAAGAGTTTGCAATAATTTTTGTTGTTGCATTATTGTGTCGCAAATTTTTGTAATATTGGGATCCTCCGGCTCCCTTTTTCTTTTCGAAGGAGGTTGACGAGCAGAGCGCTGTAATGGTATTGCTGTCGAGGTGGGTTCTCCAGAGGACGATGAGCCTGGTGTTGGTTCAACTATTCTTTGCGTTGATATTGTTGTTGTTGGTCTGGATGTTGATGTTATTTGTATTGGTGGTTCTGGCGACGGAGCTGGTGGTGATGTCTCATCAATGAATGAATCAATGTTGAATTCCGATCAAGCAAAATCTTCAATTATGTCGTCAGCAGTGCTATCAAACAGGTCTTGGAACAATGTTGGTCTAGTCACTTTTGACACAAAACTGCTGACAGTCGGTCTAGAAATAAAAAAATGTATTAGTTTCATCTATAGAATATAAAATATATATTTAATTAAAATCGATATCATTTATATCACGTCCCTTGTCACTTTGAGGTCCTTGCGTATTTTTGCAATAAAACAGAAGTTTCTCGTCCACAGAAGCACTGGACTTTTCTATTGAACTTTAAAAGGTTTTATTTGAAATTGAAAAGTTTCATATGCAACTACAATTGAAAGAAACTTACTCAGCAATAATATCGTCTTTCAAAAAATCAAACTCCCTGATCAAAGATTCGTCCCGTGAATTCTTTGCTATAGCAGCACTGCCGCTTTTCAACTGTTTGTTTAATTTTACGTATCGAGAACGTAGTGCCCTCCATCGTTTCATTGCTTCTGTTGGTGTTGCACTCACTATTAAGCCAATATCGCGCCATGTGTTTTGCTTAAGGCAAGTGTTCCGATAACTCGGATGGGATAGTTTGTATAAGTACTCCCTGCCTTCCTTCCGGACTTCCTCAACAATTTTCATGTCCAACTCTAAAAACGAAAGAATATTAGTTCATATGATTTGTTTGACATAAAAAAATGATATTTTTGTATATGGAATGAAACTCCATATAAAATAAATGTTAAAATTATGTTATTTTAAACTAATTTATTGATTAATACTTACCATTCATATTTATTTTAGCTTTGTTTGCTTTTAAATGTCCGAGAGTGTAAAAAAATGAAGAAAAACAAAATTTTATTTCTAAATAACACAAACTGGACACACTTTTCACTTGATAAAAACTTCAATATAGTCAATATATTTTTCGAAACACAATAATTAACGATAAAATCATGAATGTTTTCTAAATTAAGATAAAATCACAAACACAAATCGCACAGCACACAAATGAAAAAAAAATGTTAATGAGCTCAGCTGTCAAATAATAGATAAAATTAAAATATGGCGTAGCAATGAGCAATAATTGTTTTTTTATTGGAAGTATGGTTGGTAACCCTACTGAAATTGTTAGCTCAAAGATACAACAATTTCAACTCGAGTTCTGAACTAGTAGGCGTGGTTTTAAGCATTTCAAGTAATTTGATTGGTTATTTGATATCAAACGAGTTTAGAACTATTTATTTCATATGTCGTGAACGCTACATTAACTAATGTTTGGAATAGAGTTTTTCATTCAATTTGACTATGAATAATTTTCCAATGACTACTCAACATTTTGTTATTCCAAATATAACTCACGGGTTATACAATAACAATGGGTTATTTTACATTTTCTTTATTTGAAATCAGCATAGTTATCGGGCTATTATATATCAAAAGTGGATAAAGGTATTTTGCTGTCTATAAAATACAATATACAAAAATTTCTTCAAATAGATGATAATTTGTTATCCATGCTTGATAAGATTCATATTTTTGAACATAATTTAGATATTTCCAATATAATTCAAGGTTCAGCGTGGAAAAAAAAACTAAAATGTATAATACGAGTAACACCTGCGTTCCCTATATTTTTTACCAAGATGACTTTGTACTCAATAACCCACTTGGATCAAAATCTGGGGTTGATAAAATAACCGGTGTGTATTTAAGTTTTCCTTTACAGGAAGATTGCAAATTATCTAAATTAGAAAATATTATCACTTGTTGTTTCACAAAGTCATCGGATTCGACACATGGTAATATTTCAAATTTTATGCCATTGGTAGAGATCTTAAAACTATTGGAAGAGGGTGATTTATTTATTGAAACTAAAAAAGGAACTATCCACGTTCATTTAATTTTGGCGGCAATAACCGGAGATAATTTAGGTCTCAACTCCATTTTGGGATTCACAAAATCGTTCTCAGCGAATTATTTTTGCAGAATTTGTACGTCAAGTAAAATAACAATGCAACAGCAAGTAGAAAAAAATCCCACCATGTTCAGAAACTTTGAAAACTATACTGAGGCCGTGCTTATAAACGATCTTATAAAAACAGGTGTTTAAGGAAGAATGCATTTTTAATTCTATCCCGTCTTTTAATATAGTCCATAATGCTACTTGTGATGTGATGCATGATATATGTATATGAAGGTATCGCGCATTATGAATTATGTGATATTCTAAATAACTTCATTTCCGTAAAACAATATTTCTCCTTGTCTGAATTAAACACACGAAAAAGTTCTTTTGATTATGGTATGTTGGACAGTAAAAATAAAACGGTAAATATTAAAATAAAACATCTAATAAACAAAAAATTGAAAATGCCAGCTTCTGAAATAAAATGCTTTTTACATTTTCTACCTTTGATGATTGGGGATTTTGTACCTAGTGACGATAAAGTGTGGAGACTGCTGAAATTACTAATAAAACTGGTTGACACAATCATTTTACCAAGTTTTTCAGAAGAAATTTTAAAAGAACTTAATAATATTATAACAGAACAATTTAAATTTATTCGGTAGATCCTTGTATCCAAAATATCATTTTATACTGCATTACGTTAGTGTAATTCGAAAACTTGGTCCCATCAAAAGATTATGGGCGATGCGATTTGAAGCTAAGCATAAGGAAAGTAAAAATTATTCTCACGCAACTACCTCAAGAAAAAATATACTGCTTAGCTTAGCTATCATACAAAACGAAACAAAGCATTAAGTAACGTGAAAAATGAGGGCGATGGAGAATATGGTATATAAATTTTATGGATTCTATTTTTTGGGATAAAATATCACCTGAAGAAAAAAGTTTATGTAACTTTTCAAAAATATTTTCTCTACAAGACATATCAATTAATTGTACACCTTATCGATTAGGAAATGTTTTAGTAATTGCAAATGAGAAAAATGAAACTACGTCATTTGAATGTAAATGTATATTAATGGAAACTGAGGACGACATTTATTTTATTTCTGAATTAATTAATATAATTGAATTAGATAACATTTAAACTGTTTTGTTGTTGAAGTAAATATTACTAATAAAAAATATAAAGTTATTCAAATGTGTAATATGACATTTCCACCTTTACATTATATTAAACTACCAGATGGTAGGGTTGTTGTAAAGATTAAAACTCAATATTATTAACTATGTTAATTTGTTATATGTATATTAGTAATAGAGAAATTTTTGTAATAGAATTAAATAGTGTTAAGTAAAAAAAATTGAAATATGAATTTTTATTTGTTGTATACATACTATATATGTATGAATATATGAAATGTATTTAATATTTTCTAATTTTATAAAATATTTGTTGTAACTAATAATAAATTTATTAAAATAACTACTTCCAGAAATAATTTTGAAAACAACGCCTTTTACTCTTAAAATAATTCACTTTTTCAACCAATTTTGTTTGCTTAACTTTAGAATATGTTCCTTGTTTTCCCCAAAAAATATTATAAAAACCCTTCAAACAATTCGTCATTACTGTGACTGTATTATCTGTTTTAATCAATTTGTATTTCACACAATCTTACAATAAATTAACAATTTCTTAAAATACCTCCTTGATTGAACCAATTTAAATTTTAAAACCATCTAAACAATTCTACAATATTGCAAATTTATTATTTGATTTAATAAATTTTAATTACATAAATCATACAATAAATTCATAATTATTGCAAAAGAGATCTATGAATCAAATAATTTGAAATCTTCAATTTTTTCAATAATTTATAAGAAATGTTGAAAATAAATAACTGATTCAGATAAATTTTTAGTTGCAAAATCAAAGAATTTTAATTTGTCACATTAAAGAATTTTTGTGTATGACTGAAAATTGGAGAAAACTTTTGTTGAATCAGATCAATTTTTATATGAAATCATACAATCATTTTTTTCTGTGTAGCTCATGATTTATTTTAGGGTACAGGCTATAGCTATTGACAGTCATAAGGAAAATTAAACTTTAGTATCAGCTCGTTTTATTAATTATTCCCTAAACAAAAAAGATAACACTTTTATATATAGGATAACTATTAATCTATTCATTTCCATAGCAAGATTACTGTTTAATTATTGCTTAATATTTTAAAAATGAGTTTTCCAAATTGTTTATCAATATATACAACTATTGACACTTTGTTAGGATTATTGACATGACTTGTTATAGCTATTGACATATGTATAGCTCCGGATGATATCCAAAGAAAAGCCAGTATTTAATTTAAAAATTCATTTTATTAAATATAATTATATGAAATATAAACAAAATCTTAATTCATTTAATTAAAAAATATTATCACAACATGACTTCAATGTGACTTATACTTAAATCAAAATGCAGTCTTAATATCTATCACAAAATGTTTCAATTTGGCTTAAGCTGTTTGTAATTCTAAATTGCACTTGGAACATAAAAACATTGGCATAATTGCCAATCCTAACAATTTGACACATTTTATGTGGTACTCCCTCAAACATTTGGTGCATTTTATCCCCACGTTTTCTAAGTTCTGGGGTTTCATGCTGAATGAAAATGTACAATGATAGCACATTTTACCTTTGGCTATTTTATTGTTCCCGATGTGTACAGGTAACGATTCTACGAACGATGTATCTATAGTATCAGGTTCCGTATTTATTGCTTGACTATTATCCAGGTTAAGTTCATTAGCGGCAGGTGACTCTAAAAATTGTATTGAAAACTTACAGATAGATTAAAAATTTTAATTGACATTCATTTCAAACTTACCATTATTACCTTACTGCGATTTTGTTGTGTACATGAGAGTATGGGAGTAAATAACCGGAACGCAATAGTATTTTCAAATGTTGATGTGTTAGTGAATGTTGTTTTTGTTTATTTTTTATTTGATGTGGTTTTCGATTCACCAAAAAAGAGCAAGCCTGCTCTTTCTGCTGTCAAACTGTTGGATTTGTCAAGAAAAGTCGCTCGGTCGAGCAAAATTGTTGTTATTATACGAATCTCGATTTTTTGGCAGATTTACTAAAACACAAATTGTTGGCGCCACCACACAAACACATCACCTTGTGGCGAACACAGCGAATTAATACAGACGTCAAACTACACGATGTCCAACCATTTTTCTTTCTCTTCTCTCGTCGATCGTCAACCTAACAACATCGCACATCGTGTTCATCAAAACTACAGTGGCCATTTTCTCAACAATAATAACTACAATTAATAAAACAACATCAAGATCATAACAGCAAATTTCATAATAAACATACGAACGAAGAAGTGCATTAACCTCAATAAAGTATAATATAATTGATTTAAGTGTTTTAATTCGAGTGCCGCTTGTGGTGAATACTCTCGCAACACATCCGCAAAATCCGCTAAGCTGTAGTGGCTAACAAAATTGGTCCTTCGAGCCGGATGTGTGTCACATTATTATCATCGAAATCATTCACGTGTTTTCTCTTTCGAATCAATCGTCAATTATCATAGAAATTCACGTGTGATTTATTCAATTAGTCGTCGAGTGTGACACACATTATCACAACATAATTCGTGTATCGTATCCAGTGCAGTGTTCGAGTGTTGTACATTATCATCGAAATCATTCACGTGTTTTATCTTTCGAATCAATCGTCAATTATCAAAATAATCACGTGTGATCTATTCAATTAGTCGTCGAGTGTGACACATTATCAAAAACATAATTCGTGTATCGTATCCAGTGCAGTGTTCGAGTGTTGCACATTATCATCAAAAGCATTCACGTGTTTTCAATCATCGAGTGTTATAGACATTAACATAAGAAATAATTCGTGTATCATCAAATAATTCGTGCATTCAATTTATATCAATCGCGTGCGTATCTCACAATTCCAATACATCAATCACGTGAAATCAGTGCATCATGACCATGCGGGTAAAGCAGGAGTCGCTCCAGAAGAGTCTGGAACGAGCCCTCAAACGCAGCAAGGAGCTCAGCTTGGATCCAGGAGTCACACGAGAGACAGTCGAAATCCAGGTCACTCACCTGGAGCAACGGTATAGGGAATTCTGCGACACGCAAGACAAGATCGAGGCCGTATGTGCCGAGAATGAATTGGAACAACAATTTGGAAATCGTGAGCAGAGTGAGGAATATTATTTCATAGCAAGTTCAAATCTCAAAACTCTATTGAGACGAATTACCATGATGACTCCAATGCAGGATGCCAAGGCAACTCCAGTCGATGCTACCACACCACAGCAGCCAGTCGAAATTCAGTTACCACGCATCAAAGTGCCTGTATTCGATGGCAATTATGGAAATTGGACGGAATTCGAAAGTTTGTTCACTGATTTGATCGACAAAAATCCAAGATTGACTGATTCACAGAAGCTCCATTACCTGAAAGCAAACTTAACTGGTGAAGCTGCTACCCTATTGAGAACGGTACAAATCAGCGATGCTAACTACAACGAGGCATGGAAGATCCTCACCGATCGGTACAAACATCGACGTTTCATCATCGACAATCACATCCGTCGATTTCGAAATATGCCCGCGTCCACTCATGAATCCGCAATCGGATTGAGAAACATCATAGACATCTCCAGAGACACAATTCGAAGTCTGAAAGTTCTGGCAGTTCCGGTGGCCACATGGGATATCATCCTCGTCAATATTATCGTCGACAAACTTGATACGGAAACTCATCGTCAATGGGAATTGACACTAACTCGAGTGCAGTATCCCACATATCAACAGCTGATGGATTTCTTGGAGGCTCGATGGCAATCGTTGGAAATGATTTCCATGTACAAATCAAATTCGTCAAAGCCCATCGCTTCATCAATGCGCCGGGGAAACGAACCAACAAGATATCGTTCACCATCAACAGTTCAACTTTCGTCATCACGCCCGAGCTCGAAGCATGAATCTTCCATGCAACCATCACATTCGTTCGTCGCTACATCGACTTCAATCACATCGACGAATTGCCCATTCTGCAATGAGGAGCACAGTGCGTTCCAATGCAGCCAATTTAAATCATTTACGTTCGATCAGAAATCAAAAAAGATTCGTGAAAAGAATCTATGTTACAACTGTCTGCGGAAGGGACATCGTAGCGCAGAATGTCGGTCAAGTTCCTGTCAAGTCTGCAACCGCAGACACCACACCCTATTACACATATCGGATGGGTCAAGTCGAGACTCAGGCACCAACACGAGTAAAACACCGGCTAACACTTCGCCAATCACCAATCACTCAAATGACGCCAGTTCCAATCATACCACATCGCCACTGACAGATGTTTTACTCGCAACAGCAGTTGGAATCGTCGCAAACGGAAACCAAGAATTCACCATTCGTGCCCTGCTTGATTCTGGATCACAAGTGAATCTCATCTCGGAAAACGCCATAACTCGAATTGGCCTACAACGAAAGCCAGCTTCGATTTCAATTAACGGAATCGGGGCCAGGGAAGCAGCCAAATCACAATCGATCGTCGAATTTGTCCTTAAATCACGTGTTGATCCGAGATTCTCAATTTCCATCACAGCAGTAGTCGTCGAAAGGATAACTGGCATATTGCCATCGCAACATATCGAGTCACAACAGTGGACACATTTAAATCAACTCCAATTGGCTGATCCTCACTTCAATCGACCTCACAAAATCGACGTGCTGCTGGGGGCTGATGTCCTCGGAATGCTTCATATGGATGGATGCATAAAATCTCTCAACGGTTCCCCATTCGCACAAGAAACCAGATTGGGACATATTTTGTTTGGTAGATTCGATCGCAACACAATCACACACTCTTTAAGTACGACTGCAATCATCGAGAACTACACCAACGTCGACAACATTTTGAAGTCATTTTGGGAGATTGAAAACGTACCAGCATCCCGAGAACTTACTGCAGATGAAATTCAATGTGAAAGGCATTTCCAATCAACGCACTCCAGAACCAAGGAGGGAAGATATATCGTGCAACTCCCTTTTGTTGATCAGCCAGTGCCACTCGGAACATCTCGAGAAGGCGCGATCGTGAGGTTGAAGCACATGGAGCACCGATTCTCGAAGAATCCGCAGTTACGCATCGCATATCGAGAATTCATGCAAATCTATTCTGAGCAGAATCACATGGAGGCAGTGCCATCCGACGACGGAGAGCCGACAAATCAAATGTGTTATCTTCCACACCATGGCGTGATACAGGGTTCGAGTTCCAAGCCAAAATTACGCGTGGTCTTTGATGCCTCACACAAGACGACTTCTGGAGTTTCACTCAATCAAAACCTTCGCATCGGTCCTAAGCTTCAACAGAATCTATTCAACATCCTCACTCGATTTCGACAACACAGATACGTATTTATCGCAGATATTCGACAAATGTATCGACAGATTCTGGTGGCCCCTGAGCACCAAGATTATCAACGGATTGTTTGGAGAACAACGCCTGAGGACCCAATTCAAGATTATCGTCTGCGCACAGTAACCTATGGTACCAGCTGTGCTCCGTATTTGGCTATACGTACGATCCACCAATTGGCACGAGACGAATCCAAGCAATTTCCCATCGCTACGAAGGTCGCTCTTACGGACTTCTATGTAGACGACCTGATGACGGGCACAAACACAGTCAAGGAATTGGTTGAAATCCAGCAACAAATGGTGGCTTTACTTCAGCGAGGCGGTTTCGAGCTTCGAAAATGGTCTTCAAATTGCCAAACCCTATTGGATCAAGTGTCATCAGAATACCATGAACATCGGCCATTGCGGGAGTTAAAGTGGGAAGAGTCGGGCAAGGCGCTTGGTTTACATTGGGCACCCTCGGGAGATTATTTTGCATTTCAAATCAAGGACTTTCCAGAATTTCCGGTGATCACCAAACGAATCATCCTCTCAGAGGCTTCAAGGATTTTCGACCCGCTCGGCTGGTTGTCCCCTACTGTTGTCATCGCAAAGATAATCTTTCAGGAGTTATGGGTGCTCGGACTATCGTGGGACGAGTCAGTACCGAAATCAGTTGCCGAAAGATGGTCAAGATATCGAAAGAATCTGAAATCGTTGGAATCAATTAAAATCACTCGTTGGATGGATTATCAACCATGTCGCAGCAATCTTCAAATCCACGGTTTCAGTGATGCCTCCATGAAGGCATATGCTGCGGTCGTATATGCTCGCACCACGTCGACAGACGGATCAATAAAAGTCACCATTCTGGCGGCGAAAACCAAGGTCGCCCCACTTAAAGCCATCAGCCTACCGCGATTGGAGCTATGCGCCAGTCTGCTACTGGCCACTCTCATGAACAAGATCGTCCAGTCACTCAACCTCAACGACATACAACAGTTCGCGTGGACCGACTCACAAGTGGTCCTTGGATGGCTTCGCAGTCCTCCCAGCCGATGGAAAACTTTCGTGGCGAATCGCGTTTCGCAAATCACCGATCATCTAAAGCCTAGCGAATGGCGTTACATTGATACTCGACACAACCCCGCAGACTGTGCATCTCGCGGCATCGAACCTTCGTTACTTCACGATCATCACATATGGTGGAGAGGTCCTGAATGGCTGTCGAAACACTCGGACACTTGGCCAACACACAAAATCAACGAATGCTTCACCCCATCGGAAGAATGCAGAATCGTATCCATGGTCGCCACGCAGTTAAACGAAACATCAAAGTCTGATGGGATTTACCAACTCCTGAGTCGCTGTTCCACTCTCGAAAAACTACTCAGAGTCACAGCCTATTGTAGACGCTTCATCCAACACTTTCGTACTCTCAAATCCGATCACAATGACACTTTCATCAAGGTTCCTGAGATGAATTGGTCACTCCGCTTTTGGGTTCGATTCGTACAAGGGGTTCACTTCGCTGATGAAATCCGACGATGCCAATCCAGAGAAAACCTGCTGAACAAAAGTGTGCTTCGCTCACTTAACCCATTCGCCGATGATGAGGGAATCTTACGAGTTGGTGGACGACTAAAACATTCGTTATTGCCGTATCAAAACAAGCATCCGTTAATTCTGCCAAAAAACAGTCCACTCACTAATTTAATCGTCGCACAGGCACATCGAACCACACTTCACGGTGGTCAACAATTAATGTTGGCACATCTTCGAAGCCGTTACTGGATCATCAACGTTAAGAGGTTAGTCCGCACGCATGTTCGCCATTGCGTGACATGCTTTCGCTATCGCTCAACCACCGGACAGCAACTAATGGCCAACCTTCCATCACCACGCGTCACTCCATCGAGAGCCTTTCTGCACAGCGGAGTGGATTACGCGGGTCCGGTCTCGATCAAATTAAGCAGAGGCCGTGGCGTAAAATCAACAAAGGGGTATATCTGTTTATTCGTGTGCCTATCAACAAAGGCGCTCCATCTGGAGATGGTGTCAGATCTCAGCGCAGACGCGTTCATCGCTTCGTTCAGAAGGTTTACCGCTCGAAGAGGTAAAGTCCAAGCTCTATACAGCGACCGCGGCACCAACTTCATTGGATCCAACCGTCAACTAACGACTCTTCACCAAAACAGCACAAAAAATGTAAATCCTGAGGTCGCCACAATGTTAGCTCAAGACAACACGGTCTGGTGCTTCAATCCGCCCGCTTCACCACATTTCGGAGGCTTGTGGGAGGCAGGGGTGAAGTCCGTCAAACACCACCTTCGAAGAATCATCGGCAATACACTACTCACATTCGAAGAGATGACAACGTTATTGTGCCAAATAGAAGCTTGCCTCAATTCGAGGCCATTGTGCCCTATGTCAGATGATCCCGAGGACTATACGACACTCACTCCCGGCCACTTTCTCATCGGAGAGCCACCCATCACTATTCCAGAACCATCAGTGCTTGACACTCAGTCGAATCGTCTAAAACGATATCAGCAAATACAACAAATATACCAGCAATTCTGGAGGATCTGGTCAACCGAATACTTGTCACGACTGCAGCAACGTCCCAAATGGCTCAAAACAAACGTTAACTTCACGGTCGGTCAGCTAGTTCTGATAAAAGATGAACTCTGCCCACCATCCAAATGGGCAATGGGCCGAATCACTGCTATTCATCCGGGTGCCGATGGTCTTATTCGCACACGTGTCAAGGCAACACACTCACGAGACCGGTAGTAAAATTGTGTCTACTGCCGATCCCAGACAACATCGATAGCTAAAGGATTAATCCTTTAGGCCGGCCGGCAATGTTGGCGCCACCACAACAAACACATCACCTTGTGGCGAACACAGCGAATTAATACAGACGTCAAACTACACGATGTCCAACCATTTTTCTTTCTCTTCTCTCGTCGATCGTCAACCTAACAACATCGCACATCGTGTTCATCAAAACTACAGTGGCCATTTTCTCAACAATAATAACTACAATTAATAAAACAACATCAAGATCATAACAGCAAATTTCATAATAAACATACGAACGAAGAAGTGCATTAACCTCAATAAAGTATAATATAATTGATTTAAGTGTTTTAATTCGAGTGCCGCTTGTGGTGAATACTCTCGCAACACATCCGCAAAATCCGCTAAGCTGTAGTGGCTAACACAAATAGAACTGTCATTTTGAAAGCGTCATTTGTGTTTTATGTTTTTTTTGTGTTTCTGCTTTATTTATATATAAATATTTTATATTAAAGAATTAACCTGTTGTTGTTATGTTGTTATGCATATAACACAATATGTTGTGTTTTTTATCGAGTGTAAAAATCATAGGACATGTTTATATAAACGTCGAATCGAGTGATCTTTCAAAGATTTGGTAAAAGGCTAATCGAAATCGACATGAGATTGACGAGAGTTAATTTTAAAATATTAGGGATTTAGAATATAAATTATTTTAGATTTTTAAATTTTAAATGGGGCAAAAATCAGTAGCCGCCAAAAGCTAAACTTCAGCCAAATTATTTAAAAATGCTACAATATATTAAAATTATAGATAAAAAATAAATACTCCACTATATTGTACGTGTACATGTATTATAAATACTCCACTATATTGTACGCACTAATGTATTACATTCATTACTTACCATATATATATATATATATATATATATATATATATATATATATATATATATATATATATATATATATATATATATATATATATATATATATATTATATATATATATATATATATATATAATATATATATATATATATATATATATATATATATATATATATATATATATATATATATATATATATATATATATATATATATATATATATATATATATATATATACTAAAAAAAAATTTCATTAAAATTGACAAAAAAAATTATAAACCTAAAACATACAATTCAAAATGTCAATATTCCCATATTCCCAATCTAAAAAGCATGGGAAAAAATATTCCCATAGGAAGATAAGCACCAAAAAATTTGAACCGGTTTCACCCGATTGAATAATTTTTGATGCTTACTGGTACAAATACCACACGAACACAAATAAAATTATTGACAACACACAGTAACAAAATTTTATACTTTACATGGTGTACGTATACAAAACTCCCTGTGAGTAAATTCCCATGTACACAACAAAATCGCACTACTGTACTCGTACTTAGCGCACTGTTGACTTGAGAATGATGATTTTCATTATTTCGTTGAGGCAATATTTTATTTCTATCGTTTGTGGCTTTAGGTTTCCCAGACTTTTTTTAAATTTGATAGTGTTGCTTCTTTAAAGCTTTCATTTGGATTTCTTGTTGTTTTATACGTTGTTTTTCAATCTTGGCTGTTTTACGAGCTTCCTTTTCGTGTTCCAGTTTTTGCTTCTCCATTTGTCGCTGTCGTTCTGCTTGTATAAATAATGGAGATGTTAAAACGAATGGTTTTTTAGGTTTAGCAGTAGATTTAGCGGTTTGGTTTCCAGTTTTAACAGGCGTTTCAGGCCAGTCTAAATAGTCCTCAATTGACTGAGCATTTCCTTGATTATGGCTAGCGATATTTGTAATAATCGATTCAGGAAATTGGGTGTTCGTGTCTTCCATCGCGTCGGATATGTTTACTGTTGCTCCAATAGTCCCATATACTTGATTGGATATATCATCATCAATGTATATGAAGCTATCTATTTCGGTAATGTTAATTTCTTGAATAATATCGTTCCCGTCATCTATCGGATATTGAGTTGTTTCGCATGGTACCGCCGGAACCAGCGTTTGCGGCAATATATGATTATTAAGTGTCGTATAAAGTTTGAATAGTATATTGAAATTTTCGCCATACTTTGCTAAATTCAATGGATTTTTTAAAATATTTTCAAATGTTGTTATTTTTGACTGTCCGACAATTTCATTAAATTGTTTACTTGTTATAGAACGATCAATCAATTGTAGTGTAATTTGGTCGCAGTTTTCAGACGATTTTCAAAGACATTTAGTAAAATCTATTGACGAGTAATTGAACGGATAAAGACCGCATGCTTTAAATCCATTCTGTATAATTTCTGGGGTAATGCAACCATCAAATGCTTTCTGTAGCAAAGGGGCAAAATGTTCTCTGGTTAAAGAAGCGCCTTGGTTTTCTTTCCGCCATTTTAAAACATTTTTAGACCAACAGTTTTTAAGAGGTTTGAATGCTGCATAGTCACATGGCTGCAAAATTCTTGTGGCATTGGGATATAATGATATTATTATTATACCCAAACGAACACATAACTCGCTTACTTTTAAGGTCATGTGTGTGCTATGGCCATCGACAAAGTATATAACTGGAAACGTTACATTACTTTTAACTAGAAATGGATGGAAATGTTTCGATATGTATTCATAGAAAATTTATTTTGTAATCCATCCATTATCCGAGCAACCTAACGCCCAACTAGAAGGTACCGATTTTCGAATCTCCTCAGGTACTCTTTTGTATGGGTAGATGACCATTGGCGGGATAGTTAGGCCATCTGTACCAAATGTGCACATAACCGTTAAATTTGACTTAGCCGCCCCACGATCGATCTCGTAAATGTTTCGTGCACCCTTTGCCGCTAAAACTGAAAGTGTCTTGGGACACAACATAAAATTTGTTTCGTCTCCGTTAAAAATACGATTTGAAGACTCTAAAATGGTTAAACTGTTCGACTCCTTTAGATATGTGCTTATAGAATCAAACCAACGTTTTATGTCACTAGCGCTGAATTTTGAACTCGCGGTTGTAACCGGATCTGGAACTCTGATAGCTATTTGTGGATTTCTCTGAAGAAATCTGTTTAAACCATCCTCTACCTGGCATGTTATTTTTAAAAGGCGTTTTTCTTTTGTCGGCTTCAATGAATAGTTTTACTGTATCCAAGACGTCTTCTTTGCGCTTTGGAAAACCTTTTTTTTGACACAAGATCAGCCAATCGGCAATAGCATTTTCCTCTGTTGTTGTTAGAATAGGCGAAGGGCAGGTGCAACCTTTTGCAACTTTTCCCCTAAACGAAAAAATTAGGGTTGATCGAGGTATATTGTACTTTAATGATGCCTTTTTTTTAGAAATTTGTTTGTTTCTTATTTCATTCAAAGCTACTTGAAGAATTTTTTCATCATAAGTTCCTCGTTTCTTCGGCATCGTTGTAAACTTAATAATAAAAAAACATTGAAATAGTGCTAAACCACATAATAATAATATTTACTTAGCTATGTTTTAAATAGCTAGCTAATCTGTTTTTAATTTAAATATTTATTTTTAATAACTGTACCAACGACCAACGTAAATATATATTTTGAACATTAGTGTCAATTATTATTGCACGGAAGTACCAGTTATTGACATGCTGTTACTCCAGCAAATACTGTGCTTAGGTTGTAAGGCTAAGCGTTTGCTTGATTAACGAATTTGTCTAATTAAATTACCGCTGGTGGGGTTTAATTAAACGGAGAATTAGAAACTACACGTTTGGTGATTAAGTTTATTCTGGTTTATTATTAATTAATTTCGAGTTTATATACAAATTCATAAAATGCTTAATAATTAGTTTTTATAATGTTGTTTATATGCTATAATATATGATATTCATGTAATTAGAATCATTTGAATACAGATGTTGTTGTTGTACTCGACAGGAAGTAATATTATATGCATACGGATAGGAAGTAATATTATATGCATACGAAGAAAAGTAAATTTGTGACACATGTTAATTTACTTGAATTGTAAACTAAGCAAAATGTTATAATCTTTAATGTATATTTAAAGAAAATACGTAATTCCATGTTCACAGATGAAGTGAACACATGCTAATGTCTATAATTAAAACTACTTTAAATTCAGTTGCAGTTATTGACACCATAGTTATTTATTTATTTATCATATTTTTCACTAATTTCTTTATTGTTTTATAGATTAAAACTTATATCTTGATAAATGTAATAAAACACTAATACATATTTAAATTAAATAATATTTTAAAAGTACTTACATTTACCGCATTCCTTGTGTAAATTCAGTCAATTTTTACAGAAAAAACAAAAAAAATCTGATGCAATGTTTTCACTTTGACGTTTGACGAGAGACTAAAAAATTAACGGCAAATTTTATTGAACAGAGAAAGAGAAAGAATGAAATTTTCGATTGAACCCAACGTTTATAATTAGTAAAGTAGCAATCAGGAGAAAAATGCTAAATAATGTGATGGTGTCAATTACTGTATCAATACTTGAACGTGCCAATAGCTATAGCCTTTACGCTATTACCAGTTCGTTATTTAACAAACGTTATTTAAAAAAACGTTAAAATATACTGTTACTTTTCTTCAAGGTAAACAAAATAATAAAAACCTTACTGGGCATTATTATTATTATTATTGTTGAAGGGCCATGTGAACGTTCCCCCATCTTTTGTGCTTGGACCCTGTTTAATTATTCTTCCAGTAAATATTCAGGCTCTTAATGAACCTGATAATTACAGAAGTTACATGTGAACTGAAAATTGACTGAACGAACCTTTCAGTCGAAAGTTACATGTGTTTTCTATTTTATGATCTTTTTTTTTTTTTTTTCCCTTTATTTAATATTACAACTGATTTACAAATCATTTAGTAATTTATCTTTCTTAAATGAAGATTCACATTTGACGGGCAGTAGCCCAATGGTTACTCCCGTTTGAATTTACGTAGTAATTATTTTTCTCTATCCGAATTAAATACAACTGCCCAATTCCAAAGGTTTCTGCCTTTGAAGTCTTCTTACTGCATTGGTGGTATCCAACAAACTTCGTATGTCTGCATTTTGGTGCCGAGATATCCGCTGAATGTGTTTCTTCGCATGATTTTGTATTTCTTCACTTACATATTCCATGTTTAAGTCCCTATGGAGGTTATCATTTCTAATGTACCATGGTGCGTTTACAATGCCACGCAGCACTTTGTTTTGAAAACATTGAATCATTTGTACATTTGTCTTCTTGGTACAACCCCAAAGTTGAATACCGTAGGTCCATATTGGTTTAAGTATTTGCTGATATAATAGCAATTTGTTATATATTGTAAGCTCAGAGTTTCTACCTATTAGCCAATACATTTTCCTATATTATTTTATGATCGAGATGATGTTTAAATGACAAATTGTATAAAAACAAAACCAACATTTTTTTTTTACACTCATTCTGTGTTTTATACTTGAATTGATGATTTATTCTTCTAACTTCTAACCTAGAAATAAGCTTATGAAATGTCATTTCAGTCAGTTCGAAGTTACATGTTACACCGAAAATTAAAACCGACTTAACCCAACCTAATATTAACTGACTGATTCGGTCATCATTTCAGTCACAAGTTCGGTTGGGTTGCAGTTTACATGCTAGACTTCTCGCTAAATTTCAGTCGGTGATCAGTTCAACATTGTAACTTCAATAAATACTGCCGGTCGGTACGCGATACATACTATCTGGGCCCATTGCTCTCCTTCCTAAATATTTACTATAGCAAGTACTTCTGTTAGAAAGATGGTAGCATTTGGGGTACTTGTTAAATTTTTTTCATAGAAAAATATTTAAACGCCTAGTCGCTAAACGAAGGATTTTCAATTTCTTTCAAAAAAAATTGTTTTACTCCAAAAAATCGAAAATTTTAATCTAGAAAAAATAAATATTTTGTTAAAACCGTCGCCATTTTTAAAAAAATTTAAATTTTGACAAATTTTTCGTTCAGCGACTAGACAATACAATATACTAACGAAATTTCTCGAGTTATCATATGTTTCAATTATCTAAGTGTTTCAAGGCTGCAAACCAGCTGAGCAAATGACTTCATATGGGCCGATCTCTTTGTTACCTACAATCTCAAAGTTGTTTGAGAAATTTGTATTGAAACGACTAAAACCAATGATCAGTATACCTGATTTGCAGTTTGGATTCGGGAGTAAAGATTCCAGAATAGAGGAAGTTCATTTGGGGACTACAAAGATAAAACAATTATTTGAATAGAAGAAATAAGGCCATGCCATATTCTTAAGAAGCATACTCTAACTTTTATCCAGCCATGGTAGGGTACCCATTTGATATACCTACAACAGAAACAACCTTTATCGTAACTTCTGAATACTAACAATAAGCTCTCGATAAAATCAGCCAATGGACTATTAATTGAAAAATAAAGCTGAACGACATGAAACAGTTCAAGCAACAAACACGTTGCAGCACAAAAATAGGAAACGCCACAACATTTTTCAATGTGGTACAAATTCCCCAAGCAGAATCTGCTAAATATCTTGGATTGTATCTCAGTTCAAGATTGAACTGGAATTACCACGTTAGACAAAAGTAGTGCAAATTAAAATAAACAACGTGAAATGTACTGGCTGATAGGAATACATTCTAAGCTTAAGCTTGTACTGTAAACGCGTTATCTACAAATCGATAATCAAACCAATTTGGACGCATGGTATCCATCTTTGGGGCTGTACCAAACAATCAAATCGATTAATTACTCAACGTTGCCACAACAAATCTCTACGTGTAATAACGAGTGCTTATCCGAGAATTTTAAACAATCCAAACGTAAAATTCACAAATTTATCGTACTCCTTTTATTTGCAATGAGGCGAAATCAATTTATATTTTAATTAATTAATTTCGAATTGGATAATTATTTGTAGCACAAGAACTATGTGCTGTCTGTTTTACCAATCGATGATTTGTTGTTTTTATATTGAACCGCAAGAAGACGTAAAAACTGTAAAGCAATTTTTCTGTAACGTTTGCTGATATCATTTTTTAATTACTTTTCCATTATCACATTATTATAGCAAATATACAACAATTCTTTATCATTTATTTAAAGGAAGTAAAAAATAGTTTTGTTTTATAATTAATTGAATTGATTAAAATACTGTGTTTACAACACAGTGAGAGCCAATTTTGCCTTTTAAATCTCAAACTGTTTCTAATATATTAATCACTTACCCAGCTTGATGTCTATAAACATAGCACAGAAGTTTCATGTTCTCTTTATTAAATGAAAATTCATAAAGTTTCGATCAATTCCAATTTTATTTATTAAACTTTTCAAGTTTTTTTATTTTTTTCAATATTGAGTTTGTCATTTTTCTAAATCTTTTAATTTGCTAAGCTTAATTTGATGTATTGACGACAATTCATTCGATAATCTTTAAAAATTCTGGTTCAACCACAAGATTGATCGTTTCAAAGTCATATTCAATTTCGTTAAACGTTTTTGTTGTGTGCCCGACCAGCCAAAATGTATCCATTTTACCTTTACCCTTAAAAAGAAAAAAATGTTTTTTTTATATTAGTAAATGGAAATTAAATGGAACAAGAAAATTTATATTTTTTATCATTTAAATTTCATTATTATATTATGAGGTACAGGAAATGTATATAATTAGTAGGCGCCCTTCACTTTGCAGGAAACCCCTAAGATTGCGGTAGAAAGATTGGAGTGCAATTTTGCAAGTTACGTTGCTTTTATATTTCATTACTAATAGCCCCTTTACATTCAATGAAACTTTGCATACACAAAACAATTTAAATAGAACATAGGAAAATCGTGCAAATAGTTGGTACTCGTACCAATGTAGAATTATATGCCGAAAATTTTGATACAATCGATATTTGCGTGATATTAACAAGATTTCAGTGCTCCGTAAGGTGGTTTAGGTTTCCATTCGATAACGAAAAAAACGTTATTTACGCAGCTGGAAAACAGCATTCTTGCTAAAAATGACAAGTACGAACCGGACATGAAGTACGAGGAAAACTATTATAAAGCAGTTTCTAAAATTAATAAATTGATTCGACAGCTTGGTGGTTTGGCGACTATTGGAGGGGGGGGGGGGGGCTAAAGTTGAGTAGATTAATCTACCAGCTCCGTAACCTTCCAGTAGGGTGCGCATCACGTGAGCTGTTCTGGTCTTGTCATTAGGCAGCTGCGTGATGGGTACAATTGTGTAAGGGGTAACCTGTTCACAATTCGCAAGTGTACGTACTGCCTCCTCGTGGCAACCACTGGTAACTAATGCCACTTAGCACATTTTTGGCCATTTGGCACAGGCTAAAGTACGGCGCTAAAGGAGAAAACCTTGACAAAAAACCCTAATCTAAGGTGGAACAGCATATGCCGAAAGATGAATGGCTGATAGGTTAATCAGCCCAAAATATGCGGACTCTGGATACCAGGCACATCCAGTTTTATTTAGCCTTCCTGTAGTAAAGCTGGGTGACCTACAGGTGATTTGCAATTCCGAGCAACTCGTAAGAGTAAAATCAAACGGAATACGGGGCAGGAGTAGGAATATACGAGAGTGGGACAACCCTCTCGAGGTCCTTGAGCTCCAATGCTACCGTCTTTCTAGCGGAACTACATGCTGTAGTAAACATCTAGGAGGGAGAGCAATAAGCCCAGATAGTATGTATCACGTACTGGGAGGCAGTATCGTCAGGTTCATTAAGAACCTGAATATTGACTGGACGGATAACTAAGCAGGGGCCAGCACAATAGATCTTTTAGGTCGCAGTGCGAAGTGGCTGATCGCCCGCAGTTATGTAAACCCACAACAGGTAACATAACAATAGGCAACATAAATAACGCACACGATTCGGCCCACGATAACATACAACAACAAACATGCAGTCACATTTTTTAACATGCATAATAAGTTTAATATTACGAATTATGCTGTAAATATATATTTTGCCTTTTATGCAAAATATAATGTAATTGACCTAAAATAAAACGTGTGAACATAAAAAATGTAAAGATGATAACGCTGCATTTTTTATGTATATAAACTCAAATCAAACCATTGCTCGGTGAGATTTATAATTGTATTCCAACCTAAATTGTACTCTTTATGTAAGATCAAAATAAAATAAAAAAAATAATAAATAAATTCTGGAATTAATAAAAATTAATTCCAGAATAATAAAATTTTAAGTGTTTTTGAAGCATTAATATAACTGGCGCATTTGGTAGTGGATATTTTTTAATATCTGTTCACTACAAAAACACACACTGCATAGCAAATAATAATAGTGTTCTAAGTGTCATAAAAAGTGAAATACTGACGGTTCATCAGTAAGTAGTGCTTGAACCAAGTTTTATTTGCGAGCATATACAAAACCAAAGTATATGTTGTTTGACGGTTGATCAAACATAATTAAGAAAAAAAAGAGAATAAACATTTTTTTTTAAATAAACCGAAATAATAATACAAAAAATTTTTTTTCGAGATATCTATTTGCCCCCACCAGTGGTAAGCGAATAGAAATATTTAAAACAAATATAATAAAACGACTGGGCGTTTGTACCCAAATGTGAAAAAATTAAGGAAGAAACCGGTATCAACAGACACAGGAATCAAGGAATGACGGCTTATCAACAATTGATTTTTGTAACAATTATAATTTTTTGGTGATTACCATACTGATTTAAATCTCCATGATTGATATCCAAAAATTCCTCAGTTTTTTATATATATATTTTAAAGTCAAATAAAAAAAAAAGTATCTTAGAAAATTTTGATTAAAATTTAAAGTTAAACATTAAAGTTAATCATTTATCGTGATCAATAAAATAAATTATAAAATAAAATGGTGGAAGAACAAACCTTTAAGCAAATGGAGCGTACTCTTCGTCTCCTTCAAATCCCAGATGCCATTAAAGACACTCCACCATATAGTGGAAGTCGAACAGAACTTAGTAAGTTCATAACACAAGTTGAGGACATCCTCACAATTTTAAAACCTGTATTCACGGATCCTTCGTACCAAATTATTCTATTACGTGCGATAAGAAACAAAATTATTGGCAACGCCAACCATGCCTTAGAAATGTACAATACTACAAACAAGTGGGACAGTATAAAAGAAAGCCTGATAGCTCATTTCGCAGATAAACGCGATGAAAACAGTCTCATTCGAGATCTCCATTCTATTTCCCAAAGAAAAGACAGCGTAGAAGTCTACTTCACAAGAATTTTAGAAATTTGTAACACCCTAAAAACTTGGGCGAAACTGAATACACCTAACGAATATGAACACAAAGCCAAATGGTATGATTCAATGTGTCTTTCAGTGTTCACAACCAATCTTAACTATACATTAGGAGTTATGGTAAGAGCCATGCAACCAGCAGACTTACCAACAGCTAGGCTTTACTGCCTAAAAGAACAAAATACGGTTTACATGAAAACAAAAACCTTCGGTCAACCACCACAAATCGATTATAGACCAAATATACACCAATTACCACCTAAACCTCAATATAATCATTATAATCAACTACCACAAATCCATTATAGACCAAATATACCCCCATTACCACCTAAACCTCAATATAATCGTTATAATCATTATAATAACAATGGAGTACCATTCAAAAAGAATATGCAGTACTTTAACCATCGACCATTAACGACCCAACAATTCGCTAATACTCGCGGTTTACCACCAAAACCTGACCATCGAAAAATGGAACCCATGGACGTTACTTCAAACATGGATAAATATAAACAACCTTCATTTCAACGTCAAAGCCCACAGTTTGACCATCAAAGATACAATTTCCGTTCTAATGGTCCACCCAAAATCCAAGTCGAAGAAATACATAATATAGATTCAAACCCGTACAAGACAATTATTTCGTTGAAGATCCGAACGAAGAACATTGCATGGCGCAGGAAATAAACTTTGACAATAATATGAATGAATACGGTGCTCAAAATGATATTCCTCAAATAGAAATAGAAGACCAGGATTTTCACCAAATAGCCTCGACCGAACCAATTTCGGATACCTAAGCCTAAATTCCAATCATAAAAGGGGATATCAATTACCCTATATTAATATATTCCTACATGGAAAACACCATAAATTCTTAATAGATACGGGATCAACAAAGTCGTTCATTGACCCTGTAATCATAAACCTCAACTATGTTCGAGAAATCAAACCTATAACAATTTCAACTCTTTTCAACCAAACAACAGTTAACAAAGCTGTAAATCTTAAAGGTATCAAAGAATTTAAAACAGAAGAATGTTTAGAATTTATTCTCTTCAAATTTCACGACTATTTTAGTGGCTTGATAGGCATGGAAATTTTAGTGGCTTGATAGGCACGGAATTACCCTAGATTTGGGAAAATCAATACTTAAAACACCCAAGGTCGAAATTTCACTCTCTTTCAAATTAAATTTTATGTCAGCTACGTACAACATTCCACCGCGTAGTAAAATTATTACAAACATTCCCGTTACTGTAGAAAACGGTGAAATTTACTTAAAACCACAAGTTCTTAACGGCAATTTAATTATTCCGGAAGGGATATACACAAGTACAAAGAATTATGCCAATGTGGAAGTAATAAATTATAGTCCGAAATTCAAACAATTTGTTATAGAACATCCAATTCAATGTGAAAACTTCAACAACAATTACGTTGAAAATAATAATATTGAATCCCTCAAGACTATTCGAGACACTCAATATTACAACAAAAATATAACAAATATAATTAGAACTGATCATTTAAATATCGAAGAAAAAAGAAGCATTGAAAAATTATGTCTTCAATTCGAGGGAATATTTAAAAAAGAAAATGATCAACTAACATTCAGTAATGTGGTCAAACACAAAATTGAACTTAGTGATGAAAAACCTGTTTTTACGAAGAGCTATCGTTATCCTTTCATACACAAAAACGAAGTTGAAAAACAAATTAACGATATGCTCAACCAAGGGATCATACGACCAAGTTATTCACCTTGGTCTTCACCCATTTGGATTGTCCCAAAAAAGCAAGACGCTTCAGGACAAACAAAATGGAGGATGGTAATCGATTATCGTAAGTTAAACGATAAAACCATCTCAGATAGATATCAATTACCAAACATAACGGATATTCTAGACAAATTAGGAAAATGCATTTACTTTACGACCCTAGATTTAGCATCAGGATTCCATCAAATAGAAGTGAATCCTAATGACATACAAAAAACGGCCTTTAGCGTTGAGTTTGGCCACTACGAATACGTTCGCATGCCATTCGGGCTAAAGAATGCTCCTACGTGGACACGTTCCAACGTGTCATGGACAACGTTTTAGGGGAACTCCAAGGAAAGATATGCTTGTGTTATATGGATGACATAATTATATTGAGTACATCCTTGCAAGAACATATCAACAGCCTAAGATTAGTTTTCCAAAAATTAAAAGATGCTAACCTTAAGGTGCAACTAGATAAAAGTGAATTTCTTCATAAGGAAATCGCTTTCTGGGTCATCTTGTCACAGCAAATGGAGTTAAACCAAATCCCGACAAAATTCGGGCCATCCAGAAATTTCCTTTACCAAAAAGCGAAAAACAAATTAAAAGTTGTTTGGGTCTCTTAGGATATTATCGGAAATTCATACCCAATTTCGCTAATATCACGAAACCAATGACAGAGTGTCTACGCAAAGACTCTAGTATTAACTTGAGCAAAGAATATGTAGAATGTTTTGAGAACTGCAAAAAATTGCTTTGCCATGAGCCAATTTTGCAATATCCCGATTTTAACCATTCCTTCATTGTGACCACCGATGCGAGCAATGTTGCCATCGGAGCAGTATTGTCACAGGGAAATATAGGAAAAGATCTTCCTGTATGTTACGCTTCCAGGACTTTGACTAAAACTGAGCAAAACTACTCTACTTTAGAGAAGGAGCTCTTAGCCATAGTTTGGGCTACGAAGTATTTCCGCCCTTATCTTTTTGGAAATAAATTTACTATAGTTACGGACCATAAACCGTTAACATGGTTATTCTCGTTGAAAGAACCAAATAGTAAATTAGTGCGTTGGAGATTAAAATTAGAAGAGTTTGACTACAGTATTGTTTATAAAAAAGGTATACAAAATGCCAATGCCGACGCATTATCACGCGTACAAATCAATAACGTAGAAATAAACACTAATGGTACATCATCATCTGTCGAAGAAACAGCTAGCATGCTATCTACTAGCGAAAACCTAATACCAACCACCAAAAACAGCGTAAACATGTTCGAAAAACAACTTGTAATTTACCTTTCTGACACATTAAAAGAGCCTCTCAGAAAAGATGAAACAATCTTTAACACAAGGAATAGAACCACAATACATTTACCTAGGAAATTAGGCATTAAAAATAGGATCACAGAAGAATTACGGAAAATGTTTGGAAGAACAAGGAATTTAACTTGTGTCTTTACCACGGACGAATGTTTTCAATATGTAATGGAAGCCTACAAACAAATGACATCTACAAAACCAAGAACAAGTAACCCCAAGGTAAATTTAGTTCGATCTAACTCCCTTCTAATAGATATAGAGGATAAAACAAAACAGCTGGAATTAGTCAAAATTACACACGACCAAAACGAACATCGTGGAATAATCGAAAATTACGAACAGCTAAAACGTAAGTACTATTTTCCCAACCTGAAAGAATCTATCAGGGAATATATTAACAAATGCGACATTTGCCAAAAAGTCAAATATGACAGACAGCTACCTCAATTAAAAATTACCTTAACGGAAACACCCAAAGCCCCTATGGAAATTATCCATACTGATATTTTTCAATTAGAATCTACAAAATTTTTAACCGTCATAGACAAATTTAGTACATTTGCCTCAGCATACAAACTTCAAGAAAAATCCGACAAAACTCTAGCAAGTAAAATAATTCAATTCCTCAGCCTACACGGAATTCCAAGAAAAATCATAGCCGACACAGAGGTAGGTACAGGCAAAAGTGTTAAAGCCTTAACAGAAAAACATCAAATAGAGTTACATATAACCACACCATATAACTCAACAGG
This sequence comes from Tipula vernalis, assembly GCA_958295665.1. NCBI lineage: Eukaryota > Metazoa > Arthropoda > Insecta > Diptera > Tipulidae > Tipula > Tipula vernalis. Next base: position 283,061,801 of record OY282560.1, on the reverse strand, counting down.
AAATTCACCGGTTGAACGCCTTCATTCTACTCTGAAGGAACTCTGTAGCATTATTCGTATTAAAGACGACATGGAAAATCTAGAAGACATCATGAACCTTGCTATATTATCATATAATAACGCTATACACAGCTCAACAAAACTTACTCCATTTGAACTTTTAAAAGGGCATTACGTAAAAACACCATTAGACTTTAATAACGAACAAGACTATCTCACCCAACACAAACAAAGATTTGAACAACTTTGTAATGAAATTCATGAAAATGACGTGACTAAGAAAACTAAATTGATTAATAAAATAAACACCAAAAAGAAAACCATCCCTATACTAACTAACGTCCACATATTCTCAAAGAAAACTAAAAGAGGAAAATTGCGAGCCAATTATAAAAAGGCTCAAGTTCTCAAAGATAACGGAGTTACTGTAGAAACTGACAAAGGTAGAGTTCACAAAGCTAAAATAAAACGTCTCTTCCAGGTTTCAAAGGACAACCCCACAGGAAATCAAGTTGACGTCCTTACAGACCAATAAAGGTATTATTCCTATCAAACTAGGAGATGTAAAACTGTATAAAAACTTCAGGAAAATTGTACACATAATTGAACTGAAACCATACGAAAACTTAATAAAAGACATGGACAATCAAATAGGTCATATCACTAAAGACTTCCCAGATAAAATCGATTACGCAACCATACTTAACAACAAAAAAAATAATTATGGAATACAAACTGGAAGAACTCAGGAAATTATATAAAGAAATACTACCTAGGCGATATAAAAGAGGACTAAGTAACGGTATGGGTACTCTAATTAAAGACCTAACTGGAAACCTAGATAACCAAGACCTAATAGACATTCAAACAGCCCTTCAGGAAATTAACACTAATCAAGACACACTTAACAGACAAATTAATAAACAAATCCAAGTTAACGAGCAAATAATAACAAGGTTACAGGAAATCCAAAACTTCGTAAACACAAACTTAAACAAACTTCAATCCGAATATAACAAAACCTCAGACAAATTAAACCACATATCCTTACTACTGCTATATGACCAACACTTCTATAAAATCAATCATTTAATAGATATACTATATAACCACCTCGAAAACCTTCTAGATATAATCACCTTCTCAAAACAACGACTATTTTCGAGACATTTATTAACTGAAAACGAAACACAGTACATAGTCGATTTATTTAAACAAGACAATGTTGTTTTCCAAAATGACAATTTTATATACGACTTATTAGAACTTAAAGGTTTTTTCGACAATCAAAATCGATTAATTTACATTATCAAAATACCAATATTTAAACGCGAAAACTTTGAAATATATCAGATAAAATCCATACCCCAAATTAACAAAATTCTTTATCCAAAACCACCAAACATGATTATCCTAAATACCTACTCATACCAGTATGATACAACAAAATGTAGAGAAATCTACAACACACATTATTGCCAAGAAAATCAACTAGAGCCGGTAGAAAATTCCTGCACACCAGCCATTATAATGCAGCAACAAGCTACATGCATGTTCCAGAATATATCAAACTTTGAAGAAATTGATTACATGAATTACGGGAAAATTTATGTCCAGCCTGACAAAACACCAATTACATATACATCAACATGTGATCAGACCTCATATAAAATTCAGGAACCCACACTGATCGAATTTAAAAATTGTGAAATAATCATCAAAAATCAAACATTTTCCACAAAAGAAAATGAATTTCATGACCACTTCGCAATAAAATTACCATATAATGACGTCAAAATTTCAAATATTAAACCAGAATTAACATTAGATATTCTACATAATAAAACAATTACCAATTTGGAACATACTCAGATGATACACACATACTCGATTCTACATGGCACCTCAGGACACATCGCTCTAATAATAATTATCTTAACCATTTTTACAATTCTTATATTTAAATACAGATATCTACACAGAATTAGAGAGATCACTTCAGGACCACCAAAGCAGCCAGTCGTTCATCTTAGGGGGAAGAGTTATGTAAACCCACAACAGGTAACATAACAATAGGCAACATAAATAACGCACACGATTCGGCCCACGATAACATACAACAACAAACATGCAGTCACATTTTTTAACATGCATAATAAGTTTAATATTACGAATTATGCTGTAAATATATATTTTGCCTTTTATGCAAAATATAATGTAATTGACCTAAAATAAAACGTGTGAACATAAAAAATGTAAAGATGATAACGCTGCATTTTTTATGTATATAAACTCAAATCAAACCATTGCTTGGTGAGATTTATAATTGTATTCCAACCTAAATTTTACTCTTTATGTAAGATCAAAATAAAATTAATCAAATAAATTCTGGAATTAATAAAAATTAATTCCAGAATAATAAAATTTTAAGTGTTTTTGAAGCAATAAATATAACTCCGCATGGCCTCCCCAATAATAATAATAATAATAATAATTCGACAGCTTGGAATCGATAGCGGCAGCGCAAACACCAGCTTAGATAATTCAGCGACTGTTACACAAAATTAGGCAGAGGTCAGATTACCAAAATTAAATATACCACCTTTTTCCGGCGAGTACACTGAGTGGTAATCGTTCCACGATCTGTATGTGTCTGCAATTCACGACTCAAAGACACTAATGCCTGTTCAGAAGTTTTAGTATCTGAAAGGATTACTCCGCGGTGAAGCTGCTACTCTACTACGTCACTTCAGAATTACAGAAAGTACAAGATCAACGCTTTCATTAGAACATTCCTAGATCAACCAATCATTAGGTCAGCAACCCGCATTAATGTGAAGCAGTTACTGGATACCTCTGATGAAGTGCTTAGGGGTTTGAAGGCAATGGGGAAAGACGGAGAAGCCAGAGATTAGTGGCTCATTTACATCATATTACATAAATTGGATAACGAGTCAAAAGAGTAAATGGGCAACATGCACAGCAGAAAAGCAGATATCTACGATTCAAGAATTATTCGAGTTCCTGCTACGAAGAAGTGATGCGTTGGAATCTATGCCAAGTCCATACAAACGGACTCAACCAATCAAGCAATTGTCAATTAAGGGCCATGTCGTGACCAATCAGCCAAATTGTCCAATGTGTCAATCAAGCAACCATTCCCCAATGTTCACAGTTTAATGAATTGCGGAAGTCACCAATCGACGGGAATGGACTAAGGAAAACAGACAATGCTTTAATTGTTTAACTGACCGACATGTTGTCTTTAAATACCAATCAAGAAGACGTTGCACAATATGTAAGGGAAGGCATTACACGCTTCTTCATGTACCTAAAATCTGCTCAACGCCGGAAACAAACATGGAAGAACAAAAACCAGCTTCTGCGGTGTCACCAAAATCAACCACAGTTTCAATAAATTATGGCCAGACGTCAACAGTTCAATCAGTCTTACTAACTGCCATGGCCAAAGTAATGAGTTCGTCCGGAACCTTGATGTGTTGTCGCGCACTGCTGGATTCTGGATCCCAGGCCAGTTTTATTACTGAAGCTTGCACTCAGCGGCTGGGAATTCGTCGCAAGATTGGAAGAGTCGCAGTACGAGACGTAGGTCACTTGGACGTAGGCACCAGCAGAGGAATGGCAACGATCCATATTCATCCAGAAGTGGGACCTGTTTTTACAGTGAACGTATTTATCATTAATAAAATTACGTCAAACATACCGAGACATGATGATACCATGCGAACCCTAGATGCTTGGAGAACATTACTGTTAGCAGATTCATCCGTTGGAAATTCGGGCGAAATCGATATTCTCATTGACATCGATCAATTCTTCAACATATTAATCGATGGTCAGATTCGTACGAGTGAAAATATGCCTGTCCTCCAAAATACAATTTTCGGTTGGGTTGCAGCAGGAAATCTTCGTAACAACGCTACATATGAGGACAAAATTATAAGCAGTCTTACAACGAACATATCTGAGTTTGATATCGATCGAACCTTACGGAGATTTTGGGAAGTTGAAGAAGTTGAAACGAAAATCAATTTGACCGAAGAAGAACAATTCTGCGAAAACTCTCTCCAAGAGAATTTAACAAAGGCAGAAGGTGGGAAGTTCATTGTAAAATTGCCATCAAGCGAAACAGAAACGACTTAGGGGAGTCATTACCCATCGCAATTCGGCGATTACAGGGCATGGAACGACGATTCCAAAGGGATCAATGGCTATACGACGAATATAAGAAATTTATGGATGAATACATAAAGCTGGGGTATATGAAGGAGATACCGCTAAGCGTTGGACGAAATTTTGGAGTGTACCTTCCTCATCATGGAGTATTGAAGCAATCAAGCACCACTACGAAACTCAGAGTTGTCTTCGATGCATCATCAAAAACAACTTCTCATTTCTCATTGCATGATTGTCTTGCCGTGGGTCCGACAATATAGTTTTCCTTGACAGAAATCCTGTTGTTTTCCGAGAACGAGCCATTGTATTTCCAGCGGATGTCAAGAAGATGTACCGGCAAGATTGGGTTGATGACTACGACACCAATTTTTAACGGATAGTTTGGAGAAACCATCCCTCTGAGCCAATCCGACACTATAACCTGCTAACAGTAACATACGGAACATCATCAGCTCCATTTATCGCGACGAGAGCGCTTCGAGAGATTTGATTGCAAGCCATTGATTCAAATCCAACAGTATCCAAAGCAATTCTTTAGGATTTTCTTGTTGACGACTTGTTGTCGGGGGTCAACTCTATTGACCCCACAAGAAAACTAAAAGAAGGAATTGATGCAGCTCTACGAAAGGTACTCTACATCACAAAAAGAAAGGTATTATCCAACGCGGGCAGAATATTTGACCCCCTAGGCTGGTTGGCACCTGTCATCATACGATTCAAAATTTACATACAGCAGCTTTGGAAAGTTGATCCAGGATGGGACGAGCCGTTAAACGACGAGTTGTCAAAACAATGGAGAGAGATTTACCAAACTTTACGTTCAGTTTAAGATATAAGCATTAATCATTCATATCGAGCTACAAGGATTTTGCAACGCAAGTGAACGTGCATACGCAGCAGCAATCTACTTCCGTTTGATTTCAAGTGATGGAAAAATTAGGGTGAACCTAGTCACAAGCAAAACCAAAGTATCACCGATCAAGCAGCTTTCGATCCCTCGCCTAGAATTATGTGGTGCCGTGCTACTTACAAAATTGATTAAATCCGTTGAACAAAACTCCACACTTCAGTTTAATGACATTATTGCGTGGGAAACCTACGCAGCTACAAATTCGGGCCACAGTATACACTGTGGAAATTTATCAAAATTTTTGAGTTGCCCCACCATTTTTGGTATACATGTTTATATACATATGAGATATACTATATTAGTAAAGTAATAATCAAACCAACTATTATGAACAAAACTAAATTTGTGTAAACAAAACTGTGCGCAGTATTGGTGCTGCTAATGATTTCATGAATGACGCTTATTATATTTTGTTTTTTGGAATTTGAACTTGAATCTTATAAATAAGTACTAGATATGCTTGGAAGAAAAGTCAACCACAGCTGCCTTTAATCTTATAATTTCAAGAATTCGTGGTGAATACATACTATCGCCAGCTTTTTCAGACCACAAACCGAAACCTTCCTCTTCATCCAAACATCCAAGCGATTCTTGAAGATGACAATTAGCAGCAAGAGCTTTTTTGAGACCTATTATGTGTTTATGTAAATCTGACTCGATTCTCGTTACTGAGAAGGTCGACTTTACAATTTCGTCCATGGCTCTAAATGCTGGTATGCAAGGAAGCAGTGATAATTTTCCGCCCACGACCCTACAGAATTCAGGATTCAATAATTTAGCTGACTCCACCTCTCCATGGTAATTTTTCGAGACCCGACCCAGATTTTTGGGGCCATAGAAGGGCTTTCTCTCTGCCCAAGTGCCGCACAAGCCATTTCCAGAACATATGGTATACGAACCCTTGCAGCAGATGAAGCTCTGGCACTACAAATTTTTGAATCACTCGGACGTCATCAGATTCATCGAATAAAGGTGGGTAGATGGTACTTCTACTCTGAACGGAATTCGTTTTCTTTCCTCCTAGTGATATGAAATGTTCATAATCGTGACGCAAATCTGTCGTGTCTGTGTCGTAGTCATCATTCGCTATCGAGGTATCTTCTGCGATATTCTCTATTTCTTTACGATCTCGCAAATCTTGAAATTTTATGAAGCAATAAGAACACGGAAAACTTGCTATTGCTGGTTGTAGCCCATTAACGAGAAGTAACAGCTTGAAGTCAGACACGAATTTCATGGAAATATTATTGATTTTTGTGAGATCAAATAATGTTTTTAAATTTTCGTAAGTTTTTTGATGCGCGGTACAATACCTAACATCACTACAATACCACAACAATCTTCCTTGAGGAACCTTCTTCATGTAGATTTTCAGAAACGTAATTTTCTGGAATAATTGACATAAATTTTAAAAAACCCTTGTCCGCCATCAACCATAACTTTGACTGAGTAATTACCAATCAAACCACGTCTATCCACTACATTTTCTAAAAGTTGTTCTGCGTTATCCCAGATAAAAGGCCTTTTTCCTTGACTGAACTTTTTTCAACATCATAATCCAAGATATCTTGCCTGTATAGATCTTCCAATAAATTAGCTCTTTCTGACAGTTCTTTCTGAAAAAACGCTGGTACTGCTTTTTTGCCACAATTTTTTCTAATAAGACGGCTCAATTTTAACATTTCCCGTCCGGTCGCTCCAGACTCGACTAGATGGCTATATAGGGCTTCAGCTGGAAAAATCTTGGCTCTTCCACCTCATTCAGAAACACTCTTTTTCTGCTACCTCTTGTACTCAGAAACACCGGCTTCATGGAATCACCCGCTTTTTCGTCAAGCAATTTCGACAAGGAGCACACACCTTTTTCCTTTTCTCATTATGATCACATTTATGGTCACAAGTGTTAGGGAGAAATGACGAAGATGCACCCATCATGCCAACATGCTTGGTGGGTTCATAGTGGTGTAGTGGGTTCGACGACGGTAGTGAGGGAGAAGAAAAAAGAAAAAAGAAAAAGATGGCGGTTTCCGTTTTAGTAAGTAATGTGGACACGAAACGTCAATGAAGACGAACAAAAACAAAAATCTAAAAATAATAAAAGAATCAAAGTGAAATAAAATAAAAAAGTTTTGCGACCATCCAAACAAAATGTAATAAAAAACAATTGAATGTAAATTTAAAATAAATAAATATATTATTTTTATATAGTTGTAGCGACACGACAGCATCAACGCTAACAAATTGTTTGATTGAAGAAGAACATACATCGCGTTCCGACTAAAAAGCCGCCGGAACATTCTACAAATTTTGGACTATTATTTCGCCGATAGGATTGGCATTCTACAAATTGTGGACAAAATTCGTATACAAAGATCGTTAAAAAGTTATAAATATAATGACAAAGAATAGCGAGGATCTTCCAGCGGATTGGACATGTTTTACATGTGGTTTGTATAGAGACGAACCAATTGTAGAGTGCGACACATGCGGTAAATGGTTTCACCAAAGATGTGAAGAATACAAAAATGAACAAAGCAACGCTAAATGGAATTGCTCCTTGTGCCAAGGGAAACAAATAGCAAATGTGCGACGGTCAAATACGCAGCAAGTCGGAGTAAAACAATCGTCAGAAGAAGAAGACAAGGATGCGGCTACATGTGAGGAAAGGGGTGAATACCCAAATAAAAATGGTGTCATATCGAGTGGTGAAATGATACCGAATAATCTTAGCGGTGGCAATCCTTGTCTTAACGTGACAACCAATTGTCGACGAACCGGATCGCGAATAACCGAAGTGAGTGCAAGCAAAAGTGAGTTACATTGCAGGTTGATGCAGGCCCAAGAAGAATACCAAGCGAAAATCGAGCATATTCGAACAAAATACGTAATAATGCTAGACAATTGCGGCAGTTCATGTAAAAGTTCCTGTGGTAGTGGCTCAGGTAAAAGTAACAAAGTAAAGTTAGTGCACGACATAAATTCGAAAAATCGACAACATGCAATAAGAAAACAGGTGATCGACATTAAACCGGAACAGGATAATCGTTTCGATACTTGGTTGACGCAGTCGCAAGTTAAAGGTAAAGAGAATGAACTAGCTGAAATCGCCAGGGCAACAGCAGATCAAATATGAGCAAGGCAATCAATTCCACGGAAGCTACCTGTGTTCTCCGGAGATCCAAAGGATTGGCCAGCATTTTATAACGCGTATCAAACATCTAGAAGAGAGCTACACTTGTCAAACGAACAAAATTTTATACGTTTGAGAGAATGTCTGAAGGGTGAGGCATGGGACATGGTGGAAGACGATTTACTATGTTCAGGGGAAGTGCCAGGTGTTATCAAAACACTAAAACAGTTGTTCGGTAGAGCCGATATAATAATAAATGCAGCTCGCGCATGCATTAAACAAATACCACCACCAAAGTTAAATGACATGAGGTCACTAATTAGATACGCAGCAGCTGTTAGAGGTTTGGTGTCACATGTAAATAGTGCGGGATCGTTAGACCACACTAATAATCGGGATTTGTTCATAGAGGTGTTGAGTCGTCTGCCGAGTTCCATCCAGCTAGATTGGCAAAGACACAAGAGGCGCAATAACGAGGAAGCCAATGTATCAGCTTTAAGCGATTTTCTCACATACCTAGCAGAGGATGCTAGTGAGCTAATGGTAGTTCAAGGGGTAAAACCAAATGTAATCAGACGGGGCAACGTGAACGATGAAACCAAGGTTAAAAATCAAAAGACAGCCACAGTCTCTCGGGTTTTCACTACTGAAACGGTCGATTATGAAAAGGGGAAAAGTATTACAAATCAGGAATATCCTCAGAAGGATAGCCGGCGAAAGTGTTATGCGTGTGACGACGAATCTCACATATTAGCACAGTGTAAACGTTTCATAGAGAGGCCACTCTCCAAGAGATGGGATTTAGTCGTAGAGAAAAAGCTCTGTAGGTGTTGTTTGAGGAAACACTTCTCACGCGACTGTAAAAATAAACGAAAATGTGGCGAAGACGACTGCGAAAAGGTACATCACCGTTTGTTACATAAACGAAAGGAGGTCGTACCAAAAGTTGAGCAAGATGTGTCTCGGACAGTGATGCAAGTACAACTGGGTGCGCATAGTGATGTTAAGTCAACTGTATTATTCCGCGTGGTGCCAGTTACGCTGTATTATGGACAAAATTCTGTGGATACATGTGCATTCCTCGACGATGGGTCATCCGTAACTTTACTGGACGAGCAATTGGCAAACGAATTGCAGGTCAATGGTCCACAAGAGGATTTGTGTCTCAAGTGGACAGGAGACACCATCAAAACAGAAGAAGGATCCAAGGTGGTCAATTTAGAAATCACAAGTCGAGATAGTAACAAAAAATACCAGTTGAATGATGTGAGAACGATGAAAAACTTGAACCTACCAGTTCAATCAATATTTCCAGAAGAATTAAAAAGGAAATATACCCACCTACGAAGCTTACCAATAAAAGGATACAAAGGAGAATCACCAAAAATTCTAATTGGTCTCAATCATTGGCGATTGGCAACAACACTTGACGTCAGAGAAGGTGACGTCGATGATCCAGTGGCGACAAAAACTCGGCTTGGCTGGGTTGTATGCGGACCGTATACTGCTGTAAAACAAGTAGGCGAGGTATATCAGGTGCGCAAATGCGAATGCAATAAGGATGAGGTCCTTCATCAGCTTATCAAAAAACAGTTTTCGCTGGAAGAAGGAAAGATGAATCGTGAACCAATTTCCAAGGCGGACGAACGTGCTGTGCAAATTATGGAAAAAACGAGTCAAAAAATTGGTGAACGTTATGTAATAGGCCTTTTGTGGAAGTATAATGAAATCAAACTGCCAGGAAATTACACAATGGCCTTGTCTCGTTTACGATGTCTTGAGAAGAAGATGGTAATGGACTTACGGTTCGGAGAATTAATTAAGCAGCAAATACAACATTACAAAGAAAAAAGTTATATATCAAAAGTGGAGGATAACGGGATAGATCAAACCTGTTGGTATCTGCCGATGTTTGCTGTAGAAAATCCGAATAAGCCCGGTAAATTTCGAGTCGTTTGGGACGCAGCTGCCAAAGTCAATGGTGTATCATTAAACCATATATTGTTAAAGGGTCCAGATGTGGTAAAGCCATTATTATATGTGTTATTCAAGTTCTGTGAAGGGAAAGTGGCGGTGACAGGAGATATCAGCGAAATGTTCCACCAGGTATTGATTAGAAAAGAAGATCGACCGTATCAACGATTTCTATGGCGTGATAACGATCAAAATCGTAAACCGGACGTGTATCAGATGAATGTGATGACCTTTGGAGCGGCATGTTCGCCATCGTCGGCGCAATTCATTAAAAATAAGAATGCCAAAATCTACGAAAAAGAATATCCACGAGCAGTACAAGCCATAGTGGATCAACATTATGTGGATGATTACCTTGACAGTTTCGAAACAGAGGAGGCCGCTATTGAAGTTGCAACACGGGTCAAATGGATCCATTCACAGGCTGGTTTCGAAATGAAACGTTGGATGTCCAATTCGGAAAACGTAGTCAAAGCATTGGGTGAAACACAATCCAGAGAAGACAAAAATTTGAATATCGAAGAGCAATTCGTCGACCAGAAAGTCTTGGGTCTGTGGTGGGATCCTAGGGCAGATGTGTTCCGGTACCGAGTTAATACATTTAAATTTGATTCGGAAATATTCAATGGAACAAAAAGACCTACGAAACGCGAGCTATTAAGATTCGTAATGAGCATATATGACCCTAAAGGTTACATTGGTTTGTTGGTTATTCACTTCAAAATAATCATACAGGAGGTCTGGCGAGCAAACACAGGTTGGGACGAACAAATAAGAACAGAAGAGTTCACTAAATGGGAAAAATGTATCGGTTTGCTGAAGGAGTTGAGAAATATTCAAGTCCAGAGATGTTACTCACCACTGTTGTTGTCACCAGCGGTAAAAAGTGTGCAGCTCCATATATTTTGTGATGCCAGCGATCTCGCTTATGCTGTGGTGGCATACTTTCGAATAGTAACAGAAGAAACAATACATATATCGCTTGTGTACGCGAAGACGAAGGTGTCCCCGATAAAGCCGGTGAGCATACCGCGAATGGAATTACAGGCGTGTTTAACAGGTTCACGAATAGCGAAAACAATAATTGAAGGTCATTCGGTGACCATCGAAAGTGTTCACTATTGGACAGACTCAGCAACAGTGTTGAGGTGGTTGAACTCTGATGCAAGAAATTATCGCCAGTATGTATCGTATCGTATTGGCGAAATCCAAGAAAACACAGAAATAAAAGATTGGAGATGGGTTCCATCGGAATTAAATGCAGCAGATTACGGAACAAAATGGCATGGTGAGCGGGCTATGGAAAATGATTCGTTGTGGTTCAAAGGACCCGAATATTTAAAAATGGTCGAGTCTGACTGGCCAAAACCGACTTTCCACTTCACAGAAGCGAACGTAGAGAAGCTATTGCTGCATAGTGATATTGTTGGTGGTAAATATCCCGAAAACAACCTTGAAGAAGTAATTCATTTAGACAGATACTCCACATTCAGAAAAGCGGTCAGAGTTTTGGCACGAGTTTTGAGAATAGCTAAGCTGTGGCTTCAAAAGATTCGATTTGGACACAATGAGAATTGGCGGTCATTGAGTAACGAAGCAATTAATATAGGAGAATATGAAATCATTCGGATGGCTCAATGGAAAGCCTACAAAATAGAAATTATAACTTTGCAGCAGGGTGGTAGCGTTGGACCCAAAAGTAAGATTTACAGCCTGTCACCATACTGGGATAAAGAAAATCGCTTGTTAAGAGTTAAAGGAAGAATCAATCAGCTTCCAGAAGTTGATGGGTTTTTTCGGAAGCCAATAATTTTACCACAAGATGGCAAAGTGACAGAACTGGTGGTGGACCACTATCACAACCGATACCTGCATCAAAACCACGAAACCGTGGTGAATGAGATACGTCAAAAGTATATGATTCCTAGATTGAGGGAAGTTTTGAAAACCATACGCAAACGATGTCAAGCGTGCAAAATCGAAAGGGCAAAGCCAAACGCTCCCGAAATGGGGGAGCTGCCATCTGCACGGTTGTCTACTTTTACAAGACCCTTCACTTACGTGGGGGTTGACATGTTTGGACCACTGTTGGTAAAGGTTGGGCGCCGTCAAGAAAAGAGGTATGGCATGTTGTTTACCTGCTTGACGGTAAGAGCTATCCATTTAGAGGTAGCACATAGTATGATAACGGATTCATTCATCATGGTATTTCGAAATTTTATGGCACGAAGGGGTGCACCAGTGGAAGTGTGGTGTGACAATGGCACCAATTTTCGCGGTACTAAAAATGAACTGGATCGATCGATTCTCGATATTAAAGAAGAGAAGGTACGAGAACAGTACATGAAGATTCGATGGCGCTTTAATCCACCAGGTGCGCCCCACATGGGAGGAGCATGGGAACGCTTAATCCGTGCAGTAAAAGTGAACTTGTTGAAGGTGTTACCTTCGCGTACGCCAACCGATGAACTGTTGCTGGGGTGCCTCATTGAGGTGGAACATATGGTCAATTCCAGACCATTAACATATATGCCAATAGAAGCTGGAGAGTCAGAGGCTCTGACCCCCAATCATTTTCTTTTGGGTCCATCTTCCGGGGTTAAACCGATCGGAGAGCATATCGAGGAGGTCATGATGTTACGAAAAAACTGGAAGATAATGCAACTGGTTTCTCACCATTTTTGGAAGAGGTGGGTGCGGGAGGTGGCTCCGCTTTTGATTAGACGAACAAAGTGGTTCGGATTAGTAAAAAATATAGAAGTGGGAGACATGGTAATAATAATTGACGAGAACAGTCCGAGGGGAACGTGGCCCAAAGGAATAATAGAAGAAACGATTCCGGGTGCCGATGGTCAGGTGCGACAAGCGATCATCCGCACTAAGGACGGTGTGTATAGAAGACCAGCAACGAAGCTTGCAGTACTCGATGTGAAGCCAGGGTTACAGGATGTTGGTGAATTGGACCGAGCCAAAGCACCGGTGGGGATAATGTTAGAGAGAAATGACGAAGATGCACCCATCATGCCAACATGCTTGGTGGGTTCATAGTGGTGTAGTGGGTTCGACGACGGTAGTGAGGGAGAAGAAAAAAGAAAAAGATGGCGGTTTCCGTTTTAGTAAGTAATGTGGACACGAAACGTCAATGAAGACGAACAAAAACAAAAATCTAAAAATAATAAAAGAATCAAAGTGAAATAAAATAAAAAAGTTTTGCGACCATCCAAACAAAATGTAATAAAAAACAATTGAATGTAAATTTAAAATAAATAAATATATTATTTTTATATAGTTGTAGCGACACGACAGCATCAACGCTAACAAATTGTTTGATTGAAGAAGAACATACATCGCGTTCCGACTAAAAAGCCGCCGGAACAACAAGGGTTTGGCATTTTTGAAAATATAATTCATACAGTACGAATGAGAGGTATTTCGTCCACTGGCGAGCGGTAAATCAGCGATTTAACCGACTTCACAACTAGGCACATACTACACAAATAAAGCATTTATTGCACTCGTGTTATATTCTTTCTCTCTCTCTCTCCCTCTCTCTCTCTCTCTCTCTCTCTCTCTCTCTCTCTCTTTCTCTCTCTCTCTCTCTCCCTCTCTCTTTTCGACTAACTCACATTCGACATTTACATGCTCTAAAATATAACTCATGGTCGCACACCTGTAAAGACACACATTCAAACATGTACATGCACATAATTGCGCACCCATATACGATTTGCCACACATGTATACCTATATACATACGTATACACACTCGATTCTTAAGCGTTATGCTCAAATTATTCATTATTTAGCCATATACATAGCTACCATACACATATACATATCTGCCAGCTACTGCAGAGTTCTGCCATTTTAGTTTTTTTCGTTATCGTATGGAAACCTAAACCACCTTCCGGAGCACTAAATCATAGACTTTCTTGAAAGTGTCCTCTGCCTTCTTTGAACAACTTATACAAGTTTTGGAAGCCCAAATTCCATTTTTGAAGCAAAATTTAATGCAAATTCTTGGCTGAACTTTTTTATCAATTAAAAAATGCACTTTTTTAGATGAATGTCAAACAAGCGTTTCTCATTAACTAAGATATTAACATGAAATTTGGCACAAATGTCTGTTAGGGTGCTACCAACGTAAGACAAACTAAACTAATCGTTTGGAAAAGCCCGCTCGATTTAAATGGAAAAGTCTAACTACTTTTTGATCACAATAAATGTAGTAAGTTACTAAAAAATAACGCCTCGATATAATAAAAATTAGTAAAATATACCATATTGAGGTTATAAACCGTTAAAAATAAATTTGTGATATCACCTTTTGACATTTTTTGATCTCAGATCGATCTTTTCATCTCCAAAATTGGTCGAATGTTTTGTTTTTGTACAATCTATTTTGTCTCGTTTTTGACATAGAAATATGTAGAAGCTTTTGTTCGAATTGCCTCATTTTAGCTTGTTTTGCATAATACGCAGAATTTCACTGAATCTAAATGAGCTATAAAACAACTGAAAGTTTGCAAATTTTCATTTTTCTTCCTTTTACTTTTCTAGTTTTCAAACGTGTTTTACAATTACTTCCCAATACTTTAAATACGACACAGCGTATTTATGAAGTAATGCAGGCTAGAGGTGGAAACATGCAATTTTGCAAATTTTATTTTGTAAAAGTTTTATGTACTATAAATACGTTTGATTAAAGTTTAAGATGTTATGTTGTAAAATACTGTTGTAATTTTTACTATCGTAAAAACTTATTTACTCCTTGGGGTCATCCATAAATTATGTCACGCTATGAGACCAAATATTATGTTACAAGAAATTTTTTGCCTGGTTTTCTGTACAACTGCAACAACTCGACAATGAGTTGTCATACAACGATTTCAACAGTCTCATAATCAAAGTATCTCAATTATTTATCAAATGGCTAATTTGGCTAAATGAATAAAAAACTTGGAATCTTAAAGTTAGAATTTTTTCTCGTTTAGGAAGCATGGGGAATTATACCAAATTTTCCTCAGTTAAAAAGGAAAAAATGTTTGGTTCAATATTTTACCAAATGTAAGCGTATTAAGCAATTAAGGTATTTTTCGAGAAATTGTCTTGGGCTGAAAAGTTACCTCTATTGACACATATTAAATTTCGAAAATAGTATCTTTTATTAGGCGCTATGTGTATTTTCAAGTCGATCTATCATTTAGTTTGCATTTGTCAAGGAACAAAATTCATTATCTTTATTTGAAAGGTTTATCAGCAATGCATGCGAAGTTTATATTAAATGCTCAAAATACAAAATATGTGACTGTGTTAATAAGCTGCAAACATTTAGGCGATTTTAATATACAAATAATTTTACAGATAATTGCACACCTACATATTTATATTGAGTCCGCTTTATTCTGTCTAAGTCCTTTATTCTATTAGGCGCAAAATTTTAGAGTAATTCTAAACACAATTCCAGATTTTTTTATTGGTTTTCTTAATACTATAGGACCAAATAACGGTACCATCTGTCCGAACAAACAGTTTCTGAACCAGTTTTTCTCATCGGTTTCCACGATAGTGGGATTAGATAACGGTAATATCTGTTCAGTCAGGCTAATTCATGAAGATCTAATAGCCTCAAAATTGGCGTGGAATGCACCAATTCCATATTTCATTAATCACCCAAATTTGGAGTAATACAAAACACATTTCCAAGTTTTCTCATCGGTTTCTTCGACAGTGGGATTAGATAACGGTAATATTTGTTCATTCGGGATAATTCATAAAGTTCTGACGAATTCTACGCCCTCAAATTTTCTCCATTTAATGAAATTGTTGACCGATAGCATCAGAAAATATAGAAAAATTACCACTAAGCGCTTTACAGTAGAGTAATATGTAGAAAATACTCCAAAAATTTACTTAGTACCTTCAAATTGAAAATTTAAACGAAAATTGGCTAAAATATTGAACTCAATTATTAGTCGTAATATTATGAGGAACATTGGCGGATCCAGGAGAGAGGCCAATGAGAAATGAAAAAATGACAGGTATGGTTCTGAGAGTAGTAGGGATAGTGTGGCAGGAAAAAATTCGGATTTGCTCATAAAGAGTGGGTTTGAAAGGTAAATTAAGAAGTTATTAGAATTAGGGATAATTAGAGAATAAAAATCGAGTTATGCCAGTCCGATGTCTTTACAAAGTATCAAGAAATAAGTATTTCTTGACTTTAGATTTGACGTCATGTTATACAAAATTGTTCTACAAAACACCTCGCCCGCCATCTATCATTTCAATAATTATTAATTGCTATAATTATGTTGGTACTTATACTAAAATTTTATATTTTTGATCTTGAAGGTTGGTACCTGATCACAACAAATAAAATTAATAATTAATTGTCAAATTGTAATATTGACATTTAGATTGACCAAAAACAAATTTATCAACTGATCGAAATAATCTTGTACCGATCTGCCAAAGTTTCAGATAAGTACAAAATCATATTTTATTGTGTTCCGATGATTCTTTGTGAATTTTCTTTCATTTTAGGATTCGTCTAAAAACACAAATTGATTAGTATTGAAGATAATGCGAATAATAGAGTGCCTGTCTTGGACACCGGACCCGAATCTGCCGGGTAAAGACCTTAACCCGGGATCCGGGATCCAAATTTTAAAACCCGACGGGTTCGGGTAATAAGAATTTCAAGTTAAATAATTTTTGTAGAAATCAAAATAATTATTGTCTGTTTTCCTACTAACAATAAATTCGGCCGGAAATAGATAACTTCGAAAACGAAAAAAATTAAACAAATATTTTGTACACACGCAAAACTATAAACAAGATCCGTATAATCCGAATCCCGGGCTTGTTCGAATCATTGGATCTTCTAACATGTACAAATTACTAAACATTTAAAATCGTTTGAAATAGATCACCAACAACATGTCGTCGGATCCACAGGCGATAGTGCTTCTATTATGGTCAAATTGGGTGTAGAATGTCCGACGCTTTACCCTCGGTATTCACAGTCCGATTATGTTATACTTTAAATGAAAAAATGATTGCGATGATGGATATGGAATTTTTTATGGAAACGCGAAGCAAAAATAAATGATGCCGAAGATGATGATATTTTTAAAGAAGTGGATGTTGAAATGTTTGGAACTGAAGAAGAAAACTTTATGGAAGCAGTCAGCATTGATCAGGTTATCAACACCAAATGACCAATCTGAGATAGCAGATTCCTTTCTAAAATGTAATGCTGTTTATAAAATAAATCCAGATGATATTTGTAATCACTAGTCTTGCTTATGCATCAGCTAGCCTTGCTCGACCAACTTCAGAGACTTTCGAAACAAAGGGTTCAAATAATTTCCGACTTAAAAGGGCCCTTAAAACAAACACTACATTTGAAAATCTTACTAGCGAAGAAATTCGAGAAAAGATTAACAATTTTTTGATAGATATTAGCAATCCTTGTGTAATTTCCTTTAAAACTATACGAATATCCAAAATGAATCAGTGCATAACAGTTTATGGTAATTGCAAAGAATTACCGAATAAGAAATTTACATTTGTTATATAAGAGAAAACAAGTTTCTTGATCTTTATTTAAATAGTGATGAATGCATCACACATGAAGGGCCGTCAGTATACAAGCAAATGAGAGGGTTGAACCGTACCAATTTGAAGAGTAAACTCGAAGGGACCTTTTGTCACAATTTGTCTCTCGATATAGCTGGAGTAACTAATTTGGAATTATTTCAAAAAGGTAATACCCAATCATTCGAACCATCCACCACCTTAAGAAAAATTATATCTGAGCAGCTTAAATTAAATGATCTGGTTCGCGATTGTGATGTAATCGATATTTGTCAAATGTGCCTGACAGAACCAAAAAAAAAAAAAATATATATATATGTATATACTACCTTGATCAACAAGTTCTCGGAATAACCACCATATGGCGCTCCCATTGTTCCGATTTGAGCTCTGTTTTTTTGTTAAGTTGGTACATCTGTTGTTGATATTCCCTCTAAATCTTAGCGTCATAGCTTGACATTTGCAAAAGTTACGTAGTCAAGAGTACATCTACTCTGTGTGTGTTGGCGATTATTTACAATTTTAGACATGATTTGCGAGGTTAAGTTAACAAATCAACGAATTTTGTTTGGAAGAAGGGCGTTTTTAATTATTAATTATTACCTATACGACCTGAAGGAGCAACAAAACCAACTGACTACTGGTAAACTAACGTTTCGTTTCTCTTGGGAATGAAAGATGGTCCCTATATAAATGGGCTCTCAGTCGTGAGTGAAATGGATCCCATTGGCTTGGGCGCTCCATATAAATGGTGAATGAAGTAAGATCCCTATAAAGGGGCACTCCTGGATGAATGAGTGTATAAAGGCTAGAGACCGATATGTTTCGCAGAGTAAATGAAAAGTTGTCAATGCGAAATACGTCGATTTGCTAATTTTAAAAAAAATTTTGCAAGAGCCCTACGGCTCATATCAAATTGAAAATTAGTTAATTAAATTCGTAAATGTATATCCTTTTTAACCAATATAGTCATACGTGGCAACTTCTCCGCGATTTTGGTAAATGGTCCGTAATGTATTTTCAAAATAGCGTCGAACATATCCAACCCTTTTTATTTTAATAAGGAAAATTGTTTCGGATAGCTTGACCTGTCCACATTATTGAAATATCGTCCCATGCCTGGTTCTACTTTTTAATTACACTTTTTTATGTAGGCCTACAGTTTTTCAGTACACGTGGCATATTAAAAATGTTCCGTATTTGTGGCATAGTAATTCATCACTTGCCATACTTCTTGCAAACATTTCTGAGCTCTCGCAAATTTCTCGCAAACGTCGCTCCTCATGCATAAAAAAAATCCACGTCCAATTTCTCGTTACATAGGAGGCACTTGAAGCCTTAAAATTTCATCTACGTAACGTCCTGACGTTAAAGCAGGGTATGGTATTACTACCAAATCTGTCTTATAATTCCATGATATTACTACCCAAACCATCATCGAATCTCCATGGAACACTTTACTAATGGCATTACGTAATCAAGCTTTAATCGTTCTCCTCTGATGCTTAAAGGTTAAACCTTTAAGCATTAACGGCACTGCTAATGAATCCAGTTTCTGTATATCAGCGTATAGTTCCTTCGATGCCTATGATGATTATTAGTCAGATATGGCACTCTAATTATAGGTAATATTAAGGATAGGTAATATTTTTTCGTGGACTGCTTAGTTTACAAGATAAAACAACTTAATACACTTTTTAACATTTATACGATTTTCTTTAAGTTTGTCGCTAAAACTGAAATAACTCAACAGCGATATGTCGTTCAACAATTTCAATAGTCTCACTCTCAAAGTTTCTAAATTCTCTACAAAATGGCTTATTTGAATCCGTGAATGAAATATCAGGAAAGTGATACCTTTATTTTATGTAAATCAAAATGTTGATTTGTCGCTGCGTAGAAAAGGTTGGTCCTGCTTCATGTTCGCCTACTGGAGAAAAAGAATAAAACTGAACTATAAAATAATGATGACAAAAGATAATCTTCCCCCAGTCTTCTAGTTTGAGCGGCCTGCCCAAGATTCCGGGGTGTATGTTTCGCCGCAAACAAATCCTAGCCCAAGGACACAACTGGAGAGGAAACAACAATACACCGACTTTTTCAAGAGGTCGAGGAGGAGGAACATATTGAGCATATAAAATAGTGACTTTGTTATTAGATAGTGGTTGTTCCAATCATACCGTAGAAATCAAGGTTGGTGACAGTTTTTCATTAAAAGCCAATAAGATAAGTGATATTATTATGTGCTGGTATAATAATGGAACCTAGCAAAAAAACAAAAATTCGTAATGTTTACCGTGAACCCAAGTATGAAACAAAATTTAATAAGTGTTTCAAATATTACCAGTCAAAATAATTTGATAATATTTAATAAAGACCGTGCCGACATCTATGGGCCGAAAAATAACTTGTTTGTTGTAGCCATAAACAAAATAAACTGTTTGAATGAATTTTGTGCTTTTTTAGAAAAACGTGCCACTTCTGTAGAGAAACTAGATTAGAACCAAAAACCATGTAACAAGCCAAAGCCGTCTGAATACTAAATGTTCGTCCAGCTAAATCTAACGAAGCCGCTTTAACGTCACGTTAAACGAGTGCAATTTTGTGTCGTCTACCTAAAAACAAAACACAATTACCGTTTC
Organism: Tipula vernalis; assembly: GCA_958295665.1. Lineage (NCBI taxonomy): Eukaryota > Metazoa > Arthropoda > Insecta > Diptera > Tipulidae > Tipula > Tipula vernalis. Next base: position 283,041,349 of record OY282560.1, on the reverse strand, counting down.
TGTAAGGTCTTGAAGTGTGGTAAATGCCATAAGAAATATCACACACAGATTCATATTGGTGACACTTCTATTTCAGAATCATTTGTTGACGAACCAGCGGTCCTCGCTTCAAATATACTTAATGTATTTGATTCCAACGGACCGATTGTTCCTGGACGTGCTTTATTAGATAGTGGTACCACTACAAGTTTCATCTCCGAACGATTCGTGCAAACGTTGAATGTGGAATAGGGAAGGTCTTTCATTAATGTAGTTGGGATAGGCAATACGGTTACAATATAAAAGGCGTCGTGCTTTATTACGTTAACGCCTCATTTCGACACATCAACAAAGTTCAAAATTTCTTCAGTAATACTTCCGAAAATATCCGATGCCCAGTCAAGATTATTGCTAATAGCACCCTACCTGATCCTATTTTTTTAAACCTCATAAGATTGACTTCTTGTGGGGGGCTAGCATATTTTGGCACCTTCCACTCCCTGGTCAAATTCGGCTGGGCGAAAATTTACCGATTTTCCAGGAGAGCAAGCTGGTATAGATCATTGGTGGTTCAATGAAATCAAGTGATTGTAAATCAACAGTCTTAACTAGCATCCAAGAAGGATTACCATCTGAGTCCAATAAAAGTTTGAGTTAGCTTTTGGGAAGTAGATGCTTTCCCTACAGATGAGCCAGTTTTGAGTTCCAAAGAGCAGGAGTGTGAAGATCATTATGCTCTACATTCTCGTCGAAATTGCGAAGGATCCTATCTAGTTCGACTTCCATTTTCAAAGGATCCAATACTGTTGGGAGAATCATTAGCAATAGCTATTAGATGCTTCTTGAACTTGGAAGAAAGATTGGATAAGCAACCTGAAATGAAATACATGTATTCGTCGTTTTTCATTGAATATGACCAGTTAAAACATTTAGAAACCGTTTAGAATTTTGATCCGTCAAACCTGCATTGTTTTTTTGCCTCACCGCAGATTCTTCATTCGGGGCCGAAACGGCAAGACGATTTGTTTATTATTTTATTGAAGTTCAGATTATTCGAGTTTGTCGTTACCGAAGACATTCAAAAAATGTATCGTCAGGTTGCGATCAATTTGCCTGAGAGCAACTACCAGCTGATTTTATGGCGCAACAACAAAGATGAAAAAATCGAAACTCTCCGTCTCTGCACCGTGACATAAGGAACTGCGTTTGGTTCGCATCTTCCTGTAAAGACTTTACACCCTTTAGCAGCCGATGAGCATGATAAATACCAAATCATGTTTTTCGTTTTACCTACCAGCCTAAGGATTACTAAACGAATGGTCTTATCCGAAATAGCAAGCTTGTTTGATCCACTGCGATATGTGTGTCCCGTAATAACTTTAGCCAAGATTTTCTACCAGGAACTTTGGAAGCTCAAAAATAATTGGGACGAACCTTTAGACAACGATCTCACTCAGAAATGGGTAAAATTTAGATTACGGTCGTCATATTTAGAGGATTTCACAAAACCACGTTTCGTCATGGCTAAGGCTGAGGTAATTCATTGAAATTCATACTATTTCAGATACAAGTGAGAAGGCGTACGGGGCTTATGTGTACCTGCGATGTGGGCCCATGGTGTTGCGATCTCGTCTAGGTTGGTCTACGCCAAATCTAGAGTTGCTTCAACTAAGACCATCAGCATGGTCCGTCTCGAGATGTTAGCTATAAAAATGGATGACCGATTTAGTCCCTCGTCTCAAGAGAGAAGTGTTTCTGAAGCTGAAAGTCAGAAGATTTTTTTATTGGACCGATTCGTTGAACACACTATGCTTGATAAATGCGGAACCGCATAATTAGAACATATTCATTGCTTATCGTGAGTCCAAGATTCAAAACAAAACCAGTTCCATCGCGACCAGGGTTATGGCGACATGTTCCTGGTAATTTGAATCCTGCCGATTTGATTAGTGGGGGGTGGTGCCGGCTGATATTGCAGACTACAACTTTTGGTTCTGCGGTTCGAATTTTCTCAAATGTAATGAATTGTCGTGGCCGCCGATTCCGACAATCGCATAAGCGATGAAATTCTCGAAAAGCGATCCGTTAAGTTTGCTCTCAGATGTCACAAGATCCATGCATTTTCACAGAATTTTAGGGGCACCCGTCGAGCATTTGCCTACGTTATGTGATTTATTCGAAATTGTTGTTCAAAACCGATTGACAAGGAAATACGAAGGTCATTACCGAATTTAAACCTGACAGAGCCGTATTCAAAAGTAGAGGAGCCAACAACTGCTGAAGAGTAAGAGGCTGAAGTTCCATTCGTTAGGAATATACAGAAATCAATATTTGCGCAATATTACCAACTACTGAAGGCTGGCCGTACTGTTAAAAACAATAGTCATATTAAATGTTTGGCATCGTTTCTGAATGAATTCGGGTTGTTAAGAGTAGGCGAACGACTAGAAAAGGCAAAACTTAGGTTTAGGCTTAGCAAAGTATTGGCTCATCAACGGACTCGCCCTAACCCGAAATATCACCAACAAGCGCACTAGATGTTTTCGAATGCGGCCGAAATTCTTATCGCAAATCATGGAGAATTTACGAGAGAGTTCGACCTTTTAGTGTTAGTGGCGTGGATTTTGCTGGTGCGGGGAGGCATGGTAAAGAAATTGTTGTCAGACAATGCAACCAATTTTAAGGGTGCGGCCAATCAATTGAGTGCGATTCATCGATTCGGATTAGCGGAAGGGACCCAATCTATAAAACATTCGTCGAATGGTAAAGCGTTTTATCAAATAGTTATTGGCAGCATGGAAGTTTCTGTCGATGAGCTGGATACTGTTATTCGTCAAGTTGTGACGATTGTCAATTCTCGACCCATCACTACATTGTCAGTAAATCCAAATGATTTGGAGCCTTTGACCCCAAACCATTTTTTATACGGTGGTGCGCCAGTTGCTCTGCCTGAAATGTCGATTGCGGAAGAGAATATTAATCGTGTAAAAATATTGCAACGGATCAATTGGATGGTTCAGTAGTTTTGGGCGAGATTTTGTACCGAATACTTAGCTACTTTGCAGCCGAGGACAAAGTGGATGGTAAAGAACAAGAATATTGAAATTGGTGGGATGGTGTTTGTGAAAGATGATATAATACCCCCGTTGAAGTCGTCTCTGAGTCGAATTGTTGGAACTAAGCCTGACAAAGAGTAACCAGTACTTTTGATCGAGCTATCTCTGGAGTTGCAGTTATGCCGATTGAGAAGGAGAAGAAAAATAAATTGTGATGGTTGAACTGACACAGACAAAATTGTAAATAAAGGAAGATACCCGTTATGTGCAAGTAAGCAAATATTCCTCGGGATGAAGGCATAATCGCGAAGGCAAAAAACTCGCTCGACAGAAAAATAATTCAATCTTCGCTGCAGATGTGTAGCGGAGGAAAATAAAGGGCAAAGTGGCTCAAATTCCATAAACTGGTCTGTAGAGATCGGGGTAAATTACCGTGAGTTTATTGATGTTTTGGTCCAACATCAGTGGATATGAATTTTTACAATTCACGTGAGAACCCCAACCAATTTCAATGAAACACATCTGCTCAACTCATATCATCTACTATGTAATACCAAATTCTCTGTACCTCACTTACAAACCAAATAAACAAAATTTTGTGTAAATCCTGATTATACCTTAACATCAAAGGTTCCACGATATTCGGTTATAAAATTTCCAACACCAGCGAGAGCTGCCTCAGTTGTCTCCGATATTTGGATTTTCATTGCTAAAATGAAACGTTAATTAAAATGAAGCACCAACACTAAATACAATAACTGACATACCATGACTCGTAGATTCCATTCGTGATGCTGTATTTATTGTATCACCAAAGAGACAATATCGTGGCATTGTTGTTCCCACTACCCCAGCTACACACGGCCCCGTATTTAATCCCATTCTAATTTGTAACGTTTGACTCGGATTATGTGGTATGCGAAATTTTGCTGTGCCATATAATAAATCCAGGGCCATAAACGCAATTTGAGCTGCATGATTATCTATTTTGTAAACAATACAAAAATAAAACGAAATTATTAGATCCTATTGGTGTTTTAACAATTCTTTACAATATTTAGGTAGAAATCATCACCATTTCTTTGTGGTAATCCAGAGACCACCATGTAAGCATCACCAATTGTTTCCACTTTATAAACATCGTACTGAAGAATAATTTTATCGAAAAGGCTGTAAAGTGTGTTTAATAGGGTTACAATTTCCATAGCGGTGCTGTTAACCGATAGCTGGGTGAATCCAACAATATCACTAAAGTAGATGGTTACTGCTTCAAATGATTCGGCTGGGACCTGAAAATATAAAAAACCAGTTCAGAATTAGTAATTTTAACCCTTTTTTTCATTATCAAAATAAATTATAATCTCACCTGCATTTGTTGTCGTAACTGTTTAACTACACTTGGCGGCAGCATCTGGTTTAGTAATCGATCTGACTTTCCCTTTTCAATGTGCAGCCTCTCCGTTGCGGCGAGTAAAGATGTGGCAAAATTCTATAATAGAAAATAATTTACATTGAGGAATATTCAGTATGGATAGTTTCCTATCTCACTTCAACAGCAATTGTTACACTTTGAATTAGTAGTACAATGCATGGTGTTAATATAACGGTCAGTAAAATAATTCCAACGCATATCGCCTCATTTTGCCGATAATGTTTCATATCGTGGTTCGTCTGTCGTCTGTTGACAATCGAAAAGCTAAGTTAAATAGAAACTTTTTGACAGTTATATTGAATCAACGGACTCTACCTTAATTCTATGAATGCCACATTTTGATGGACGTGAAGTTGTTCAAGGAATCGTTTCGTAAACACAAAATACCATTGTATACTGTCGTTCGTAGTCTCAGTTGAATTAGTAAAGATTGGCATGTTCCTATATAAAATATAAGCATGTACAACGTGTACGTTTAGGGAATAAAAGTGTTAGCCGACAATTTTTTTTTATAAAATTAGATTTATATGAAACTTACAAATTTTGAAATTTAGATTCTAACTCCTCTATCACAGGACTGCCATCCGAACTTTGTTTAATGAACAGCAAACATTTATCGACCACCGAAGTATGTCGTACAAATTGATAATAATCACTTAACGTGATACTTGTATAACGATAAAAAGACAAACCAAAACATGCTGATAGACTAAAATGTTCGGTCGCCTCGATAAAATATTTATAATTTCTTAATTTCCTAAAAAAAGGGATACAAAACAGTGTACAATATAGACTCTATAGTTTAGGTGTAAGATAAGCAAACAAAAAAAAGGTCAAAATTGTTAAAAAATTCATGACATGTACGCAGGAGAGATACTTGCCTGCATATATTACTTGGTATCCTTATCGAAATATTCGATGATATCGCATCAATTAAATCCGTATTGATAATATTAAAATTTGTTACAGGATTTTGAATACCGATATAGTTTCCCATATTATGATTATGATGGTCCGTATCACGTTTACGAACTATTAAGTCTTTGGTTCCCTCGAGTAAATTTTTATATTTTGATTCTATATAAATTGAAAAATTTATTTGGCCGAATGCTTCGTTCATTGATTTGAATGATAAACTGCTGCAACGATAAATATATAAAAAGCAAAATGTTACGTGTTGTTTTTTTTCTTGTTGACCAAACTGATGTTTAACACAAGCGCTTACTTGTTGCTATTGGTCAAATAGAAGAATACGTTTTCCATTCGCTCGGTTTGAATTAGCGTCACCAGTTTTGATATATCAGCCACTATCTTAATCTGCCCAAATAAATTGGAAAATAAAAATGAACAATTAATTGTATATTAAGGTGCGCTTCAGCTCACCTGTTGGTCGAAAAATTCTGTCTTTTGATATACCGACTCCAGATTGTACAATTGAAATCCATTTTGTACAAGTATCACAATGATTGGGAATAGTGGTACCAGCGTCATTCGAAAAAAGAATATTCTGTAACGAAAGATAACAATTTAATTAAGTTTATGATATTTGAGAATTTCATTTTAATTGACAAATTTATCAAAACAAAATAATCCTGTATATGTATAACAAGAAAACTAAGAGTATAACATTTTTCGTTGTGCACCCAAAACGTTTTTCACCTTCCCATTTTAAGTAGTAATAAATTAAACCTTGATTTACCGCCGCTCGTCTATTGTATCTAGTATTAAACGAAAAATTAAATTCTGTCTGTCGGTCTGTTTGTCTTCGATCTGTTTGTTGGTCGATTTAACGCGTTCTGTCTTTCAGCCTCTCGGTCTTTCTGATGGTCTGTCTATTGGTCTACCTTCGATTTGGCTGTCTGTCCACATGACATACGTTTGTTTGTCAGAATAGCAGTAAATTTTTATCACCAAGTTACACAAACTCGGGACCTGTTAAAGGGCGTAAATGGTCAACTATAATTTTAAAGGGCAACGAAATAACTTAAACGGTAATAAGTAACTGGCCAAAAGGTAAAACAGCCTACCTCGACTTAATTCATTTTTGATATTTTTACAAAAAATTAATCTTTAAAAAATAAGCTATTTATCCATCTAATCAAAATGTCTGTCTCTATCATGAGCTCAAAATTATTAACTGTGTGCAAACAGCTTATTTCAGTATTGTACTTAAATTCAAAAGGTAAAACAACTTATTTCAAAAATAAAATAAATTAATAAAAATTAAAGTTTATCTTACGAGTACATAAGTACTTATTGGATTTTATAAATTTGATCGGTTTAGCAAATAAAGTAATTTGGCAAAACAGCCTGTTTGTACTTAAACTTGTTTTGCTCTTTGTGTTTTGGGGAAAAAACCTTTTTAGCCATACATAGGATAAAACAACGGATTAATTTTAAGTTTACCAAAACAGCTTATTTTAGAAAGTCGCTTTTGTCTAAAATATAATTAAATTTTAATCATTTTAACGGCATTTAAGTGGGTTTGGCTCGTGAATTTTGCATTTTTCTGGAAAATTGTGGTTTAATTAAGTGAAACAGTGAAAAGTGAATAATGAGTCGTGGGGAAAAGTTAATTGCCATGGTGTTAGCTTCTAAGGATTCTGAGAAGAAGAAAGAAACTGGATATGATATAGGTAAAATAATGAATTGTTATTGTAAACCGTATATATTTCTTTTTATATTTCTTAGGCACAATTAGTCCATGTGCCAGTAAGCAAGCAATGGAAATGGACTTGAAATCAAAATTGCGCCCTACAGAATCTCGTAGTTTTCAATCAACCGTTTTACAAGAAAAAGCTGCGTGTTCACAAATTTGTAATATCGAAGAAATTAAAATTTTAGATTCGGAAATATCACCTCAAAACTCAACTAGCTGTAATGAAAAACACATCCTGGAGGATCATGTTGTGTTTGATGATAGTGACGCCGACCCAAATTATGTTCCAACCGATAAAGAAAATAATAGTGATGAGTCTGTTGAATCTACCTTAAGTGTGATTATAATGGCAACCCAATTGGAACGAAATTTGTCGGAATGTGATATACCACACAAGATTAGAAAACGTAAAATCACTAAGAAGCTTAATTTAGGGCAAGAGTATTTCAATCATAAAGGGAAATTGGTGAAGGTGCGAAATGTAAAACCTTTGGACATTAGCTGTAAGCTTAAATGTTCAACCAAGATAACGTCACAAAACCAAACATCAATATTTACAGATTATTGGGGCCTAGGTAGTTACAATATGCGTCAATCATATTTATCTGGAATGATAGAAATTGACAGAATAAACCAAAAAAAAAACAGAAACTTTAATAAAATCCATAAGTGGCCAGAGAAACCTGGTTTACTCTCACAATTACTTTGTAGAAGTAAAAACTAATCGAATACCCGTTTGTCACAAGTACTTTTTACGTATATTTGATGAAACACCTGCATTTATTAAGATTTCCGCATTACGGGAGTCACTAGACGAGGTCAAGCGACCTGAGCATATCCGTATTGTACAAACTGTACACTGAAAAATATCGAAATCCCATTTCTATTACAAAATATGCAGAAATTTTTAAGACATTGAATTTAAAATTTAAAAAGCCGCAACTTGATCGATGTAACAAATGTGAATTGCTTGAAATGCAAATAAAATCTTCAGAAAATAAAGACGATAAATCAAAATTATTGAAAGAAAAGATAAAGCATTTAGAACGTGCAGATACCGCATATGAGAGCTAACGAGCTGACCAACTTCATGCCAAGACCAACAGATCAACTAAAACATACACTTTGACGTACAGTAGTGTTTACCTACACCGCTGTTATGCACATCAATTAGTTTCTACAAGCGTCAACTCTGGACGTTTAATTTAACATTACACGATGCTCAACTGAATAGGGCACACAACATGATGTGGCATGAAGCCGATGGTAATAGAGGCGGAAACGAAATTGCTTCATGTTTATTTCAACACCATTCGAATATTGCAAGTGATGTTAAACATATAATTGCGTTCGTCACCACAATGTTCCAAGTACTAATTCAAACCATTCCACATTTAGAAAAAAAAAAGATCATAAATTTCTCGTTCCTGGTCAAACCCATATGGAGTGTGTTACATTGCATGCGTTAATCGAAAAAAAAAGAAGAAAACAACGGCCAGCATTCACCAGCCCTGTGATTGGTTTAATTTTGTTGGATCGGTAAATTCAAATTACTTCATAACTAAGGTATCAAGGGACATGTTTTTTAACTTTTCGGGACTGTTAAAAGAAAAGTTTATGTGGAGAAAAAATAATACGGAGGGTAATAATTATTACTACATACTTTTTGTTTTGTTGCTTCTAAGTTTTCAATACTAACTTCGTCTTATTTCTTTAGGTGAACGTTTCCGGTGGAACGACGTGACTGGCTCAGATATACCCGTAAATTAGGACAAATTGAGTAAAAACCACTTTATGTCGGGACTCGAATTTTAAGGTGATTAATATTAACCGACCCCGGGGTATAAATTCAATATCTTGTAATGATCTAAAAGTCTGCTACACTTCTCCGCAAAAAATTAGTGGAAAAAAGAAACGTGATCTCTAGGCCATGTTACCACAAATAAGCAAAAAAGTTCATCACCTTTTACCAAAATTTGGAAACTGGAAATTTACCGGATGACGACCCGGATTTGGTTGAGGAATCAGAATCTGACGACTAAGAGAGATTTAATCCACCGTCCTGGGTAATCCATAAATTAAAGTCTATAACCGTGAATTTTGAAAGATTTTAAACTTAAAAAAAAAAAAATATTTTTTTAGATTTCCACTATATTGATACTGTTAAAGTTAGCCGAAAGTTCCAAGGCGAAAGTGAAAAGTCAATAATGCAGATTGTGTTCGTCCAGCCAAAAGTAAAAAAAAACGGTAATGCAGATTACATAATACCAGTCGAAAGTTTCCAGCCGCAAGTAAAAAGTCGATAATGCAGATTACGATATTAACATTCCAGCCGAAAATAACAAATTTAATAGTTATCAGCCGAAAGTAAATAGGATACAAGGATTTAAATAAAAAAATTTATAAATAATTTTACGCGTAAAACTTTACTTAACCTATTCGTAGAAAATATCGGTAAATCAAAAGAATCCACAAAATTCGAATAAAATCAGCCTCTAGAGTGTTATGTCTGGAGATGGATTGCATTGATGTGACTTGTCAATAGCTATCGCAGAAAAAAATTCAATTCAAGTTTCCCATGGGAAATCTCGGAAAATTCGATTTTCCAAAAATTATTAGAAAATTTGTATAAATCAGCCTCTAGAGTGTTATGTCTGGAAATGGATTGCATTGATGTGACTTGTCAATAGCTATCGCAGAACAAAAATTCAGTTCAAGTTTCCTGTGGGAAATATCGGAAAATTCAAAAAAGATTCCAGCCGAAAGTAAGAAAGGATGAATAAAATCAGCCTCTAGAGTGTTATGTCCGGAGATGGATTGCATTGATGTGACTTGTCAATAGCTATCGCTGATTTTATACAAATTTTCTAATGATTTTTGGAAAATCGAATTTTCCGAGATTTCCCACGGGAAACTTGAACTGATTTTTTTTCCTGGGATAGCAATTGAAAAGTCACATCAATGCAATCCATCTCCAGACATAACACTCGAGAGGCTGATTTTATTCATCCATTTCTTACTTTCGGCTGGAAACTTTTTTGAATTTTCCGAGATTTCCTACGGGAAACTTGAACTGAATTTTTGTTCTGCGATAGCTATTGACAAGTCACATCAATGCAATCCCTCTCCAGACATAACACTCTAGAGGCTGATTTATTTTCGACTGGAATGTCAATAACATAATCTGCATTATCGACTTTTCACTTTCGGCTGGAAACTTTCGGCTAACTTTAACAGGGTATACTATATTGACTATTGTAATTAAATTTACTTTTTAAGAATAAATTGATTTTGGCAAAACATCTTAACTCTACTTATGTTTTATATGAATTACAGGAAACATTGGAAAAATGGCTTACTAGTTTAAGCAAGAAATATGACTAATAAATACAAATAACCAAACCAAGCTTAGTCACATTTTTATTAAATTTCAAGGTTAAAATAATTATTAGCGACCTATTTCTTAATATGGTTCTACATCTCAAGTTTAAAAAATGGCAGTCATACATACATAAATACTTATTCATTTTGGTACAGATTTTTTAAAATAGTATTATCGCCTTGTTTTGCAGATAAATAGTTAAGCCTTGTTAAATAGCATTATCGTTTTGCCTTTAGACCACAGAACTAATAACTCATGGCCACAAAATGCAAAAAAAAAAGAATTATCGTGCAAAACTCTCCAATTTATGGACAACTTCTTGCGTAATTTTTTGCGTTATACAAAAACTCCTACAAAGTATTAATTGTGAGCGTGTTTTTTTATTAGCTCCGGATAGCTGGTATCCGGTGCAGCTAATTTTCTATTATAAAACTTATGTTTGACAAGCTATATTTATACATATAAATAATTTATTTAAAACTAATCTATAATTTTTAATACAACTTTTTAACTAAAAACCTATAAAAAAATATTTAGCTCTACCTATTTATCTGGAGCTGCTATCCCGAGCTGCTATCCGGAGCAAAGGGAAATTTGAAATATTTTTAATTTTTGTACAACCCTAATTGTGGCAAACTTCATTTTGGTTTAAAAATTTTGATAGATGTCAAATTCAAATGTCATATGGTTGTATGACATTTCTTCCAAATAAAAAATCATCGGGAGATTGATGGGGAATACGTTAAAGTAGAAGCTGCAAAAATATTTTTAAAAGCTGGAAAGCAAAACGTTAATCGAGATGCATCATTGTCGGAAGGTAACGAAGATGAAGATAAATAAAATTTTGATGAAATTGACATGCCTGGGGCTCTATTCTCGAATTCCACATCCATTTTCCACATGTGGACAAATGTCAAAATTCATAAAAATTTAATTTTTTTTGGTACCAAGGGAATATTTCCGAATGGGTATAAGCATGTGGAAAAAATTCCCCATATAGGAAAATGTCCATGCCGCATGTGTTTTAATTTTTGAACGTTTTTGTGTGAACTTTGACAGATGTCCACATGTGGAAAATGGATGTGGAATTCGAGAATAGGCTGGTACAAAAGTTAAGTCGATTCAAAACAATGAATTACTGTACGTGTTCTACGCATATGCGAAGACACAGCTTAATATCACGGAAATTTGAACCCCAATTCGGCATATTATGATCCAAAACACGTTCTATGAGGGATATTACTGATCCAAAATCACATCCTGGGGCCCTATTCTCGAATTCCACATCTATTTTCCACATGCGGACATCTGTCAAAATGCATCAAAACGTTCGGAAATTTTAATTCGTATATAAAACACTTGATACATGGCCATTTTCCTATATGGAGAATTTCTTCCACCTGCTTATACCCATTCGGAAATATTCCCTTAGTACCAAAAAAATTCACATTTTGTGAATTTTGACTGATGTCACAATGTGGAAAATGGATGTGGAATTCGAGAATAGGGCCCCTGAAGAGTAAATAATTTTTCTTCACTAAGTTTAGAATTAAATAAATAAATTAATTTTATTATTTTAGAGTTGAGTTGTGTACTGGAGACATGAAAAAATATTCTAAAGCGGAACTATTTGCTTGGGAAGCTTATGGTAAAATATTCTCGAAGTGGAAAAATCATTAAAGGACAAGAGAAACAAATCTTTCGAAGCCGATATCAAAAGATGTACATATGTTTATGTATTTGAATAATCACTGAATATATTAAAAATAATCCAACATGTATTTATGCTTCTTAAAAATTTTTTATCTTCCACGATTTGCAGTAAGGCTAATTTATTTTATTCAAAGATTCAGTTTTTATTAAATTATAATTTGTATACTCCTTCGAATATAACTTACAAACTTAAATCGTTTGCTTGCTGTTCGTTAAACAACCTTTACATGTTACCTGACCGCAAATTAAAATTTTGTTCAAGGTAATTCCGCTGCCGCTAGATAGTAAACATTTTACAGCAATCCGAGTAACAATCTTCGCCTATTTCCCTTTACCTTCCACAAATTCTAGCCTTTTTAATATTTTTCATGGCATTTAATACTAATAATTTAAGAAATGGATACTCGATACTCAAAAAACGAAAAACAGCTGAAATGGATGGAATTTATTCAAAGTGTGCGCCAAATCATTGGCTTTGGTAGCTCGCGTTTTTTATCAGAGAAAATGTTCACCAAGAGATAGGTATTCAGGTCTTTTGAATCTAACTAAAAGAGACTCTCTATTTTTAGTAGTATTTTAAACCAATTGAATTTATTGCAAATCCCGGTGCATAATGGGCCTATCTAGGATCGGATAACGCCGCAGTTATGTCTGGCCAATTTAATGTGATTCAAGCAAGATTAAAAAGGCTATTGTTTGAGAAGGGGAAATAGGTGAAGATTGTTACTCGGATTGCTGTAAAATGTTTACTATCTAGCGGCAGCGGAATTATCTTGTACAAAATTTTAATTTGCGGTCATGTAACATGTCAAGGTTGTTTAACGAACAGCAAGCAAACGATTTAAGTTTGTAAGTTATATTCGAAGGAGTATACAAATTATAATTTAATAAAAACTGAATCTTTGAATAAAATAAATTAGCCTTACTGCAAATCGTGGAAAATAAAAAATTTTTTAGAAGCATAAATACATGTTGGATTATTTTTAATATATTCAGTGATTATTCAAATACATATACATATGTATATCTTTTCATATCGGCTTCGAATGATTTGTTTCTTTTGTCCTTTAATGATTTTTCCACTTCGAAAATATTTTTCCATAAGCTTCCCAAGCAAATAGTTCTGCTTTGGAATATTTTTTCATGTCTCCAGTACACAACTCAACTCTAAAATAATAAAATTAATTTATTTATTTAATTCTAAACTTAGTGAAAAAAAATTATTTACTCTTCAGGATTTGATTTTGGATCAGGAATATCCCTCATAGAACGTGTTTTGGATCATAATATGCCGAATTGGGGTTCAAATTTCCGTGATATTAAGCTGTGTCTTCACGTTTACGTAGAATACGTACATTAATTCTTTGTTTTAAATCGACTTGACTTTTGTAGCAGGCATGTCCATTTCATCAAAATGTTATTTATCTTCATCTTCGTCACCTTCCGATATTGATGCATCTCGATTATCCTTTTGCTTTCCAGCTTTTAAAAATCTCTTTGCAGCTACTACATTATCGTATTCCTCAACAATCTCCCGATGATTTTTATATATTTTTACTCCGATTTTTTATTCGGAAGAAATGTCATACAACTGCATGAAGCTAGGTAAAATTTTAGTTTTTTGTTTATTAGTGACACATGTGTATAATAGATCAACTTTCAATAGAAATTTCTCTTGTGCTCCCAATAGCTTGCTATCCGGAGCTAATAAAAAAACACGATTGTAGTGTTTTTTTATTCGCTCCGGATAGCTGCTATCGAGAGCCGTCATATGAAAAGTGGCTCCGGATAGCGCTCCGTATAAATAGGTAGAGCCAAATATTTTTTATATCAAGTTTTCGCTAAGCAATTGAATTAAAAATGATAGTTTGATGTTAAATAAGTTTAGTTTACGAATAAATAGCGCGTCAAATTTAAATTTAGGCGTATAAAAATGACGGCTCTCTATAGCAGCTATCCGGAGCGAATAAAAAAACACTACTGATGAATTGATGCCTGAAATAGCAAAATAAAAATAACAAATTTCTCGTATACGTATACGTATATATATGTAGTGGTAATACAAATTATACGCCTGAATGTGGATTGAGAGAGAAATTGCCTAACATTATAATCCAATTCAGTGACGATTTTTGTTCAATAAAGAAACCAAACAAGATTTGTCCTTAGTCTTACTTGACGCAAAAATTATCAAATGGTCGGTCCCTGGGGTCGGCCATATAAATAACAAGCAATATTTGAATCAAATGTTGTACGATTTTCCGCCGATGAAATTTTTTCAACAAACGATTTTTCTTAAATGTCCATATTTCGCGTTTAATGTTGATATAAATGAATGTGTAAGAAGTTTGATATAAAAATGTTCTAAATGACGTCAATAAGGTTAGAACACTTTTAGTAAAAACTTCGCACTTCTATAAAGACGTAGGAAATTTTTACTAAATTTGTTCTAACTTTTCATTCATTCGCACAATTCATTTTCACAATTCGCTTTAAGAATGTGAATTTTTAAAATTTATATTAAACTATATAAGGAATGATTTAAATTCGAATTTATATAAAATTCGAAGTGAAATTTTAATTAAATATTTTAAAATCACAAACCATTAATTTCATAAATCTGGACGCTTCTACTAACGTTGTTCAACTGGTTGAATTTTTAATGCCAAAAAGCAATAGTTTAAAATTTGCCTGCTGCGCAGCAGATGGAAAGGATGTATTTTACTTACCATCAGATCTGCAAGACTTTAATGAGGATAATTTGAAAGATTTTAATGAAAAAATTTACATTCCAAACAATAATTGCCCAATTTTTGGTAAGGGAACCTGCAAGAAATGGCTAGAATCAAAATTTGGAATGGTAATCGTTGACGTACAGCCACTAGATCTATCTACTATCTATAGAATACAAATCAAAAAGATACAAAGTAAGTTGATCTCGTCTTAGCAAGAGTACAAATTAAAAGGAGTAATCCATTACGAAATAATCAGCAAACACTATGGAAGCTACATTCAACGACCAAATGGATTCTGGGAGATCCATGATGACCTAGGAAAATGGATTATAAAAGCCGCAGATACATCTATTGTGAATCCGTCGATTTTGTTTTATGAACAATTATAAAATTAGAGATTTGTATATTTTCTAAAATTGCCTTTTACTAAACTTAATATTAAATTGTTATATCCTAATTTTTTTTAAATGTACTAGATGTGAGTCCCTCGAAATAGCCTTAAAGTCTAGAGACTACATCTAGCGCATACATCAGACATTCGAGAAAATCATTTGACTTTGGGACTTTTGATTTTTGTTGAATAAATTTAGGCACTTCAATTGCTTGTTCGACGACACAAAAATAGCCTAAATTTATAGTTTTTTTTTGATATTTGCTAAAAAATTCACTTCGGTTCGAATTGGACCTTTCGTTTTTGCCGAAGAAATAGCTTTACTGCTGAAATCATACGCAAAAACTAGTAAACAATTTTAGACTACTATTAAGGCTTAGTGTAAAACCTCGTTATCATATTAAATTTCCCACAGCAAAATGTATTATTATAAACCTTGTACCCTAGACATATTGTGGTTTAATAAATCCGATTTAGCTAAACTAGTCGGAGTATTACATGGAGAAACAAAGGGATTAGCTAAAATCGAGGTTGACACATTGCGACTAATCTCCAAAAATTCACTAAATCGGTTCTATTAAATTGAAGTGTGTCAAGGGTATTAGTATTAAAATATATAGAGAGGGTAAAAATCAAAATGTATATTAAAGAGAATATAAAAGCGTGAGCCATGAAATGCCAAAAAATGTGTTTGGTTTTTGTTTTCAAGTTCCAATTTTTGTGTTTACTTCGGTTATTATCTTGTCTAATATTGAAATTATCAGTGAAAATGAATAAATAAATACAAAATGCCTAAAGTAATTAATATTATATATGCAAATAATTAAGAGCAAATGCTATTCCAACCATCTTTCCATCGACGTCGCCCTCAGTAAAACGAACACATTTAATGAACTTGGATATACATTTTAATAATCTTTTTGCTACGATGGTTAAAATAATTGGGGTATTATTCTTATTATTATTATTATTATTGGAGGGCCACTCGGGCAATCAGGCACCTAGCACTGCGACCTAAAAGATATATTGTGTTGGACCCTATTATCCGTCTAGTCAATATTCAGGTTTTAAATGAACCTGAAAATACTGCCTCCCGGTACGTGATACATACTATCTGAGCTTATTGCTCTCTCTCCTAGATGTTTACTACAGCATGTAGTTACGCTAGAAAGTCGGTAGCATTGGAGCCCAATGACTTCGAGAGGGTTGTTCCACTCCCGAATATTCCTACTCATGCTCCGTATTCCGTTTGATTTTACTCTTACGAGTTGCTGGGAATTTCAAATCGCCTGTAGGTCACCCAGCTTTACCACAGGAAGGCTAAATAAAACTGGAGGGTGCCTGGTATCCAGAGTCCGCATATTTTGGACTTGATTAACCTATTAGCCATTCATCCATCGGCATATGCTGTTCCAATTTAGATTAGGGTTTTGTCAAGGTTTTCTCCTTTAGCGCCGTACTTTAGCTTGTGCCAAATGGCCAAAAATGTACCAAATGGCTTTAGTTACCAGTGGTTGGCACGAGGGGGCAGCACGTACACTTGCGAATTGTGAACAGGTTACCCCTTACACAATTGTACCCATCAAGCAACTGCCTAGTGACAAGACCAGAACAGCTCACGTGATGCGCACCCTACTGGAAGGTTACGAAACTGGTAGATCAATCTACTCAACTTTAGTTGCTCCCCTCCAATAGACGCCAAACCACCAAAAAAAAAATAATTGGGGTAACATTTGATGGTTGTCCTGTAAACTTTTCAGTAGCAAATCTTTTAGGATGTAAAACAACTTTCAGAAAAGATACTGATTTTGAAAGTTTAAACCCCAAATTTGTATCCAACATTGATTCTGTCACTGAAAATTTGGATATATTGCCCGACTCATGTCATATGCTTAAATTAATTCGCAACACACTAGCTGAGAAAGGTCCTTTAGTTGACGAAAATGGTGAAGACATTTTTTGGCATTACATATTCAGAAAATTTGTTGAAGCTACAAGAAACCGAGCAACTAAATATGGGAAATAAATTACGGCTGGTTCACGTTTATTTCAAAAATCAAAAAAATGAATGTTAGACTCGCTACTCGTTATGCTATAATTTGGTGATTTGGCGTCTACTGGAGGGGGGGGGGGCAAAGTTGAGTAGAGTAATCTACCAGCTCCGTAACCTTCCAGTAGGACACACATCACGCGAGCTGTTCTCGTCTTGTTTTAGGCAGCTAGCGTGATGGGTACAATTGTGGAAGGGGTAACCTGGTCACAATTCGCAAGTGTGCGTACTGCCTCCTCGTGGCAATCACTGGTAACTGAGGCCGTTTGGTGCTTTTGACCATTTGGCACAGGCTAAAGTACGGTGCTAAAGTAAAAATCCTTGATAAGAAACCCTAATCTAAGGTGGAACAGCATATGCCGATGGATGAATGGCTGATAGGTTAATCAGTCCAAAGTATGCGGACTCTGGATACCAGGCGCCTTCCAGTTTTATTTGGCCCTCCTGTGGTAAAGCTGGGTATCCCACAGGCGACTTTATTTTCCCAGCAACTCGTGGGAACAACATGTCAAGACAAGTAAATAAAATTAAGGATGGTGAAGCTCCTAAAGCCTCACTCACCAGCGATAGTTCCGCGGTGCTTTTCGAGGACCTCGGCCCTCTTTCTGCTGTGGGACTCTCGATAAGTGGTCCATTGGATGGGGTGCTCCGTTCGGGGCTTTAGAAATTAGTTCTCAACTCCGACATGGACACCTCAGGAGATGAGAACTAGGCCCCCGTAAGTATGGGTATCTCCTCTGTGAAAGCAGGGTGGAGCATACATGTCGGGGAGGACCAGAAAGGTAATGTCAACATCACTGACTAACCTGCCGCGACTTCTCGCGTGAAAATATGTAGGACCGCGAAGAAGCGGTATAAGAGGCTTCTTGCTGAGGGCAAACCGCCCGGAAGCGAGACAAGGCTTCTCGCCATGCGGCAACAAAGGGAGACTTGTGCTCCAACGGAGGCCCCACCGTCGAAGTGAATCCGCTCAGATGAGGGTACTCCACCGGCACAAAAAAGGCCAGGTGGGAAGAATCTATCCCGGCGGTCTCGGGTTCTGCGGTCCGTTCTGGACTTACCTTTAGGCAGGCTACGGAGTCGGGGAACGTTGGGATCTTACCCTCTGGTTTTCCTGAGGTTATCCTCATGGAGAGCAGCTTAAGGCTGCCCAGGAGGGCATCCTAGATAAGGTGCTAGACCAAGAGGTCAAGGAGCTTAAACCTAAGTTGTAAGCTTATCAAACTGGTAAATGCACTGTGTTGGCCCTTAGCGGTCTAGTCACGAGTATTGAAAAAGCAGTGACATATAAAGAAATTACCCTTTGTGCCTTTGTGGACATTGAGGGGGAGTTTGATAATACCTCCTATGGATCTAAAGAGAGGGCAGCAATGGAAAAAAGGGTTCCGCTTTCTACAATTAGGTGGATCCGTTCCATGCTGGAACATCGTGAGATTACTGCCAGACTAGGTGGCGAGTCAGTAACCATCAGGACTCCTGTTTTGTGGTCATTGGTTATTGACGGACTACTGGTCCTTCTGAGTAGCCATGGGTTTGATGTCCAGGGCTATGCGGATCATGTAGCTATCATAAT
This sequence comes from Tipula vernalis, assembly GCA_958295665.1. NCBI lineage: Eukaryota > Metazoa > Arthropoda > Insecta > Diptera > Tipulidae > Tipula > Tipula vernalis. Next base: position 283,022,379 of record OY282560.1, on the reverse strand, counting down.
CAGAGGCAAGTTTGATGAGGTCATTTCTGATCGCATGCAAAATGCACTCAATATAATATGGCAGTGGTGTTACCAGGAAGGACTTAGTGACAATCAAAACAAAACTGTCATTGTTCCTTTTACGAGGAGGACAAAGCTTGCGCTTACAGCTTCCTCGTTAAACGGTAATACTGTGCCTTTTTCCAGCGAGGTTAAATATCTACGGGTTATCCTAGATCAAAAACTGAACTGAAACCAACATTTGTTGAAAGTTCAAAATAGAGCCGCCAAGGCTTTCTGGGCCTGTCAAGGACTCTATGGGCGTACTTGAGGACTACAACCAAAAATAATCTACTGGTCATTTCTTACAATCATTAGGCCTATGGTCACCTACGCATCGGTTGTATGGTGAACTAAAACTGAGCAGAAGGCAACGCAACCTTATTGAATAAGGTTCAGCATATAGCGTGCATCGGTGTCCAACCGCGGCGATAGAGTCACTTCTAGGACTGACACCGTTACACCTGCATATTAAAAAGGATGCTGCAATTATAGCCCTGAAAATGCAGGCGGAAGGAAATATCAAACCAGGCAATATGCCATCCGACTGTATGCCAGCTAAACTGGACTGCCACAAACCATTCTGTGTTGGGTTACCTGACCGGGATGTGTGGAGTGCAGGTGGACCATCCTTTAAGCGAGGTTTCATGGTATGGTTTACAGATGGATCAAAAACGGAAGATGGGGCATGGATAGGAATACACGGGAGTGGCACTGCCCTCTCGAAGTCCTTGGGTACCAATGCTACCGTTTTTCAAGCAGAAGTACATGCTATAGAATTTTGCGCTAGGAAAGACATAGCAAAAGGCCTAAACGATGCAAAGATTTATATTGTAGCAGACAGCAAATCGGCCTTAAAGGCACTTAGGCCTTGTACCGTTGAGTCAAGACTGGTATGGGATTGTCTGAAGGTTATTAAACATCTGGCAGTCCCAAATAATGTAACCTTATATGGGTGCCAGGTCATACTGCAATCGAAGGAAACGAGACACCTGATGGCCTCGCCCGTGAGGGTTCTGCCTCTCCAATTATTGGACCAGCACCCTCCTGCGGCGTCAAGGGACACCTTAGAGCAGCAGTAAAACGCTGGGAGGATGTTCAAAAGTCCTCCTACTGGCGCAGAATTGCAGGTTTACGACAGGCGAAGAAATTGATATAGCCTTCATCTGTCAGGGTTAAGGAGTGTCTTGAACTTAGGAAACCTGAGTTGAGACTGCTTACTGGCTTCCTCACAGGTCATGTCCCCTTAAGGTATCACCTTAAGAAGATGGGCCTAAGTACGACAGATGGATACCGCTTCTGCGATCTGGAAGCGGAATCGGCGGAACATGTTGTGCCCAGCCATTTTCCAGCAAAGACTGCAACATCTAGGAGGAAGAACAATGAGCCCGGATAGTATGTATCTTGTACCGGCCAGAAGTATTATCAGATTCATTAAGAGCCTGAATATTGACTGGACGGATAATTAAGTAGGGTCCAGCACAATAGATCTTTTAATTCGCGGTGCGAGGTGGCTTATCGCCCACATGGCCCTTCAATCAATAATAATAATAATAATAAGCTATAATTTATACAGGATCTCTTAAAATCATGGTACGCTACAATTTTCGACCCGTTATTATTCTATTCATTTTTAATTTAAACAATAAACCAAATCTTCTTAGATTTGTACCATTTTATAAACCTAACAAAGACCACCTAGCCAAAGGCTGGGCAAGATTCAAAATCAAGCCACGAAGTAACCAGTTGATGGGAAACCTACCATACGCACGAGTTCAGCCAGCAAAACTATTTACGCATACTGGTCCCGTGCAAATAAAAACAACCAAAGGCAGAGGAGGTAAGATTTACAAGGCACATAGCAATCTTCGTTTCTTTATCATCCAAAGCAATATATCGAGAAGCAGTAACGGATCTTACCACAGAAATATTTATTGCGGCCCTTAAAAGGTTCACATTTAGGCGTGGATTATGTTATATAGTGTATTCACATATATAGTGTCAACGGTAAGAATTTTGTTGGAGCTAATAATCAGCTCCCAAGGATACAAAAACACCTAATTTCAGCTATATTGTCGCTCAACAATTAGCAACAGAGGGAATAACATGGCATATTCAACCATCTGCATCATCCCATTTTGGTGGGCTATGGGAAGCTGTTGTCAAATCAGTTAAGACCCACCTAAAAAAATCATGGGAAATGCAACGCTCACCTACATAAGAAGAATTAACAACAGTGTGTTAAATCAAATAGAGGACATTCTAAATTCAAGATCAATATGTCCAATGATATAGCAGACCTTGAAATGCTAACACCTGGCCGTTTTGTAATCGGCTCATCATTAACTACAGTGCCAGAATAATATCTAATTTCTGGAAAAAATGGAGTAACGAATATTTGCGAATACTACAACAGCGACCAAAATGGCTACAATCAAGGCCATAAATACAAGTGGGCAATCTTGTGCTTTTAATTGAAGACAATGTACCTCCCACAAAATGGGTAAGAGGTAGAATTGTTGAAACACAACCGGGCCAGACGGATTATTTCGCGTAGTTTCAATACATGAGCTGGAAAATGTTCTCTATAAAAGAGCAATTACCAAAGTATCCATTCTACCAGTATACGAGCCACAAATGACAGATCAACACGGCATGGTCACAAGTGATTCAAACTCGAAGGAAACACAATAACCACCACAGAGACGAGTAACCAGAGCAACACAAATCAAGTCAATATTCTTTGTATTAGGAATGGTGGCATCAGAAGCAATATCCAATTACAACATATCCAAGTTCTCGTCTCATCTACTACCTTGACAAAATTAATCAAGGCAGTTTGATCAATGAAGAATGAAAACTAATAACATACTTCAATCTAACAGCATATTGGGCAGAGGAAAAATCCACTCGGCAGCTAAATGAATTATGCAAAAGTATAATGCACACCGAGTATCCGCACTACAAGTAACTAGATCAAAGCCTTAACGTAGCCCGGGAGTATGTTCACTTCACCTGTGAACAGGGCTTATTTGTCAGGTCATCATTTTAATTTTAAGTAATAAACAAATTATTAATAAATTGTAATAAATTGTTTCCAGAAAAATCGCATAGGCTGCATAAAGCGAAATATTAATAATGGAAGTATGCATACATACTATTTGTCAACTATGCAAAGAATTTTACTATGTAAGAATATACACAACATTATAAAAAAAAAACACTTTATAAAAACTTACTATTAAGCCGTTTCTAAAAATGTATTTAAACTCGAAATTTACTAAAAAAATTAATAAACTTAATCACCAAAAGTGTAATTTCTAATTGTCACAAACTACAACACAAGCAAATGCTTAGCCTTACAACCTAAGCAACTAACATATTGTGACAGTGACACCTAGTGTGTAATAGAATAAGTTAAATTAATAGCTCAATGTTTAACTGTACTAACATAGAATTTTCCATGATAAAATTGTCTAAATGTTTCTACACTATTCTAACTGGAAAGTCATGAGCTTTCTAGAAGTTTGGTTTGTGTATATAAAAAGGCCAAAGAAGTCGAATTGGATTAGTAGTATTTGGTAAGCGACAGTGTGAAGATTAAAAAGGAATTAAAAAGTGATTTAAAAAATGTTTTAGTGGAAATAAAAATTATAAGTGTACAGTAAAATTTGAGAATATTTTATATAAAGTGATTTTGTGAATTTTCATTAATAAACTGTATTGTAATAATTCCTGTGGTAATAAATTCGATGGTGATAAATTAAATTGATTTTGTTTTATTCACAATCCAGTGATATGGACCTTAATTGCCAAGGGAAAAATGTTACAATATGTTAGATTAACACATTCCATATATAAAATACCTTCATGAAAAAAGAAAACGTCTTTTCCAGCATTATAATTTCAAAATTGTAGGATGTGCAGCCACAAGTCTAAATGGAATTTTTTTTCATAATTAAAGACAAGGTACCTTTAAGAAAACAATCAAATATGGTTTACCGTCCGTAAGTCCGTTGTAGTTGCAACGCTACGTATACTGGACAAACAATTTTTTTTTTTTTTTTTTGAATTAATCTAAATTTAAATATCAGTGCACTTAGACGGCATCTGAAAAATTCAAATCATTCAATCAATTTAGGTAACGTCAAAATTCTCGATAAGCAAACCAATTTTAGGAAAAGATCAATTTTGGAAATGTTACATATCAAATCAAGTACAAATTCGATTAATATTGTGGAAGATTATGCTTATATTGCCAACACGTAATTAAAAATTAGTACATCTCTTAATTTTACCAGAATTCCAGTCACAAAATCAAATATTATTGTTTATACTTAATTTTCAGTACTACATACATATTTATATTTCAAGTAGAAATACCACATTTTATTACAACCAGAAATCTAGTATTTTTAATTTTACTTGATTCAACAAGATTGTCTAGTATGTTCACATTTAGTGCATTTTTATTTACCCTGTAGGGCGTATGGTACATGGTCAGCACCACAAGATTTTATGTTTTATACAACACTGAAAACCATCGAAATCTTTCCGTTCCTTTTCAAAAATAGATTCTATCATACGAAAAGGGTACTAAATCTTGGCACCTGTTTTTTCAACCACATTTTCCCATAAAATAATTTGTACTATCGTATTGAACCAATTAATGCAGACGACCAATTAATGGTTTCAAAATAAAATGTTCCTCTCAGTTCAATTTTGTTTTGTGGACACATTTTTTTTTTGATGTACTATAAAAACAAACATCCAATGTTTTATGTTTTCGAATTTTCAATTATTAAAAATTGAAAATAAAATTTAAATTGTGTCAGAGACATTCAATAATATTAAAAAGCAATTTTATATTTTTAATTATAATTGCAACTGGAAATTGAGAAATTTCACGCCGAGTTTTCAATCGGTTTTGCTATCTAAAATATCGAAAGTCATTAATAAAAATAGCTGGACTTTTTTATAATCATTTGGTTAAAAACCATAAAATATAAAAAAAAAAAAAAGATACAGACACTCTATGAGAATTAATTGTTGGTGAAATTAATTTTTATTATGGCCAATTTAGTAAAACATTTCGCAATTCTTATGTTCGTTATGAAAAAATTGAACGAGTTCGTAGTGGTTACAATGAAGTCGGGTGCAAGCATAGGTTCAAGAATGGAATTTGGTTTCATAAAAATATTATTTGACTTATTGAATATTCCGTAGCTGTACATTTTTTACTCAACCCATTAGTTGGAAGATTAGAGGCTAGACTTATAGTTACTTTTATTTAAATAAAGTTAAGTTAACCAAAATTATCACCACCATTGCTACATAAAGAAGGTGAGCTTTAATGACTTTTATTTAAGGACACCATTGCAAAACGAAAATAAAAATTGGGACACGAGCGACAATGAGGGTATCTATCGCAAGTGTGTTTTGTGCTATTTTATTCATGAAATTTAAGAATTATTCATAACTGCGAGAAACATTTGAAATTTTGAAAATTTTGAAAGTTTGAGAAATTTTCTTCTATGTAGTCATAGATTATAAAAATAAATCACTTAAAGGCTCTACACAAGATCCAAGTCGGACGGTTGGTCCAATTTGGTTGAAAATTGATCCGTGTGTGTGCTTGTTGGTTGAAACAAAGTTCGTAGGACGTGTTGTATGGAAAAATTCATCCGACGAACCGACCAACCAACCAAATTGGATCGTGTGTATTGTTATCGGTTGATATAGTGGAATTTCATAGTAAGTGGTGGAAGACAAAAAAAAACAAAACAAACAATTTTATTATTATTGCAGTAGTATTTTGTTTTTGTTATATCGTATTGGTGTGTAAAATACAAATGAAATTGGCGCTAAATGAACGGGTTGTTATTGTCGAGTGGTGTCGCATGTAAATATTAAAATTCTTTGTACTAAAAATTATGTATGTAAAAATCTCTATCTAGTATGTGTTGAAATAAACGGTTGATTGAGGATTAGTGTTTGAATAGTTACGCTGAATAGAAGCATTTTTATTAAAAGAAAAAAAAACAAAAAAAGATTATTGGATTTTAGTGGAAATACAGTCCGTAAAAAACATAGTCAAATTTATTTGATTTGGTTTGGAGAAGAAAAGTTTCATCTATAAAAGAAGACGTCCATATTTGGTATTGGTCCACTACAATGGAAATAGTTGGAATTTAAAATTGGCATTTTGGATACTTGATCATTTTGTAGTTTGATTCATCAATTTCAATATTTTTTGGCAACAAAAGTAAAGGTATTTAGTTTTGAGATATATACGAGTAGATATTGAGCTTTTGTTTGTAATAAAATAATTTGGAAAAAATGGCAACAATTGAATCATGGAAAGTTAAAAGAGCAACCGTTAAGAGGAAACTCACGTTGCAACTTAAGTTTATAAAAAATCTTGATGAAATAGGAAATTTAAGCAAAGTTAGTGCTAGATATGAAAATTTAAAGCTTTTGTTCAATGAATATTTTGAAATTTATTCTGGGCTTTGTTCATCGGTTGACGATTCCGAGTTCGAAAAAAATGAGGAGGAATTTAATACGGATTTCGAATCATTCGAGCGTGAATTTTATGATGTAAAGGTTAAATTTGAAGTGATTTTAAGTATTATTAAAGCATTGAGTAATATAGGTGATAAATTAGGTTTGGGTGATGATGCGGCTTCAGGGAATGGTGACAGTGCAGGTAGTCTTTTTTCTAAGGCAAAATTGACAGAGATTAGAATACCCGTATTTGATGGAAAATTAGATGATTGGTTGAGATTTCGTGATTATAAAAATTCAAAGATACAAAAAATGTGGTATTTAGATATGTTTATTGTTGGAAAGGCCAAAAAGATTATTGATAAAATCGATTTTTCTGATGATGGCTTTGATATCGCCTGGAAGGCTTTGATAGATAGATTCGATGATACCTATGCTTTGGTAGAGAAACACATTAGTGAATTATTTAAATTATAGTATGTCAATAAATCATCTGGTACAGATATGCAAAATCTGATTGATCGCACTGAGCTCAATTTGCATGCATTACAAAAACTAAAGCAGAATGTTGATCAGTGGGATATGATGATAGTTCATATTGTTACTTATAGGTTAGATGATGATGTTCGAAAGGCCTGGGAATCCCATCTTGATAAAAAAAAGGCTCCCTACTTGGAAGGAACTTTCTGAATTTTTGCAATCCCGTTGTAGGGCTTTGAATGTAGTGGAAAATAATCGTCGTTCCAATAGATCTAAACAAACTATGGTGGGTCAAGGACAAATGTCTAAATCTTCTAAAACTTTCGTGTCGGTTTCAAGGCCAAATGAAGTAAATACAAAAATGGTTTGTTCGATGTGTAGTGGTAGTCATTCTTTAGAAAATTGTGTTCAGTTTATGAATTTACGCCCTGAGGAAAGGTATGGAAAAATAAAATCTTTAGGTAGATGTTTGAATTGTTAGAGTGACAGTCATTTAGTTAGAACTTGTCAAGCAAAAAAATGTGAAATTTGTGGTTATAAACATCACACATTACTTCATATGAGAATGGATCTATGGACTTGGTCAAAAAATTGGGAATTAAAGTCGAAAAGGATAATAACACTGTATGTGGTATTAATGGTACAAAAACTGAAGTTTATAATAGAGTAAAAGCATCAATTCACTCTCGCGTTAATAATTATTGTAAGAATTTGATATTCCTGGTAGCATCTGAGATCAGCAATGGATTGCCCTATCAGTATATCAATATTTTCAGATGGTCCGTTCCATCTAATTTAGTATTGGCCGACCCAGATTTCAATATACCTGGACCTGTAGATATATTATTAGGAAGTGAAAGATGGTCGTTTAGAATTGTCAAAGGAGCTCCCAGTATTTCGTAATACGAGCTTTGGTTGGGTAATTGGTGGAAAGTAGTTCAGACAACCAGAATTTCTTTTTGTCATCAGAACCGAAAACAACGGATAATGGTGGTTGGATAGTTTGTTAGAAAAGTTTTGGGATATGGAATTCTGCTGTAATGATAATAATAAAATTCGTACAGCTGAGGAATTAGCATGTGAGCAGCATTTTGGTGCACTCACAAGAGAGATATAGACAGTACATTTATTGTACAACTACCTTTTAAAATGGATAGTAGCTTGTTGGGTAATTCTTCTAATATGACTTTTCCTACATTCATTGTTTTGGAAAGAAGATTAAATAAAAATTTGAAATTGAAAATGCAGTATATCAAGTTCATGAGAGAATATGAGTCAATGGGACATATGAGGCTTTGTACTGAAGTGGATGATGGTCCGAGTTATTTTATACCTCATTTGGCTGTATTACGTCCTGGTAGTTCCACAACTAAGTGTCGAGTGTTTTTTGATGCTTCGGCGAAGTCTTCGTCTGAGTACTCGTTGAACGATTTATTAATGGTAGGTGCTGTAGTTCAGGGGGATTTATTTTCAATTGTGTTGAGATTCAGGAAGCATGCTATTGCTTTCTCAAGTGATATCGAAAAAATGTACAGGATGGTGAAGTTGGAGCAATCTCATACAAGGTTTCATAGGATTGATTTTTATGTAAACGATTTACTTTCGGGTTGTCAAACATTAGAGGAAGGTATTTCAATGTATGACGAATTAACTAAAATGTTTTCGTCAGCAGGGATGAGATTAAGAAAGTGGTATTCAAATGGTAGTGTAGTTTACTACTATTGCTTATAAAATTAAAATACCTAAAAATTGCTATGTTAAAAATAAATTACAAGTGATCCATATTTGCCTTCCGCAAATATGGATCACTTGTAGTTTATTTTTAACATGGCCGTATTTTGTAAAAAGATATACCGTAATTCGATAGATTAGTGTTTTCGACATGTATTTAATTAATTTACATAAACAATTCAATTCAATTTAATTGTATATTTGGTTTCGTACAAAACTGTATTGATGATATTGAAATGTATTGATTGACTACTATGACCGATATATAAAATTAAATGTTAATTTAAAAAAAATTTACTGGCCCAAAATCACACGATAACTATCGGTTAAGCTATAGCTTCACGTATATGCAAAAAATTGGGAAGTTCTAAGTTTCTAAACATTTAATTTTATATTTCGGCTCTTATAGTAAATTGAGGTTTTTAGTTCTTAATACTAAGGGTAGCAAAGTTCAATAGAACTTCCTAATTTTTGGCATAGATATAGCTTAACCGATAGTTATCGTGTGATTTTGGGCCAGTAAAATTTTTTTGATTAAGCATTTAATTTTATATTTTTGCTTTAGCAGTAAATTGAGACGTTTAGTTTTTAATACTAAGGGTAGACAAAGTCCAATAGAACTACCTAATTTTTTCCAAATGTGTTATGGGGCCAGCAAAAAAAATTTTAAATAAACAACTAATTTTATATTTTTGTCTTACTAGTACACAATAACTTTGAATAGAACCTGAACAACTTAATCCCCTAAATGTCATTATTTGAGTAGTAGTATTTATGAGTTTAGTACTGTTTTAGTAAAATATTCATCCCGTTGTGTGCCCAAGTGAAGAATTTACTAAAATCATACTAAAACAATTTTAGTCAAATATAGTATAAACTTCATAGGCATTGTCATTAAAATATTCAGTAAATATGTTCCAAACGGTTTAGCCTTCCTCTGTATTTCACCAATGCATTTCGATTAAGGCTTAGTAATGTATTTTGTTGTCTCCATTCTCCAGGCCGAAATCTTACATTTTCAATATCTTCGTAATCTACACAATTATTTGCAGCGTGGTCGTTATGGAATATTCGAAACAGAGACGGCAAATCCCAAAAATATTTTCAGTCATCCCACCAACAGCCTCCTGTCGCACGTAATTTTTTTCTGCGGAAAAGGGGTTAGTAAACTTTTGCTGATAGCAAATGCGTTGTCTCCCAAAAATACATAAGGGACTAATGTACTATATGTGCACCAGGCCGAATTCATCCGAAGCCAATTTTCCATAAAAGTTGGTATGTTTGAGAACTCTTCCGCCTGAAATAATTCCGTTTATGACCGTGTGGACAAACATAAACTCATAATTGGAATTCACAACTGCGAATAAGACTGCCGGTTTATTTATTAAAAGTTGTTTGCCGTCCATGGCACCAACACAATTATTGAATTGTCAAATCTTTTCGAACTGAGTTGACGTTTTAATTCATTCAAAAGACGAATATTTTACGCAAAGCTACAAAAAGTAACACTGGAAACGACAGTAAATTTAAATAAATTATTCTTTTACGATCATCGCAGATCCTCAGTATCATCATCACAAAGTTCATTAAGCAGTTTCTACATTTCCCTCCTATCACGCTATCCGCTGTTACAGTAGCCCCTAAGTTCATTTCCAACCTAATAACAATTGCCGTGCACAAACAGCATTTGCTATGAAGCTATCGTAAAATGTTTCAAAATAACTTAATTTTAATAATTATGAACACAGAAAAAACTCAAATGGCAGAAGATCTAACCTTAAGATTAAGAATTTGCCTTCATTTTATGTTTTTATTTTGGGCTCGGTTTTCTCAAATTTACAGGCTTAGCATAAAATGAGATTAAACGAAAACATTTCAATTAAATTTTTATTATAAAATATTTTATAAATGTCTGTAACAATAAAAATAAAAATTGTATCTATCTAAGTAGATTGAAGTTGTCTAGTATTCGATTTATAGTTCAATTTAGAAGTCATATTGCAATATTATAGCAATATTATTTCTTGTAAAGCATCCTTTTCTGCCTTACAGTATTTTAGCTAGAAGGTTCCCTATTTATTTATTTATTCTTCAAACAATAAGAACCAACAAACAGATCACACGATCCAGTTACTTGTTGGCACATACATTTTAACAATATAATTTACATACCAGTAAAGATAATAATAATAATTAAAATAATACAACAATAACAAATGTAAATAATAGTGCATTAGGAAAATAAGACATTATTCATTTTAATCTTAAAGGATAGTCGAATTGACTCTCGGTGAATACACATCGATTGCAATTTATTTAATATTTGTTTTTTTTTTTGTTAATTAATAAATAATAATAAAAAAGGAAAAAAATTTTGAAATACAAATAGACTTATAAACAAAACAAATACTAGTGTATTATTGTGTAGTGGTGGTTAAATTATAAAGTGAAGTGGCAAATATTCCAGCTTCGGAATATTGGCGAAAACCTACAATAAAAGGCCATGGGCCTTACCAAGTGACTTACATAGTAATAAATGTTTGAAAATGTCTATGGGCGAAAACGCGAACTTTATGGATAATAATGTAAATTCAATACCGGTGCATAAGAACCAGTTTGAACCAATCGTTCGAAATGTTAACGGCATAAATGGTGACCTTCGCAAAAATCATAGAAATGTTACACAATACAACAAAACAAAATCCCACCTATTATTACCAAAATTAGTTATAATCATATGGTAGAGATGATGCGAAAATTTAAAATTGAAAAATATGGATCGAAACTCATTAAAATTGGAGTGAAAGTGATTTTATTTAATGAATCTGATTTTGATAAAACCTTTAGTGAAATTAAAAGTGCTGGTAAGGAATGTTATTCCTTTACAAAGAAAGAAAATCAGACCACTAAATTCGTTTTGTATGGATTACCAGATATGGAGCCGCAACTAGTCGCAGATTCGCTAAAAGATGAAGGTTTTGAACCGTTAAAAGGGCAAAAAAGAGAATTGAAAAGCAAACGTTTTGATAATGATGCAGTATACTATGTTTTCTATAAAAAGACCTCGGTGAAGCTAAGTCAACTAAAAAATATAAGATACGTTGCTCATGTAGCATGCAATTGGGATATACATATATCAAAACAAACCCAATAGGCTAACGCAATGTTTTAAATGTTTTATGTTTGGTCACGGTGCAATAAATTGCTATATGATACCAAAATGTAGGTTTTGCACAATGGTACAGAACGAGTCAGAAATATGTCCTCTCAATGAAGACGTCACTAAACATTTATGTGCTAACTGTAAAGGCAATCATACAGCAAACTCCGTAATATGTCCGGCTAGAAGCAAGTATTTAGAAATGAAGAAGCAGCTATCTATCAAACAGCACCTGCAAAGCAAACCGACGCCGCAACACCATATCAATGGATTTCAATGGAGCTCAATAGATTTTCCGGTCCCAGCAAATCGAATTTCTCAACCTAAATCCACTAATCAAACAATAGAATTAACTACGAGATATGCTGATGCGGTAAAATCGAATGAATTATTTACAATTAATGAATTATTTTCTATTTTTATTGAAATAGTTGAAAAATCTAAATATTGTAAGACAAAATCAGAGCAAATACAAATGCTCTCTGAAGTGGCTTGTAGGGATGTTGGTCAATCATAATAATTTAATAATTTCTACTTGGAACGCACGAAGTGTTAAACCAAAAAAACATTTACTGGAAACTTTCTTAGAAGCTAATAATGTAGACATAATGCTACTGACAGAAACTCATTTAAAATTTAACATAATACTTACTTTTACTGACTATTTTATTTACAGAAACGACCGTTTAGTACAAGAAAAAGGTGGAGTGGCAATTTTAATTCGAAAAAATATTTCACATAATTCAATGTCTGCAATTAATTTGAAATCTATAGAATCTATTGGAATATCCGTAAATCTTGAGGGAGGTGACCATTTAAAAATATTCTGTTGTTACTGCTCAAACTCAAATCATAATGATTTTCGAAATGACTTGGTTGAAATTGACAAATTTTACATCTCCCTTTATTTTGGGTGGCGACCTAAACTCTAGGCAAACCAGTTGAGACTGTGTTACGAACAATAAGGGTGGTCGCATATTGCATAGTTTACATATAAACTCTAATAACTTCACCATTCTAGTTCCTGATAAACCAACTTATTATAAATAGTTATAGAGGTGTTCCAAGTTATTTGGATCTCGTCCTAACCAATCAATCGATGCATGTTCATGGCGTTAAAACCGTACTTGATCTCAATTCAGAACATTTTCCAGTCACTTGTGACTTGAATTTTACAATCACTGGTAATAGATTTACTCCAACCTACTTTAATTATCATGGAGCGGACTGGAAACTATATAGGCAGTTTATTGAGTATCAAATCGCAAATGATGAAATATTATGTACTACTAGTATTAATACTAGTACACTAATCCAAAACTGGATAAATCAATTTTCTGACTTAATTATTAAAGCCCGTTTAATTAGCGTACCTGAAATACCGGTCAGACACTCGGAGCGCATCCAGCTGACGGATGAGATCAAAGAACTTATCAAATTAAGAAATGTTAGGCGTAGACAATGTACTAGATACTCTCATTTAAAAACAGTAGTAAACTACCTAAACAAAAAAATACAGGAAATGATTTGGACCTTGATCAACGTTAAGTGGCAAAATAATCTGAAGGATATTGAAAGAGGATCCAAGAAATTTTGGAAGACAGCTAAGAATTATAAAAATAAACCTTGCTCTATCCCTCCACTTAAAGATGATAATAACGACACGCGTCTATTCACAAACGAAGAAAAGTGTAATGCATTTGAATTATTACCCTCAAACAATTACATTTGTAATTTAATAGAAAATGATATTAGAAATACATGCGAAGAAATTAACTCAATTAATATATCAGAAAGACCTTCTAGTGTTGACCTAATAACATTTGAAGAATTAATTTCAGTTATTAAATCAGTCCGACCACTTAAAGCTCCGGGCATAGACCTGATCCCTAACTTGCTGTTAAAAAAATTTCCAACGGTTGCAATACAGAAGCTGACTAACATGTTAAATAAATGTCTTTTGTTTGGGCATTTCCCCAACGAATGGAAAATTGCCAAAGTATTGCCTATTTTAAAACCAGGAAAAGAGCCTACGAAAATCACAAGTTACCGTCCAATCAGTCTATTAAGTTGTCTAGGAAAGATCTTTGAGCGACTAATAAAAGCTAGAATGGATGAGTATATAACAGAAAATAATTTACTTATAAATGAGCAATTCGGATTTAAATCGCAACATTCTACGATTCACCAAATTCATGGTTTAACCAGTCACATCAAAACAAATCGTGAAATTCATAAATCTACGGGTATGGTACTTTTAGACCTTAAAAGTGCATTTGATCTTGTATGGAGAGATGGGATCATTTATAAAATGAAATGTTTAAATTTTCGTTTATATATGTTAAAAATTGTAAAATCATTTCTTAGTAATCGAAAGTTTTTTGTACAAATCTCTAACTCCCATTCAAGCAAAAACTTATTTTTCAATGGAATCCCTCAAGGTGCTGTTTTGAGTCCACTTTTATTCAATATTTTTATCAATGATGTTCCAAAATATAATGATTGCCAAATTGCACTTTTCGCAGACGATATAGCGATTTTTACCTCCCATGAACTAGGCTCGACTATTACTTTAAAACTACAATCTTACGTAAACGATCTTATGGACTATTTCAATAAATGGAAATTATCCTTAAATATTACTAAATGTGAAACTTTATACTTTACTCGGTGCCGTGCTATTAGAAAATTACCTGATGAACCAATCATGCTTATGAACACTTCTTTAAATTGGAGTCAATCAGTGAAATATCCAGGTATCCATTTAGACCAAAGATTAACTTTTAAAACTCATGTAAGTAAAATAATTGAGAAGTCATATAAATTACTAAGATGTCTATACCCATTGATAAACAAAAATAGTAAAATGAATCTCGAAAATAAGCTACTGATATATAAATCAATGGTACTACCTATAATATCATATGGGGCTCCCATATGGTCACAATTACCAATAACGCATTTTAAAAAATTACAAATAATCCAAAATAAATTCCTCAAACTCATTAAAAATTTGCCTAAGAGATACCACACTGAGCAACTCCATTCGGAATTAAATCCGATAATTCAAACTTTAAGTTTTGTTATATAAAATAGTAGAATTAATTTGTGTTATTGTGTACAACAAAATGTATCATCATAGTATTTAAGTTTAAGCACTTAGAAATATGATTATACATTTTGCTTTATTGCTAAGGTTAGGTTAAGATTAGGTTAAGGTTTAGGCTGAATTTATATTTTAAAAATTGATTATAACAAATTTAATTCAACTTCTTGAGTAATTACTGCAAATATGTACTTTTAGCTGTAGTAAAGCCCTTATAAGTGGCTCATCTCAGTGAACAAACTTTTGTAAAATAAGATAAAGTTATGCTAATAAATTATTATTATTATTTTATTCTTAAAGATTTTAAGAGACCCGAACGAAAACAACCAATTAAGTTAAAACAATTATTGTGCGTAGATAGAAAATTGTTTCTAAGGTTACGGCGATAAGCGGGAACGGTGAATGACAGATGGTTCTGTGATTCAAAATTTCTGCTTATGATTATAAACAGAGTTAGTCCACGAAAGACGGTAGAATCCACGAAAATCCTTTTAATATGAAGTGAGATTATGTTATACCGTGAGAGACCAACCCATATTCCTCATACATATTGTTTTATAATAAAGAAAGCTTGCAAACTTTTTCGGTACTTTTTCAATATTGTATGAATAAATGTTGTAATAAAGTGTATCAGCTCATTCATTCATACTTGGATTCACTCACCACCACAATGAATTTATTCAACCGCACGCGAACTCACACGTAACATAAATAAAGTTTTCTATTATATTTTCAGTTCATTTTGGTAATTATGCAGGCATACCAACTGCGTGATGAACACAAAACAAAATAAATAAAATTAAATTTTACGCCATAAAGATTTCAAAGTGATGTTTTAACTACTTTAAATTACGAAAACTAAAACTAGAGCCAGTTCTCATTACAAATCCAGGCACCATATAAGCATTATGATTATTTGATTTATATGAATATTAAATGAGAGATTTGAGTCCAATATACATAATTCCCAAATACCTGACAAATGGAATAGCTGTGAGGGTAACGTCCTGAATTTTGTAAGAATAACCATTGAACGCCTCTCAACAGTTAATTCGTAGTACAAAAGATTTTGTACTATTTAATAAGTGTGTTGTTGATAAGTGTGCAAGTAGAAGCTCGATTCTGAAGTTGGTTGCTAAAAAACATACTTGAACGCATCTAAATCGCCCGTCATTTTGGATTTATGTAGCTTAATCATTGCTGTTGTTATGAAAAAAATGCTTCTCAGGCTATATGGAATTGATTAATTCGACTTTGGTTGAACATTCTGTGAATCAATCAACAGTAAAAAATTGGCTTGCAAAATTTCGTGTTGGCAATTTTAGTCTTGAGGACGATCCACATCCAGGTGCAGTAAAAAATATGAAAGAACGTAAAATTATACTGGATGAAAACCCTTGGCAAACTCAAAAAGAACTTTCAGAAGAGTTAGGAGTTACTCAGCAAATCACTTCGATTGCATGCAATAGGAAAGATACGAAAGGAAGGAAAATGGATTCCTCATAAACTGACCGAAGAAAACATAATCCGAAGAGTTGACATCTGCATGAATTTGCTTTCTCGATACAAAATAAAGAATTTTTTGCAAAAAATTATTACGGGTGATGGAAATGGAAATTTTGTACGACAATCCGAAAAGCTGAAAAGCATGAGTTGTTGATCCAGGCCAGCCATGGGAAACCATGCACGCCACTATAAATTCTCTGAAATCCAAAAACGAGGACAACTTTCGAGTAGTGGCAAATGGAATTGAAGCACGGTGAAGTTTTCCATATTGGATAGGTGCTATAGATGGGAAACCCATTACAATACATGTATTAATCTAAATTCGCGCATACAGATTAAAACAAGCAACAAACTAAATTTTTGTTTATCTATAGGCCCTATAGTTACCTATAGACGATATGCGATCACAATTACAAATTTATAATGTGTGATATAGGAGCCGCGGGAAGACAGAGTGATAGGGTCATTTCCCGAAGTAGCAAGTTTGGAAAACAATTTTTTTCGCCGGATTTCAGCCGGAAAAAGAAATAATTGATAAGTTTATGTCATTTCGTTTAGGATAACACTCGTTTAAGATTTTTAATTAAAGACTGTCAAGGACCCGTCGCATAGTCGAAAATTCTTATGGAATATTGGTATCTCGATGGAGAGTATATAGACAGCCCATAGTAGCAAACGTATATTTTCTATGCTCAGTATTTTATTTAAGTTATCTTATTAAAATTTAATTTGTGTCTGGCTCCAAAACTGGTTGAGACAACAAAGCAGTCCCACACCATAAATTTCCGATAATTTAATTGATCTAGAAAACGGCGATGGTAGCTTTACTAAAGGAACTTGGCGCAGCGATATTACGGCAAATATAAGGAGCCTAAATACAAAATATTTTAATGTTACCAAATTGTCTAAGGAAAACCACGATAAAATTGCAGAATATTTTAGTTCTGATGGAGCAGTACCTTGGAAATTCCAGTAGCTTAATTTTTAAATTAACAAATCGCTATTATCATCAAACGAACCGAGAAATTGTTAAGAGGGCCTTTTGTTTATTCGGATTGATTTATCTGCCAATTTTTTTTTTCTTTTTTATTTCCTTTTCAGGGAAATCTCACATTGAATTTGCTTTTTTTTTTTTTTTTTTGAATTATTCAGGTTTTTGTGCATAATGGAAGCAATAAATTCAGTCGTTTTTTTGTATTAATTTTGCATTCGATCCTTCCATATGAGCTTTTATCCTCCAATAAAACCAATGAAATAAAAAATAATTTATTTTATTTTGTATCTGTTCTTTTTTAATTCTCCCATTAACTGCACAATTTGTACTTGTGCCTCGATATTGTAGGCAAGAGAAAAATTTTTCAGTGGCAATATATAGTATTCGCCAAAAATTTGTTCTGCTGTCCGTTCTTTGTGGCGTGTGGTTGTGGCGTTGGATTTTGATTTTTAGAATAAATTTATCCTTCTAAATTTTCCTGGGCTAAGTTTCTAGGTAGTACAGGGCTGACACCTGAATTACTACAGTCATTTAACTCACTCAAATTTGAGAAGGACGTGTTTTAGAAAAACCAGAAATTTGATTAAATTAGTCTAAAATTTTAAAGAGCCTTTGTACATTACAAACTCTTTTCCAACCGCTCTACAAATCATAATAGCATCGCATTAGGTGAGTAGATTGGAATTTTAAATGCGACAAAGGGTTTAGTTTTTTCACTTACGGTCTCAGCTCAAATTGGTCGTCCAAGAAGGAGATGGCCTTACTAAACTTGTAGGGCTTCTGCCCAGTGAACTGACGCGCGAAATGCCATTTTTCGAACGAGCGTAGCACCCTCTAATGGATTCCCACTCTTTTTATGTCGAACCGTTTTATTTTTGTACTCCTGGCATTGTAGGTCCCAGGGACTGGGATATAGCCGTGCGGCTTCGATAAGATCTTCAAAAAATTGAAAAATTGGTTTAGATTTATTAACAATAAGCAACAAATTAAAAAATTGCGAATGCGGTACAAACCTATTATTATTTCCCGCTTGGGTTCCGGGAAGAACAATTCACTTTCTGGAAGAAGAATTTAGTGCCACAATAAATTAAATGATTCGCCAAAATGCTTTTTGATACTTTAGGTTAGAATATCTGAAAAATCTGACGTGTTAGGGTAATTCTGCGGCCAGATTCGATTTCAGCGCAAAAATTCACTTTGGATAAGACTGTTCATCATAAACAAATCAATGCAGGCCTGTGTTATCAAATTCAAGGAAAAAAAATATTTGTTTTGAATTGCTTTTGTATAAAACAGCGTACATATGTATATAAATGACAGAGAGCATCTATCTTAAGTAGAAAAAGATATGAGCATATACTGACCTAGTTAAAATTCAAATCGAACAACAAAATTTGTTTACAAAAATTACTAAAGAAAGAAATTAACAGTTCTTGTAAATTTTTGTAGTGCGTGTGTAACCGCACATAAATCAAACCAATTATATACTGACATAATGTCCATAATATGACCTTTTTACTGGCGACACAAATTTGGATTGTTTATTTTGTTGAAACTCTAGGTAGTGAGGTTAAAAATTAACACAATATTTACTAAATTCGACGACAGCCAGGCGAATAGTTTTTCTTGTTTTTATGTTTTACTTAAAGCACAACGAATTAAAAAATTTAAGACGGCACAAAACTTGGCGAATATCCGTGTTTTTCCAAATGTAAAAAAAATAGTTTTATGGTTAAGTGATGTTTTTGTTTTAGATGTAAAGAAAACTACACTTCTCCCTAGCTATTAATTTCAGAGTGTTTTTAACTGTACTACAAAAGTTTAGTCTGGTTTTTGCACCCTCCTCTTGATTTACTAGAAGAAACCTACTAAATCCATCATAAGTGGAGATTGTGAAAAAATGCTGCTGAAACGTAACCAGTTGTCAAAATTTCGCATAATATTTATCAAATTAGTTTGAAAAGTCTAATCATAGTTAAAACTATACTTCACAATATAAGCTATACATATTTTTAGCATCAACAGTAAACTAGAGAGCGCCATTACTAAGTGGCTTAACAATGAAAACTGAGTTCAAATTAATGTTGTTAGCCCCATACACCATGAAAAGGTATAGCAAGAACTGATTTAAGGGCATCCCTCAAAATTACCTTGTTAATGAAACACGTGTATGATGTCTTTAACTATTCCATGATTTAACTCATCAGTTATGGCACTTATTACTGCATTGATCCCACATCTAGCCTTTGGTAAGCAGTAAAAAAGGTCACAATGTTGAATATCACATAAATGGTTGGTGATCAAATAATTATATAACATAATATATAATATATATATGTATATCAAAAATAGTATTTATTTCTAATGCAATAGTAGCAGGAGCAAATAAAACATTTTTTTTTTTTTTTTAATTAATTATTCAGAATTATATACGAGTAGCGCCTTAATTTCGCCAATTTTTCCATGGCGAAGCCTTTGGTTTTCCCCATCGTTAGAAATTCTCTATGGACTAAAACCATCCAATAAAAACCAAAACACCAAAAAAAATTAAGGAAAACCAGAGCCTACTGTATAAATAAGAGCCCCCAGTATCGACTGTATTGATTACTAATCTTAAAATAAGATAACACAATTTTTTCTTTCCTATGGCGGGTATTACATTATCATATTTCTATAATTATATAAATATAATACTTTTTTTTTGACATAAAATGTGGTAGTGTAATATGAAAATATAATTTTTTTTTTTTTATAGTATTTATAAAACTATATTTAGCTTCTTGAAGCTAAATATAATAGTTTTTTTTTGACAGCTCATAATGGGGGACAAATATAATTAGAGCGTAATGATAACAAAAAAATTAATATTTGATTTCGAGAATAACGAAATGTTATATAACACCCGGCATCCGGATTACAAAAATAGAAATAAAAGGCAGCAGATTTAACGGGAAATAATGGATAATTTAAATGAAATCCAAAATGGGCTCGTTATGAAAGAGCTGAAAAGAAAAATAAATGGATTGCGCAGTCAATACCTAACAGAAAAATTAAAGGTAAATTCAATTTTTAGAATAATCACATTCTGTGAAAATGACTAATAATTATAAATGTGTTACACGGAATACGTAAATTTTGAGGTTAAGTGTTGTTTACGATTTTATACCAAAAATTGACTTGATTATTTTTGGTACATGTAGAATCACTTGAAGATCTATAAATATTATATATTTGTTATTACATTTTTTTAGATTAAGACAAGTTTAAAAAGTGGTTCAGACGTAGATGCCGTATACCAACCAACTGTATATTGGTATCCAATGATGAAGTTTTTGGACGTTTCAACTGAGGCTGACACATCCATTTCGAATTTTGATTAGTTAGACGAAAACAGTACATGTAAGTAGTCCAATTTAAATATTTATTTAAGAATAATTACAAAAAATAATCCTGCTGCCATGACACCTTTCCAACCCCATTATAAAAATTTTTTAAATCCTCCCTAATTTCTTTACCAGCACGCTTGTTTCCTGTGTTAATATTTTACTCCGTAAAGCTAGCATTTCTGAATTTTGCTCCAAAGAAGGCATCTTTAATAATTTGTCTCCAATAGTTTCAATTAAAAATGATTCTTGCTGTGTGTAAATGTTTTTTCTTCGTTCAACTAAAAAATTGTGTAACGTGCAACAAGCTAGCGTTATGTTCGTAACTTTCATCGGTGATAAATTAACAGTGGCTAGAAATATTCTAAAGCGCGCTGCAAGTATTCCAAAGGCACTCTCAACCATTCTTCTGCCTCGCAAAAGTCTATAATTAAAGATTTGTTCCTTTTGGCTTATGTCGCGTAACGGATACGGATTCATAATATTATAAGATAGTGGAAATGCATCGTCAGCCAGAATGACGTAAGGCGTTGAGATATTTGAACCCGGTAATTTTTTTCAGGTAGGATGTTAAGAATTGACGTATCAATTAAACATTGCCTCAACTTACTTTTAGCATATACGCCAGAATCTCCAACTCGCCCATTTGTACCGACATCGATATAAATAAATTTATAATTTGTATCTACTAGGGCAAATAAAATTATACTATTGAACGATTTGTAATTGTAATAGTGTGCACCAGCCGAAGGAGGGCACTGAATGCGAATGTGTTTGCCATCCATTGCCCCAATTGTATTCACTACATTCCACTTCTCTTCATAATCTTTCGCCATTTTCATCCATTCACCTTGGGTTGGTGGTACCTAAAATATAAAATAATTTTATCTTTATTTTACAGATTCATGTCTAGACGAATCAGCCGTTGAAACGGATCTAGTGCCGAATAAAAGAAGTATAAGGATAGACCCGGAGGAAACAGTCAGTCAGCAACCAAAAAAAAAAAGAAAAAAAACACTGAATACGACCAACTACTGTCTAAAGCCACAGAAACAATGACCGAAATGGCCAAGCTAGCTTCCACACCAGCAGAAGCCGGGGATGAATTTGATTTCTTCGGAAAATTTGTGGCAAATGAAGTGCGGGACATAAGGGCTGCGTCGGACCAAATTGTTTACCGCCAAGTGAAAAGGCAAATCCATCAATTTCTATTAAATACGTGGGATTTAATAGACAGCATATCTCGTGCAAGTACAAATCTCTCCTTTACATCGGGTTCGACAAGTGTAGCTGAAAACTCCTCAGCCTTTGACGATATGATAGAGGAAGAATATTTTGAATAAATATATCGTTGATGTCAATTCACAATTACGTATCTAAAGAAGAAAAATTTACATATCTAAAAGCGTTTAAAATTGGTTGTAAATGACCAATGCCGATGAAAGTGACCAACAGTAAAATTATTTTGATTGTCATAAGTTATTATTATTGGTCAATTTGATCGAAATTGGTCATATATGACCAATTTTAAACGTTTTTAGATATGTAAATTTTTTCCAATATTTTTAGATACTTAATTGTGAATTGACATCAACGATATGTATGTACCTTACAAATTTTTCAATAAATTAAAATTATTACCTTTAAAAACTCATTTTTCATTGCTTGATAAATTGCATCACAAGTTTCGGGAATTATATTTGAAATTGAACACTGCGGAATTCTCGTGTGAAATTGCAAACTGGAATAGCTTTCACCAGTGACCAAAAGTTTGCCTTTCACACTTATAGCATTCCGCAAATGTGTGTTTTCTCTTTTAATGAAGGGAGAAATTTTTAAAATAATAAAATCAAATGCCTGGTTATCCATTCTTAGGTATTTTATGTAGTATTGCATATCTCCTGCCTGCAACTCCTTAAGCAAATTTATGCGAACGCCTTTTTGATCGCGTCTGGCAATCCATGGTTTAATCCAGATTCGCTTTTTTTTTTCTTTTTTTTTATAAGAGCAACAACACAAATTGCCGAAATTGTAGCTGCACAAGCAAAAAATCTCTTCTCCATTTCACAAAATAACAAACTTCTTATGACTTCTTTCGTACTAAACTAAGAATTATATTATAAATATAACTATATCTATTATGAAATATATCACGTAATCTAATATGGTAAAATATATAAAACTATTTATACCTATTACTATATTCTTATGTCAAAAAAAGTATTATATTTATATAATTGTAGAAATATGATAATGTAATACCCGCCTATGAAACTATAGGGGTAAACGATTATTTACATTTACCATTTTAGTTTATTACAATTATGAGAGCTTTTGTTTTGTTTTCATACGAAAATGTTCATGAAACATGTAATTTTATTTGATTGAAAAATCGAGTCATGAAAATGGTTATTTCTTAGTAAAAGAAGGTATTTTTGAATTTCAAAATGTGGTTGTTTTTGTAATATACGTCATAAACTCATAACTCGAAATTTATAAACAGTACAACAATCATCGCTTTCATTGCCTCTATTCAAATTTGAATTCGACTATCTTTCTATTATTATTTTGAATTTGCGAAGCATGCTAGATTGTTTTGATTTTTTGTTTTCTTCACGTTCATTCGCTCATTGGATTGATTTAATTTTTTCTGTTTGGCTCTTTTTGATTTGCAGTAAAACTTTCAAAAGTGACCACCTCTGTTTTGACCACTACCTAAATTGACAATTTTCTGTCAGTCCCTTAAATACTACATACAATATCTTTGAAAAAGTTCCCTGTATGTTGACCACCTCTCTATTCGGTAATGTGACCAATTTATTTAGAACAAAGATGCAAAATTTGCATCTCTAAAGTGACCAAAAATTTACAAAAATATGTAAAATGTAATCTACGAGGGTGAATCAAAATGTCTTGCAATATCATATGGAAAAAAAGAGTGAATGAGACAACTATATATTTTTTTAAAAAAAATTTTGTCGCGGTGAAACTTATAGAAACAAAATTCGATGTAAATTTTACAGTTCGTTTGTTTTCTTCAATTTAGTAGGCCGTGTTTTGAAAAAAATTCTAAAATGAATGAAATTGAATATCGTGCCGTTATTAAATTTTTCTGTAAAGATGGACGCAATGCAATTTATATATTCAATTACATATCAAAAGTTTAAGGCGAATTTGCACCACCATATTCCACAGTAACAAGGTGGGTAAAATTGTTCAAAAGTGGTCGGGGGTCATTAGAAGACGACAACCGCCCGGGTCGTCTCGCAGATGCTATTAGCCATAAAAACATACTTTTGGCAGAATTAATTGTATTAGAGGACCGCCGTATTTCTGTTTCGAGGTTAGTGTGGAGACTTTCCCTTTCATATGGTACCACTTATACCATATTACATGACCACCTTCACATGTCAAAAGTAAGTGCGTGATGGGATCCCCGTTTGTTGACTGCACAACAAAAGAAAATTCGTGTTCAAACTTCAAAGGCGATTTTAGAAATGTATGAAGAAGATCCAGAAAACTTCTTGGATAATATAATAACAGGCGATGAAACATGGATTCACGATCCGGAATCCAAACAAGAATCGATGCAAACAAACTCAACCGTCTGCTGGTAAGGTTTCGGCAACAATTTTTTGGGATGCTGAAGAGATATTGATGATTGATTATATGCCACCGAAAACCACAATCACAGGAATCTATTACGCGGAGGTTTTGTGAAAATTGAAAAAAACGATCAGGGAAAAACGGCCAAAGAAAGTTAGAAAGAAAACCTTACTTCTTCACGACAGTGCACCAGTGCACAAGGCTAAAGTTGCTCAAGCTGCATTAAAGGACTGCGGCTTCGTAGAAATTCCACATCCACCATACAGTCCAGACTTGGCACCCAGTGACTACTTTCTGTTTCCCAATTTGAAAAAAAAAATGAAGGGGCCGGAAATTTTCCAGTGATTCTGAAGTACAGTCTGTTGCAAGTGAATATTTTATGGAGCAAAAGAAAACTTTTTTTTAGAGGGCTTAGACAAGTTAATTGATCGATGTAACAAATGTATAAACCTTAAAGGAGATTACGTCAAAAAATAAAAAAATATTGCTGTCTCACTCACTCTTTTTTTTCATATGATATTGCAAGACATTTTGATTCGTCCTCGTATACGTATGTATTGTATTTTGTTTTTATATTTTTCCCGTCACCCAATAGATTGCAAAATTTCTATTTTTTTATATTGAAGAAGAAAAGGACCACTAGCCGTACAGTGTATTCACGTTTGTTATTCAAGAGTATGGTGTATTCATATTTCCAGTTGTGAATGTGGAATTGCTATTTTTGTTTCGTAAAATACAATTTTTGTTTATTACACATACATGTTGAATACAATAAAGTTGTGTACACAGAATACTCTTAGTACATTTTTTTAAATTAAATAATGGACTACAAACATAGTTTTAAACATGAGTATAAAAAATGATAAAGAGCTAACATTAAAAGAAAAAAGTAAAGTTTTAAAATTTTTAGAAAATCATAGTGAAAGAAAAGCCCCAAAACATTTCAAAATTAGTAAGACAGCAGTGAACAATTTAAAAAAAGGAAACATGAGTACATGAATGACTGGAAAATGAAAGCAACATATGGGTTTAAAAATCTTCGGAGTATTAATGCTCGAATTATTAGACCAATGATTACCAGTGAGTTTAACTGTCCCAATTTTAAAGTGTTTATTGATAGATTAAAAAGTTCACCAGGAAGAGGGCTAATTTATTTAATTATTGAACAAACAAAAATAAGCCAATTAACTTTTAAACATTTTGCTATAGGTATCACCTATAAAATGTTGTCAGGTGAAGCAAACAGTTTATCACAGGAAACTATAGATAATTTTAAGGAACGATTTACTGATTTTGCCGCAGGGTATCAAGAAAAAGATATTTTTAATACTGACAAGTGTGGCTTATTTTTTAAAGCAATGGCCGACCGATGTTTTGTTTTAAAAAGCGATCCTTGTAAGAGCGGTAAAATGTCTAATTAACGATTAACGGATCTATTATATGGTAGTTCCGAGGGTGGTAGAAGAACATAAAAATAAGAAAACTACCTGTAATTTGGCGACATAATGCGAAAGCATGGATAACGAGTTCGTTATTCGAAGAATGATTAATAATTATCGATATACTAATGAGAAAGTCCAAAAGACAAATTTTATTAACAATTGATAATTGCCCTGCTCATACACATAAAACATACCAGTATCATACCAATATCAAAATAAAGTTTTTACCACCAAACACTACGTCTGTGATCCAGCCCATGGTTCAAGGCATAATCAAAAAATGTACGCTGCAAATTGGATTGATACGGTGTGGAAAGGTGCGAAACCAGAAACAATTGCTAATTGTTTTAAGAAATATGTGAAGTGCTGGATGAATTGAAAAATGATAATTTTATGGAGTACATGTATAGGAGGGTGATAGAAAGTGAGGGCGAGATTACAGGTGGAAACGAGAAAATTGTAGCAAAGGAAGATGTTGCAATAATATTGCAAAACATAAAAAAGTGTGCATTAGAACGATGTGCAGGCTTATTTCCTTTAATTAATGGATCTGAGGTGGCCTTTGAAATGTTTTTAGTAGATAGCAGACATGCATTTTTTCGTTTAAAGAAACTTTCTGATTTCTAGTTTTTTAGCAATTTCAGAGAAAACTATTTAACTGGGTTTTATTCATGTTTTATCGTCAATCGAAATCGCCTTTTTTTGTACAAACTCTATGAAAATAAATTATTTTTAGTGTTTCTATGTCCCTTATTTTAAGTTCATTGGTCATAAGCCGGCTCTATTTACATCAAGATGGTTCTGGTAAAACAAACTCGCATAAATAAAGTACGTTCCTCGCAATTAGCAATACCGCGTATTGCAGTAAAAATAAATGTTAATGTAATAAGCTAACAAAAAATGAACAAAATGACGGTAAAAAAATAAAAAACTGAAAACATTCCCGTTATAAATTTTAAATAAACAATTCAAAATACCGTAATAGTATACATGTATGTATATTATAATTTTTATGCAACATACATATGTGGTTCTAATAATTTGATGCCCAACTGTATTTTTGATTTATTTCAGAAAATGTTTTTTTCAAACATAAATGTGACGGCAAAATACATATAAAGTTTCAAACAACTTTGGTATTACTTATCTATCTATCTTCTATCTGCTTCTTCTTTTATCATCTTCTATACACATATATAAAGAAGAAAAGTATGTTTTTATGTTTGTGGGTTCCACAAAAGCTCTTGATCCATATGAGCGATTGCTTCCAAATATTACACGAATACTTTTTAGCAGTCGAGAAGAAACATAGTGGGGGTTAGTGATCAAAAATTGTTACCTCTTCCTCATCAGTGATGGTGATGGTAATGGTATAAAGGTATGATGGTATAAAAGTGGGGTGGTATGATGATATGAAGGTACGATTTTGACATGATATAATGGTGTGACGGTATGATGGAATGATGGTAAAATGGTTTGATAGGATAATGGTATCATGGTATTACGTTAAGGCGGTATGAGAATATGGTATGGTTGTATGATAGTACGATAGTATGATGTTATCATTTCTTGTGGGTACTTTCCTGGACATTGCGGGAGCCTTTGATAGTTTTCGTCGATTACTAACGCCTGATCCAATTTCGGTATTGATCTCACTTGGATAATGCTACATTTTCGGTCAAAGTTGCCAAAGGTTGTCCTCAGGGAGGTCTGCTCTCATCCCTGCTATGGCCTTTGGTGAATGACGATCTACTTGTGAAACTTCAGCAGTTAGGCTTTGTTGCTCAAAGCTATGCTGACGATCTTGTTATTACTGTCGCTTGAAAGCACCTGTATGTGTTATCCGACTTAACGCAGAATGCCTTTTATATTGTGGAGTTGTGGTGCGGTGGCATCGAAATATTGAAGGTCTAACTCTGTCCGTTCTTTTCGGGTCGCCGATTAACAGATCCGACCACGTTAAGCATTTAGGTGTCTTCTTGGACAGTAAACTTTCCTGGAGTTTTCACCTTGAGCTTCAAAAACTTCAAAAATCTACTGACATCTTTTGGGAGTGCAGGCGAGCCTTTGGGAAAACCTGGGGTTTAACTCCCAAAATACTATGTTTCATCTATAACTCGTTGGTTCTACCAATATTACCTTATGCGTCCTTGGTTTGGTGTCCTGTGGTTAAATTAAAGGTTACAATTATTAAGTTTAATGGTCTACAAATTAATTCTTGTAATGCCATTACAGGAGATATGGCATCAACACCCATTCTTGCTATGGAATCAATTCTATTCCTTCCACAGCTACATTCATTCCTCAGCTAGTTTTGTTGTGTTAAAGCTAAGAAGCATACGGATGTCGAACATTCTTGGTTCAGTCGTGGGCCGTAGAGCAATTTTAAATGATTACACATCATTAGTACCAGAAATTGATATGGTTAATGATAGACTGATGTCTGAATTCAATTTCACTAAATTATATTCGGTGGTGCGACCTTCGAGAGATCAGTGGCGATCACCTTGAGAACTTCCACGAGTCGACAGTCTTCTGTTCTGATGGCCCTCGCAACGTCAATAGTTCTGGGTATGAAGTGTACTGCTCAAAGTTTGATCGGAATTTTTCAGGCTGTCTGTGTAGGTACTGCACAGTATTTCAAGTTTGTAAGTACTTTATACATCACTCTGTTCAAGTAATACAGTGACGATCATGTGGGTTCCTGCCCGTTGTGGCATTGAGGGCAATGATATTGCTGATTCTCTAGCAAAAGCCGGGGCTGGGTTTAAGTTTAACTTTGTTAAGAAGGCGATCAAAAATGGCACTATAAGTGAATTAAAACAGCAATGGCTTGATACTGGTAGCTGCCGCATTGCGAAACTTTTTATTAGTGGGCCTAACTTAAGGGCCACTAGGTTTGCTTTATCTCTCAACAAGAACCAGTTGAGAGTCTTGATTGCGACTCTCACACGCGAGGATTGCCTTGAGGACGATGATGACTGCATTCATCGCGTGCGCAATTGTCCTGCTTTCAACGGAGTTAGGTTGGAATTATTTGACTGCAGGTCTATTGCTGAAGATCAGCTGTCTTCCTTGCCTGGGTCTAAACTGCTTCAGTTTACTAAGGCTGCAGCACGCTGTCGCGATTTAGG
Source organism: Tipula vernalis (assembly GCA_958295665.1). NCBI lineage: Eukaryota > Metazoa > Arthropoda > Insecta > Diptera > Tipulidae > Tipula > Tipula vernalis. The sequence goes on along the minus strand of OY282560.1, from coordinate 282,993,291 downwards.
ATAGAATCACTGGTTTTCACCATGGGGCCTTTGTGACATTGAGTGCGGAATCTAGGGTGGTTCCATCTAATTTTTAATAAATAAATATTGTTATAATTGTACGAATATTATTGATAATGCTACCATTCATAAAATCCGCCTTGGGAGGAATGTCAAGAAAATTTCAATGAGAACACGCGAGTTCATCTGTAAATCTAAGCCTCATCGAGGGAATTTTTTACGCCAAATTCTCCCATTATGTAAATCAAGAAGGTAAACACAATGAAGAATTTGAAGGAAACATTTTTATCAAAATAGAACTCAATTATCTGAATCGTGAGAGTCTTATGGTATGAGAGTTCTGTCTCACATTCAATATTTACTTCCTGGGGACGCAACCTCCTTCAAATCAAGTAGCAACTAACACTAACATCAAGGCACCGTAGGCAAATCTCTAGCCAACAGATTGGCAGTACTGGATCCTTTTCATTGGGTCTTCTACGTATGTGGCTACGTTAAAGAGGACGTGTCATTCCGCGAGAAAGAAAGAATTACTTATGAGTACCGGATGTCAATGTATGATGAGTTGAAAGGTAGTTAGTTAGAGTTGAAGGTTAGTTATGTTATCGTAAAATTTTATTTCTTATTATCTTACTTATAATTTATTTTTACTGTGAAGTTGTACAAGATTTGGTCCAGCATATTTCTTATTTCCATATTTTTTCGCGGAAACGCTGATTATTATATACTGATGAGATAGATTACATGTTTAATTTGTCTTAGTTTCTTTTTATGACCCACATCTAAGTTTTCTTTCTCAAGAATAATTGAAAAGATCTTGTTTTGTGTGCGAGAGATTATTTACACCGCTATTAAAATAAATGTATTCGTTGTTTATTCTTTAAAACCTTTTATCCAAATTGCCTTGTACGTGGTACAAAAACATAGGAATTAAATGTATCTTACCTATTTACTGTGTGTTACTCTATCGGTAAACAAATGGTCGAATTATATGATTAATGAAAAATTAAAACACACAGTTTTATGTAAATAGATTGGTTTTCAGTAGAAATTGAAATAAATCGAATGCATGATGAAATTGTGTCAATATCATGTTATATCGATTATATTAAATAATCAAAATTCAAAATTAAAGCAAACTGATTGACATGCTGTTATTTTAATGAATTTGCTTCCTAAAATAACGGAAGAGTAGTCATATCAATATTTATTTTTACATTGATTTTTTTATTCGTTTTTTGTGTAATAGAAAACGAGATTATACCATGCTATCTATGAATGTGTATGACGCAGATAATTTTGTCACCATACGCAACAAATGAGTTTTTCATAATTAATTTTTTTCTATATTTAATTTATCCAGCAAAAATGAAAATGTTTATGTTTTCATTCTAAACAAATTGTGGTTAGTTAAATTCGGATAATCTAAATTTTAATTTTATCATGAAATTTAAATTTGATGTGATTGTTAATATAACCAAATACATATTAATGTAGCCCAGCACGTAAGAGAGAAACTTGTCCACTTTAAATGATTAAACGATCATTATAAGTAAACTGACCAGGGCCCGTATTCTTGAAATTCACAGAAAAAATTCGCTTACGCGATTTAGATTTACGAAGTGTGAAAGTTGGACAATTTTCGTTAAATGAGTGATCCAGTGTTTAAAGCGACTTATTGATGAATGTACGGTCAATATAAAAACCAGCTTTCCCGCTTTCCTTCCTAATGAAAATTCTGAATGCTATACACGAACATTTAAAAAGTTTTATAACCTTTTTAATATTTGTCCTTATAAGAAAAAATTGCAAATGGTTATTACAAAATAAAGTGTTTGTATATAAAAAATTATAAAGGAAAATAAAGTTGAGTAAATTCATTAGAAAAACTATCTTAACCTTCGAGCGGGCACGCGCCGTAAAATTTACGGCGAGTAGTTTTAATTGAAAATATTCCACTCCCAAAAACTAAGAATCACCTACGACGATTCTTATCTAAAAGGAAGAGTACCTAAAAGGAAGTGAAAAGAAAGATACGAAGGAAGTCAAGTGGACAGTCGAAGCAGATGAGGCATGCAGCCTGACGAAGAAACAACTAAGCGAGGCGACACTGTTAGTACACCCGTGATCAGCGGCAACATTTTCGATAATGGTCGATGCACCAGATAACGCAGTAGGAGCAGTAATACAGCAGTGTGATCAAAAGAGCCACGACGGTTGGAAGCCACTACAGTTTTACTCGTCAAAAATTGTCCCCAGCACAGCAGCGATACAGTGCTTACGACAGAGAATTATTGTCTATGTACGCCGCAGTTAAGAGATTTAAACATCTAGTCGAAGGTCGAGTATTCACTATCTTTACTGACCAGTTCTCGGCAAAAGTGTCCCCACGTCAATTTCGATATCTAGATTTTGTAAGCCAATTTACCACAGACGTGAGACACATATCAGGGTCTGTGAACGTGGTGACCCACGCACTATCCGGCAATTTCAGCAACAGGTCAACGGGAAGAGTAAGATCATTCATCCCACTAGAATGTCGAAAGCGAGTGTTCGAAACCGCTCATAACGTCGCACATCCAGGCGCCGCGGATATAGTAGGTCCACTTCCAAGATCGGAGGGGTTATTTTGTGACCAGAAACCGTTGCCAGAGCTGTGCTGACTCATTGGATCGCACGTTTCGCAGTCCCAACCTCGATAGTGACCGATCAAGGCTCCCAATTCGAGTCCGAGTTGTTCGCTAAGACGTTGGGCTTCGAACGTAAAAGAACTACGGCATACAATCCAAAATGCAACGGTTTCTTAGAAATATGGTATAGAACACTGAAGTTGATGGCCGCATCATGTGTCAAGGCGAGGAAGAGTGAACACGAACACTGCCATTGATCTTGCTCGGCCATCGGCGGCCGAGTTAGTGTACGGTGAGAACATTCGCGTGCCGAGCCAGTTGATAGAGTCGAAGAAAGTCCATACACATCAGTCGGAGTTCGCGCAGGAACCACGCGACCACTTCGAGCGAATCCGGGCTGCGCGACCATCAAGGCACGCAAACCCGAAGATATTTGTCTCGCCGAACTTGAATACCTGCACCCAAGCATTACGAATAGCCTTTCGAAATGAAAAAGCTGTCCTAATTAGTATTCGTGGAAAACAGTGCAAAATTTCGATAGACAGACTAAAACCAATCTACTTACTCGAGGAACAGACATTGACATAGAGGAACACACATCATCGGCACAAGCAGGATCGGGAACACGCCAACTATTCAGAGCAAGCGTCAAACAACAGCAAATCATATCATCACGTCAGCAACAAGCGGAGTAACCAACACTTCACCAGCATCATCGACAACACGAGCTGGATGGAAAACGAAGATGCCAGCACGTGTGGTGAATATCGTTCATGAGCAAATTCACTGGGAAGGAGGTGTTGGTGTTAGTATCACCGATAAATAAAATAACAACCGAGTTTTATTTATATTTGACAAAATTGTACTTGTTATGTCCACACTTTCAAGTAGTCACTGAATGTTGTGACAGCTCGGTCTGAAAGAGCGAGTTGACATAACATTTAATCGACGACGGCAATATAGTAGGTTTCAGCATTGCTGTGTGGTGCGATACCTCTCTCTTTGAGTAGCTTTGAGTACCCATCCTTTACCATCTTGTAATTTGTATAAAATTGGGTGGCGGTAAATCAGAAATGAATGTGTATTCGATTTACTGGATGTTACATGATTGTTTCCTACATAATACGTTGCCGATGTTGGATGTTGCTGACTATTACAAGAAATATTGTCGTTTTTAAAAAGCACGGGTGAAGCATTTTTCGTTAGTCGATTTCGTCTCAGCAAAACCCGATCAAAATTTTGTTCACATATCGTTCAAAGCTTTAAAATTATCAACATCGGATTTAAAAAATAAAAATATTTTTAAATCCGATGTTGATAATTTTAAAGCTTTGAACCTAATGCTGGCTTCTGTTTCGTGACCAGAGACACCATTCAGTAAACTTTTCGCGAATTTCATTTGGAAATGAAGCTGGTTCGGGAATATTTTCAATATTTTGTAAAATAACTTCTGTTTCTTCTGAAATATCGTCGATTTCGGATAAATTACACATCAATAAATTATATAAAATGCAACAGCATGGCACCTGGATTTCTAGAGTTCTAAGTAAAATACGCCAAGTAATGATGATATATCTTTTCTGATATATTTTTTTTTTATTAATTCATAAAAAACACACAATTACTAACACTCTTATGAGTATAGACGTGTTTTGACCGAAATATTTCACTTTTTGACAGACAAAAATACCTAAATTTTAGTTCAAAACATGGTTAAACTCAAAATTTTTCCTTACGAAATACAAAGGAAAAAAATATTTACATTTGTTTATACTTCACATAATATGAATAAAAATTTACTGCTCTGTAATATCGTTTAAAAGGTTATTTAATGCATCAAAAATTTATTAACTGTGAAATTTATAAAAAAATTATTACACCAACTTCAGACTCCATTCGTTAAAGTTACGAAAAACTGAATTCAATCGAAAATTCTGGTTTTAGAAATTGATTTATATTTTTTGATCCACGTAAGATATCAAAGAATATAATATCACGTTTGAAAGGTTATTAAGTTCTCTAAAATAACGTGTATTTTCAGAGCATTCTAGAGTATAGAGCCATAATCTTAATGACGTATTTTTTAGAAGCTTTTTTAGTGGTATAACTTTTCACTGATTTCCATATGAATTCATAGTAAAAATAGTGTTTTTTAGCTTCAAGTTTTTCAATGAAAAAAGCAAAAATATTATAAAATGTTTATATATAAGTTTTCTATATATCTTTAAGAACAATATACAAGAAGGCCATATTGGTATTAAGTAAATATGAATTGCAGAAATATTAAAATTAAATTATTTCTAAAATATATTTTTTCGAACTTTCATTTTGAAAAATACATCAAAGTTGGCTCTGACAAATTAAAATAATACTTGCTAAATTTATCTTTAGTTTTACTAGTGTACGTAAGATGTCTAAATGGTTACAGAAAAATACAAAAAAAAAGTTATTTAATAACAAAATTAACAAACGTTCCTATATTTTGTGAATTTGTTTTGCTTTTCCTACAATTTTTGATCTTGAAATTTCCCCAGGTGGTAATTTTTGGTACGATTTTTCCAAATTTTACGGCCATCACTGCCATCTATATGTAATGTATATTGACTTAATGACCAACGAATCGTAGTAAGCTTTTATTTTAATTTGACCAGAATGCCGTTGTTATGAAATTTTTTTTATATTTTGGTTTAAATAAATCAATTATTACAAGAAAATGAAAACGATTTACTTCAACGACATTCATATATGTTGAAATTCAAACATATATGAAAGTATTTCAAAAATCATAATTAAGAATTTGTAACGTTTTCATTTAAAAATTTGTCTTAGGAAAAAAAGTGATTTCCCATATGTTTTGTGTGTTTTACTATGAAAAGTTCCGTTTTTTCCTCGTTTCTAATTCCCTTATAAAAGCTCAGATTTTTTGATTATGGCTCTATAAAATACAGGGTGCTCTGGTATTTTCCGTATTTAAAAAAACAAGTTGTATCCACGACTTGCAAAGCTTTTTACAGAAAATACGAAAAAATTCATAAAATTTTGCAAAAAAGTGCTCGAAACTACCTTTAATGATAATAAAACACCAATTTTTGTGGTTTTAATCGATAGTTCATACAATTTTACTTCAAAAAATGGTATAGACAATTTTTTTTTGAAAACGTGTGTGAGATTTATATTTTATTCGCAAGAGCTCGGCAATTTTTCGATATTTTTTGCACGTTTTTGCGTTGAGCTCCATCTAATTTTTAACTTTTATAATTTTTTTTTTTTCACCTAAATTTATTATTTTGAACCTACTTTCATATTTTGACCAGCGAAATAGCATTCCCGACACAAAGTTTTTTTTGTGCACCCTAATATACATAGGTACACGGACATTTGTAGAACAGATTGTTCTGTTTAATTTTTCTACACTACTAAATATGTATGTGTTTGGCTTTGTGGTATAAAACTGAAAATTATTTCGTTTACCAAAAGTGTAGGCAGATACAAACATATAAATAGCGATAAATATTTATCGGGTTTTTAATACGTGATCATTCTTTTTTTTGAAAATCAAGGCGTCAAGCTAGAATCCGACCGTCAAAACATAAAAATTGATGTTTTTTAAATGAAATTAAATCAATTTTAATAAAATTCTCAAAGAATAATGTGGTACGCATGGATAGATTTGAATCATTTTTTAATAGTTTTGATATTGCAAAGAAACAATTTTTTCAAAAATTGGATTTGACGGTTTGAAATTTCGGTTAACCGTTCGTTTGCATGATGCATCGCTTATACTTAAAACTATTTTTCCGTCTGACATGATCATTTAAAACACTTGATCATGTCTATTTAATTTATTACTGTCTATAAACAGCTGATTAAAAAAATATTTATAATATATCCCAAAATTGTTAATTATAAAGTTAATTAGTTTGTGAAAGCTCCACTTCCAGAGGATTTTAAAAGCTTACCTTATACCGTAGACAGACACAAACCTAATAATCGCGAATTCTAGATTATTAAAAGATTTTTGCCTGTCTGTCATTACAGAATTTTCACAAAACAGGATTATTTCGTTTTAAAAAAGCGATTTTTGACAATCGGGATAAATGAAAATCGCATTTTGTGTCTGTCTACGGTATTAGGTGTAAGCAAACTTTCGCTATTAAGTATTTTTCAAACCGTTGCGTTGACTTTGAACTTCAAAAATGAACATTCGTTTTGTAACTTTTAAATTTTGTAATTTAGTTTTGGTTGATTAACGGTGTCACGTTCTATATAAATATTTTGAAATTGTGAGAAAATAAATTATTTTTAAGTAATAAATACTATATACTGTTGGTACCAACTTTTAATGGATTTTTGGAAATTGGAAGTCGCTAAATTATAAAGTTAATACTGATAATAAAAAAAATATTTCTATATATTCTTCTAAAGAATATATAATTATTATAACTAAACAAATGCGTATTTATTTTTTAGCGGGTCTTCTTGCATGCAGTAAATCAACTGTTTCGATAAAATAATTTCAATTGGAAAGAACTTTTAACAGGTGAGCGATTTGTTGATTTTAAATTAATACAGTTAATTATTTTTCAATATTTTTTATTTTGGTGATATCATTTTTCGGACTGAATAAAAATTTCAATTGCTGCATTGTACCACTACGATGGCATGAGAGAAACAGGCGACTTCTGTAAGATAATAAGAAAATGGTGGAATATTGTAAACAACAAAGGAACCTTAAACTCTATTCTCTCCATTATATAGAGTCCGCTCAGCCCATAAAATCGATCGCAGATGACAGTGTCTTATTTTTAGAGATATTTTTAACTCGGTTGGATGTTTGCAACTCAAATACAAATAATAATAATTGTGGTAGTTTAACCAAAATTACTGGAGAAGCCCTAAAACTTACCACTCACACATTAATTGAATTAATCAAATTTTCATTTGCCAATTGTAACGTAGATTACATTTTGCTCGGAAAATTACAAACTGATGACTTAGAAGGTAGATTTAGACTTTACCGTTCGTTAGCTGGTTGCAACTATAGAGTATCCTACAAAGAGGTTGTAGAATGTGAGAAAAAAATAAGGATACACAATATTGTCGCACATAACAAAAACGATTTAAAGAAACTATTGCAACCTAATAACGAGAACACGCTTTATGAAGAAATGGATTTGACGGAATTTGAAAGAATATTAGACGATGACTCTTATCTTCAAAACGTAGAAATTGATATTAACCCAAATAAATACGTATCCGGTTATGCAGCTTATTCAGTGTCAAAAAAAAACAGAAATATGGGTCATGCCAAAAATTGTTTTTGAAAGAAAAAGGCGGCCTTACCAATTCACATTATTTTAATTATTTACAACGTGGAGGGCTGACTATTGCAACAAATGAACCAAATTACACCTTATTTTACATGTCTTCCATTTTAAAAGAAATATTGAGAAAAGCAGAATTAAAACTAAAATTTTTAGAAGCTAAAAATCAAAAGGGCATTTTAATACATTTTACAATCGATAGCCTTCGGACGATGCAACAGTGATTGACTTAGATTCTGAATGCGAGTGTGGAACATCTAATTTCAACATATATTTTAATATTAGTAAATGTTTCGCCAACATATTATTGAGCAGTTTTGTACGTAAACAAAATGATAAGCGCCATGCAAATGATGTGACTAACCGAAAAATATTAACATAATTATAAATAACTTATATTTTTTTAATTACATTTTTAAGAATTTAACTGCTGCTTTTTCTTTTATTTTCATGTACACCATCACCGATGTTTCCGGCCGACATGTGGACAATAAGTACCTACCACGAAGACTGAACAAAGTTAAAATGAAATTTATTATTTATTTTATTTGTATTTATTAATTATTGAATTATATATTTATTATTCTGTTAATTGCATGTGCATTGGGGAAGGTTTTATGCCTAATGGAAGCACTAACTGAATAGTTTACTAAGAAATGTGCTTTCATACGGCTTTTACTTCTTTAATAATATATTTAAAAAAAATTATACCTTGTTGTTTATTTTATTTAAACGAAATTTAATTAATGGGTCTACATATACACCAAGAGCTATGCATTTTTTTGGTGCTTTGCAATCGCATGCAGTGTACTTCGTAGTGGATTCGTGCTGGCATTATTCAAATTTAACATAATTTCACACGATCGCAGTCATCCGAATGCCGCGAATGTATCAGACTCTGTTTGTGAATATTGCTCAGGGGAGTGTGCGCCATACTTGATGGTAAATATCCAGGTGGACTGAATATGGATAGACACATTGTTGATCCAACGTTGTTCGTTCGCAAAATCGATTGAATTATCGAAGAACGTTCACCACCAATTTGTTTGCTTTTGGCCGTCGCCGTATTATTATAAGTATTGAAACCTCCACCACCGCACGTTATACCCTTGAAAGACTGCGATTTAATAAATCCGATTTAGCTAAACTCGTTTTAAATAATGGTTATAATACACTTAAACTGTTATTGTATTCATAATAGTTGTCAAACTAATACACTCCAATTACATCCTTTTAGTCACTAAACTCAAAATAATGCATAAATACCGTACATCTAACTCTCTAAATCGGATTTATTAAATCGCAGTGTGTCAAGGGTATTATATTCAAGTCTTGTAGAGCATGTTTTCATAATCCTTGCACAAAATGGCGGGCCCCACTTGGCGTTTTCCATAGCAGGTTTTTCATGGTGAAATGAACCAGTGATAATTCATTCTTACAGTCAGTCAAGTAAGAGCGTGGTCGTCCTTACCGACAGGTAATGAAAGATTTCGCTCTAATTCCTTTGCGAGCCGATAGAGGGAAGCTTTGTCCTTGATGCATTGTCAACAAAGATTCAGTTGTCGTTGATCTTTTGAAAGAGAATCACGTTAAGCGCCATGAGTGCTAAATACGCGTCGCGCTACGAGGTTGTGTTCCTTTGCACCCACCCGAAAGGTCCCAAAATGTCGCAATCAGCGGCTGCTAAATATATGAGAAAGTCGAAGGCATTTGTACATAAGTGGGTACAGCGATATAAAGTGGCTAAAAATGTCGATGATTTACCAGAACGTGGCTCGATAGGAAAAGTGGACAAAAAAGATGAAAAAAGAATAGTGAATCTGTTTTCGCGGAATCCTGGTTTAACACTGCGGCAAGGACAAGCAAAATTAAAGGCAAAAGGTTTAGATATATCCTACGAAACTATCCGAACCCATCTCCGTACTCATGACCTGAAATGGCGCAACACAATCAAGAAGCCTCTGTTGACTGGAAAACATGTGAAAAAGCGACTCGCTTGGGCGCATGAGAATATCGATAGAGATTTTGAAAATGTCATTTTTACTGATGAATGTTCTGTATGGGCACGTTGTGTCCTCACGCGAGCCTGGTCAACCAATAGGCTTGTTCAGCGGACCGTAAAACACGGAATAAAGGTGCATCTTTGGGGCTGCTTCTCAAAGCAGGGATTCGGCACTGTGTACCTCTTTACCGACAACCTAAATGCCGAAAAAATGATTAAAATCTACAAAAAGGCTTTACTGCCATCTGCCAAACGTTGGTTCATCAGCAAAAATGAAGATTGGATTCTGCAAGAGGACAACGATCCTAAACACTTCAGCAAGCTCTGTACTGAGTGGAAGACTCAATCTGGCATCGTTACATTGGATTGGCCGTCGCAGTCGCCTGATGCAAACCCTATTGAAAATGTGTGGGCATATATTAAACAGAAACTTCGTGGAAGACGCACACACACTTTGAAGCAGCTATCTTGCGATCTGGAGATCGTTGCCACTAGAATACGCCGTCAAATTAGTAGAAAGCATGCCTCGGAGATGTCAGGCAATTATCGACGCCGATGGTGACTGGACACAATATTAACCGAATTGCATCATCGTTTGTAATGTGTACAATATATTTATAAATATGAAACTTTCACCAAATAATTTTTTTTATAAATTAACCCGACCACGCTCTTACTTGACTGACTGTACCATTTTTAACCTGCGTATATTGATTCGTTTGGCAAGCTGGTTGTGATGTATTTTGTTCCTTCTCATTACTGTTAGTGAGCTGCCAATCTGGATTCCCATGTTTTCGCACATCCATTTGGCAAACGAGCTTACATCAAACGAAAAAAATCAACAATCTCCAAAGCCCGTGACCGGAAACAGAAGTACATGACAAATGGCGTAACTAGCGGACTATAACTCGATATACTATAATTATATTATAATATAATATACTAGTAGTTACCGCTTTCAGTTGCAACAATGGTCCGAATTGATCAGGTACTCTTGATGTACATATGTGATAATCCACGATACGATACTGGGAGATAATGAACATGCACCGAACGGCTGTCATCAATTGTTCAGGGCGCCAAATTAAATTCTCATCAGGAATAAAGTTTTGAGATTCACCAACCGCCGGACAACATCCTCATCATAAACGGTTAATATGACAAAAACGCTTAAAATACCACAAAAAAAAACTAATTATCTCGTTAAATGTCGTAGATATAGTCGCGTTAAATGTCGTAGATCGTGATCAGCATCTCATCCCTAAAATTGCAGGTTCTCGTTTAAACAATTCACCATAATTACAAAAAAAATACATCAACTGCCACACAAGTATTAACGGACAGAGTATTAAATTTTCGACAACAAAACACATTATGGTCGTGACAACTTTGTGACAATTTTGTTCGTCGATTAGATTTTTGGTACTCATCTTTCAGATGCCAGTTGGTCATCGAAATAATATCAGCTCAATATTATAACGAATTCCTCGGCTCAGGCAAGCACTTACGCCCAAAAACGGGACTATAACTTTGGTCAGAACTAAATTCTTATTCATGATAGCTACAATATAATTTTTGAACCGCAAGTTAAATTAACGAGCTCCGACTACAATAAAATGGTTATTAGACGTGGAATATTGAGATTATAAACAAAATACTTACGTCTTTAATCTTGATCGCTCTGTTAAAATATATTTTTATATCCCAAAGGCCAAGAAAATAAGATGTCATATGTTTGTCGTACATATTTTTTGACATTTAAGGAAAAAGATGTATAACCTATTTTTATTACACTCTAGACCAAAAAATGGCATATTTCGTTGTGTTAAAAAATACGAATAAGCCTAAATATTTTAATGCTTTACTGCACGTTAAATATTAAAATACTAAGACACAATTCGATTTTTAATATCAAGACACTTTTTAAATTTAAATTATCTTAATAAATTTTTTAAAGCAACTGTAATTTTAGGTAGATGCATGTTGTTTTGGATTCAGGACGGTGCATGTATTTCACAAAAGAATTAGATATGATGAGGCATGGGTTAAAAACAATTTTTATTAGATTCTTTCGGACAAGGTTGGTAAAGTTTTGGATTCCTGGACCAAAATAAATCTGAATTTAATTTTCGTTGAACAAATTGTGGGTTTGAATTTAATTTGGTTTAAGAGTCAAATCATAGATTGTATGCAAATTGTTTTTTCAATTGGTACAAATAGGAATATAATAGTTTTTGATTTATATTTGAGTTATTTAATATAATTTAGTATAGCAACTTTAAGCTGTTAGTATTTTCTGTGTTCTTAATTATTTTAAATTACTGTGCAGTGGGGATTTAAACGGAATAGAGCAAGAAGCAATTAATTAATTATTAATTTGATTTTAGGGGTATGTCTGGAATTTGCTAATTAAATTATAAATCAGGAAATTAAACTAATATTAAACGAAAACGTAAAATTTTCAGATGAGAAACCGGGCGCGGCTTGTGTTTATCTATTATATTTTATTATTTAATTATTTATTATGGGAGTTTTAGAGCGGAGACAACGGGCACGGCTTTTTATATAATTATTATTCATTATTTATTTGTATATTTTATTTTATTAATTTTATAGTCGATTTATTAAATTCAATTTAGTATGGAAACGTTGAACTATTAGTATGTAATATGTTCAGATTAATTTCAACTATTTTGCAGAGCTGCTTAAGCAGAATAAAGTAATAAACAATTTATTATTTAATTTCGATTTTAGTTGTATTCCTGGAATTAGTTAATTAATTTCTTTATTGTCTGGAGTCAATAGCTAATTAAGCTACAGAATTGGAAATTAAATTTTTGATTTTAGAATTTCAGTTTAAAAAAATGGAGGTGTGGCCAACACACGACTTTCTTTTACGAACAGAGAATTTTGGGAAATTTATTTTTTTTTTATAATTTTTAAATTTTTTTTTTTTTAATTTTTAAATTTTTATTTTTATTTGTTTTTAATTTTTGGAAACATTATGTATGAAGTAGTTTTTTGTAAACCTTATACTTTCTAAGATATTTGCAAAATAAATTTTCTGGACCAAGGGAGTGGCCACTTCCGGTTAGCCGATTTGGAGTAAAAATCACTGGGACCTCCCAATTTATCAAAAAAGCTTAAATATGAAGTTTCAGTTAGATTGGTTAAACCATCTGGGCTGTAGAGAGGACACAGACAGACTGACAGACTGACAGACTGACAGACTGACAGACTGACAGACAGACACCATTTCGAAACCAACTTTTTTGGACTCAGGGGACCTCAAAACAAATAAATCTCTAAAAATCTCACGGTCCAAAATTTTCATGATTACTATACTTTATTTTACTAGAGTAAAAGAAAGTAAAAGAAAAGATATTTACTATATGTTTAAAATTCATAATTTGGAAGTAAAATTTTTAATGTATCTTGAATTTCAGGTTATGTAGTTAGTGTTTAATTTGGTTTCCTTTAATTTAGATGCATAATTGAAATTATTTTATTTAAGGGTATTGATTTTGGGTTTAACTGAATTTAATGAGTAATAATAATAATAATAATATAATAATAACAATTGACATATGTATAATAATAATAATACAAAATTTCAGGTAAAACCGGTGCACTTCGTGAAATAAACTAAGGCTCATCTCCTAGTAAATTAAAAAGAGGAAAAGTATTTAAAGGCATTCTTTTTTAAACAGGTGTAGATGTGTAATGCGTTTCAGACCTAGTGGTAGGCTATTTTCCAAGTTTGAGCTCCATTAATAAAAAACGATTTCGATCTAAGTGTTGTCTTAAAACGGGGCATTATAATAGATGGATTTTTTAGAAAATTTCCAACTAGCACTTTATCAATTAAATAATCCGCGGATTTACCATGCATTAAGTTAAACAAGAATAAACATTGTCTAAATTTCAGGTAATTCTCGAAGGTACATCATAATAAGTTTCTTGAAAATGGTGTAATGTGATCATATCTGGACAAATTATAAACATATCTTGTAATGGAATTAAAGGCAACATTGAGTGTTCTACGATGTTCGTAACTTTGGACTCCCATTACTAGATCATCATATGTTAGATGAGAGTAATAAGTAAAGAATGGGCTAATGCCTTTTTTGTTTTAATAGTGGTAGCTTTTTTAAACTTGGATAGTCTTTTTAACCCGGCATAAATATTAGAACAAATATGGCTTACGTGTGAATCCCACGTAAGGGTTGAGTTCATAATGAATCCCAGATTACGTGCCTTACCGACAAATGGTACAGTGTCTTTATCAATAAACACTGGTTGGTATTTAATATTTTCATTACTAGTGTTTATAGGCAAAACTTGTGACTTAGAATAATTTAACTGCAGTTCATTAATTTTAGCCCATTCAAAAATAGCCTCGATATCAGCATTAACAAACGTGGTGATACGCTCAATACAATCAACTTTGTTACATGTATATATTTACAGATAATGATGATAATTGCAATATTTAATTACGGATGCGATATCATTGATAAAAAGCATAAACAATATAGGCCCAAGTATCGATCCTTGCGGCACCCCGCGCACTACATTGACACAGCATGATTCTTCATCACCACAACTGATGTATTGGGAACGACCGCTTAGATAGTTTTTAATTAATTTAATCGCGTGCTGCGAAAATTTAAAATGATTTTGTAATTTAGGAAGCAAAATACCATGATTCAATGTATCAAAAGCCTTGGAAAAGTCAAGTAAAACGAATAGTACAACATGACCCTTATCTAGAGCAGTGAAAATGTCGTCCGTTATTTTGAGTAGCCGTAGCTGTTGCCGTACTGTGTTTAACCCTGAAACCAGATTGAAATTTGTTAATCATTTTTTTATTCTCCAAATCACTCTTTCAAGAACTTTGGATAACACACATAGGTAATATGCTAATGGGTCTTAAGTCCTTAATATCTTTAGGATTTGAACTCTTGGCAACCGGCACAACTCTCGAAATTTTCCATTGAGAAGGAAATCGCGATTCACTTAAACAACTATTAATCAAATAGCAAAGAACTGGTGAGATATATTCTAAAATCAATTTAATATATTTTAATGGAATTCCGTCTTCACCAATTGAGTTGGACTTAATTCGCAACACGGCCTGTTTTACTGCAGTTTCATCAACTGTATAGAAATTAAATTTATGTTCTATATTATGATCAACGTTACTAATACTAATATTATCAATATCATCACTATTTGATGTAATCTTTGCAAACCAAGTGTTAATTTCATTAGCTGAAAAATGAGGAGTTGTTACAGCTACATCTCTACAAAGACCAAGGTTACGGATATTATTCCACAAATTTATGGGCGGCCAATTTTGGTGAAGCATTTTATTCAGGAATTTGGATTTCGCTAATCTAATGAGCTTTTTGACATTGCTTCTACTTTTACAGAAAGGCTATATGGTTCTCACTCGTTTTATTATATTTCCAAAGCTTATAGCATATTTCCCTACCAATTACTGCAATTTTAATCTCCGCACTGAACTATAGGGGCGTTATTCGTTTAGGAGCAATAAAAGTTTTAATAGGGACATGTTTATCAAATAAGCCAAGAATGTATTTATTAAGTAACGAAAATTTCTGGTCAATGGTTTCGGCTTCAAATATGGATTCCCAATTCATATTAAGGCAGTCATAAGCCAACGCTTCAAAATTAATGTTTTTATAAGATCTTTATTGAAATGTAGAAATTGGAGATTTAATCACCGGCAAAGAGTATGATAAATAGATAAAATCATGATCAAAAATCGACACATCCAGTTGCACAAGTCTTTCTATTTTAGAACTAACCTTAGTAATGATTAGATCGATGCACTTTGATAAGTATCCGAAAAATATGTAGGTTGGTTATTAGGAAGGTAACTTAGGTTTTGACTGACGAGAACATTTTTGAACTGATCCGCAGGATTACCATTTTTAAGCATATCTATATTGAAGTCACCAAAAAGTAGTAAACTCAGTTATTGCTAGTGCAGAATCATTTCCTGTTTTCCTAATCTGCACAATTCCATTTCTAGTAAACACTTGATGTAATTTACCATTTCGTTTTAACTGAAGCAGTTCCTTATGAATAACATAGTTGCGACGGGTTAGATGTTCGTTTATGTAAATTCTAGAAGTAGCACTGAAGATGGCTTAGATTTAATATTTTATATTTTAGATATAACTTTATAAAATTGTTTTTCTGTCCTTTACTTAAGAATTTAACTACTATACTTCCAGGAACATTAGTTAATTTAGATGGTATACGGTAAGCAGAAGCAATAAATGGTACATTGCTTTCAAATGAAATAGCATTTGCTATTTTATTTACGTAATCCGCAATATTCTCATGCTCTGTCAAAGGAATCCCTCTTATTAACGAATCGCATGATAAAGCTTCACGTTCCAGGAAATCTAAGCGCTTTTCCGTAGCTACTGTGCGTGCCGTTCGTTCCTCCGTGCGTGCCGTTCGTTCCTCCAGGACAGGCTGTGCTGGAAAGCGGCACGCCATATGAGTTGGTCGCGCTGGGGTGACGATTTCCGTTCCGAGGGTCGTCGCTGGGATTGTCATGCGGTCGTCCTTCCATCATTTATCGGGATCGGTGGCCGCCGCGACTGAGAGACAGCATCCCGGTAGGCGGACCGATAAGGGGAGGCCCATGTGGCAGTTACGGCGATGATCGCCTGGAGTTGAACCTGTCACTCCGGATCTATCACTCCCGGTTTATTATTTCTTTAGCCTTTATATATACCGGTTTGGTGAATAAAAGAAAAACTTTGTTATGAATAAATAAATTTAGTGTTACGATTTTTTTTTTGTTACCTAATAAATCGTATGTTAAATCAATAAGCATAATTATCGAGTGGTGTTTTATTACTTTTTTTTTCTCTTTCCCTTCTTTTGGGTTTTTTTTTGGGTGTTTGTGGTTTGCACAGTTCGAGTGTGAATAAAATATTGCTTTGACTGAAATAAGTGCAATTTATCAAATTCCGTTGATAAACGGTGAGTAAAAAATACAAAAAAAAAAAAGAAACACAAACTTTTCTGGCAATTTTACGTGGCGAAAGTGTGTTTGAGGCTGTATTTCCGCCCGTGGGGGTACGGCAATTATTTGGAGGGGGGATCCTGCGTCGGCGCTGTTGGCGGTGTGGCCGGACGGACCTTTCAAGGTATGAAAAAACCCGATAGGGAAACCAACTGTACATTTTTTTTGATAAATTAATGTAACATTTTCAAATTATATATTCTTTAGTAAAGTAACGTACATTTTTTTTAGCTGATTTTTTTTTTTGTATTCCAAACCTTTTGGTATCAGCTGATTTATTTAAAGTTAAAGTCAACATTTTTCCAGTAAGGGTCTAATTTATAAATAAAGTAGTGTTGAGTTACGCGAAATGTTACCGAATTTCAAGTACCAGCAAATTGGAATTTTCGATATTTTAAGTGATTTGTTTGAAGGGCATTCGAGGTTCGTTTTTGGTTGAGTATTTTTTGTAAACATATAGAAATTATGCAAGAGTAGCATTTAGTTAGGCCAACGATGTCCTCCCAAAAATTCACCAAGTAAATAAGTTGAACTAAATTGTATATTAACCGTATATTGTAGTTGAACTAAATTGTATATTATATTAATTTTTTAAGACTCTAGACGTTTTTATGATAGACTATAGTTACTTCAAATTTCAAAACATTTTTAACAAACAAAAATTTGGCGTAGCGAACCGGTTATCTCCGATTTCTGGCTGATATTGTGTTGCAAAAATTATTCAATGAGAAATTAACTTTGTTAGTCAAACAAGCAACATTTATTTACAAGTAAATGTTGCGAAATTTTACTCTAACATTGACATCATTAAAAATTTATTCAATACATTTTACAACAGTGAATTTTAGTCACTGTAGAAAAAGTAGAAAATAATTCACCAAAAGAAGAAGTTGGACCTGATGAGTAGACCGAACTTTTTATTCGTGCGGGCTTGTCAGTACGAAACCAAACTACCACAGAGAAAGCTCAAGGAAAGTTTTCATTTCTTGGAGTCGATACACTTTGTATTGATCTCGGGTGAAAGTCCGGGGGGATTTTGCTATTTCTACTTTTTTTCTGGTAGATATATTTATAAATGATTCTTCATTTTTTCTGATTAACAAGTCGAAAATGTTGTGAATGCCGTTGTTTTTAATTTATTTTGTCTATAAAAAGCCGAAAGTATCTGATTGATTTTAATAAAGGCACACTCTCTCTTTCTAAAATTACATAGACGGCCAAAAATTATAAAAACAGAATGGTATAAAAAACAAATTGCGTCAAATACGTTACTGAATTTCATTTCGATTCACTCAGAGTAATATATCTTGCTGATAGTGAATTTAGGGGAAAAAATATAAACAAAATTAAGGACACGTTATCGAAGAATAATTATCCCGAAAAACTCATTAATAAATTGATAACTAATACCCTATATACATACCAAAGTAAAAAACCAAAAAATACTGGCATAAAATTTGGATCAATGACGTACGCATCAAATTTGACTATTGGATAATTCACCCAAACATAGAAGATAATATACTATTTATTTGCTCTTATTGCATTGAGCTTGATTATTTCCAATAATAATTGTTAACCGTGAGATTAATTTTAGTCTAGGTATAAACTGCCGAAAATCTAAATAATATTTTATTTAACGACATAAAGATGAAAGGAAAACATTAACATTTTGCAGCATAAAATATTTAGGGCTCGACCTGACCCAAACAAATTATTGTATTGCCAAAAATTTTAGCCAAATCAATAAACATTAAAGGGGGAAAAATTCAACACAAACTAAAGATAGGAAAGAAAAACATGAAGATCCAATACTACGATTTGCTTACGTTATCTAAAAAGTTATCCGAACATAAATTCATGTCGTTATAACGTTATAATAGCTTTAAAAAAATGGTGTTTGTCATCACTGCCATCAGGTAATTAATGAGGAAACAATATTTTGCGTGCTTTTTTGGTTATTATTTCGGCGTTTCCCATAAGAACTGCGGTAGAACTCGATAAACTAAACTATAAAATTTTTGTACTCTTGGTAGTCGCTGTTGAAGTTTATCGATGTCAACAATCAATAGTATATTGTATAACAAGTGAAGAAAACGAGTCGTTGCAATACGAAAGTGAATTACTTGAATATTGCAATTACACGTTTTCACACGAGTTACACACGCTATTTTTTCTACGATGCAATAATCCTGTAATATTTATAAATAATTAACAACATAAAAAATTACAAACTTCTACGTAACTGAAACTTATTATAAAGATGGATAATTTCCATTTTTAATAGATTTTTTAAACTGTGGCTTATATCACTGGTTTTATTATATGAAAACACATACATAAATTAATTTTACATAAACATTAATGAATTAAAATAATTAACCACTTTCTTTTTGTGATATACAATTTTTTATTATTTTTAAAAATTAAGACCGGTTTCGGACCTTCGTCCTTCTTCAGTTCTTGTTCTAATCAAACCTCGCCATTAGAACAAGAACTGAAGAAGGACGAAGGTCCGAAACCGGTCTTAATTTTTAAAAACAATAAAAAATTTTATATCACAAAAAGAAAGTTGTTAATTATTTTAATTAATTAATGTTTATGTAAAATTCATTTATGTAACTGAAACGTTCACAATATAATTAAAACATATGGGTTTGTATCACAAATCGTGCAACACGATTTGTGCAAAGCATCCTTTTCTTATATAATTTAACTTCAAAAATCATCATCAAAAGCATAGGTTACTGCACAATCGTAGAAAAAAAAATTTTGTATTTCACCTCAACAGCGCATACTAAGTTTTAAGTAGACTAAAAACAAATATTTTGTCCCACTATATTTTATTTCGCCATGTTTCGCGATTTCATTAGCTTATTATTGCAGAAAGTTTTATATGTGTCGATTATGATAACATTAATAATTTATTTAAAAAAATTCATAAAATAACGTTATCCAACTTTGGTTAAAACAAAATTAAAATACGCGTCGTCCTAACCGTTTCTGGCTATTAATCGATAAATCTGAGAAAGGAAAAAGTTTTGTTTCTTTCCACCGAAATTTCCTTTCAACCGTATTACTTTTCTGCAGGCGACTTTTTATTTTATTTTGTATTTAACACAAAATGAAATTAAATAATTTTATTGTAGACTGCTTTTTACGATTTTGTAGCTGTTGTAAAACTTTGCCACCCGCACGTTCCAGCATACCTTTTGTTATTCGCCAAAATAATGGATTAACAAATTCAATAAATAAAGCATAATAGCAGAAAAATCGCTTAAACTTTTATTTTTAATGTTTATGTACAGTAATATTTCCTGCCTTAAGTACTATTTCGTTTGCCATTTTTGGCGTGATAATCATTCTCGCCGAATTTTATCATCTCATTACATCAAAAACGCAAATTCATTAAAAATCAACAAAAAAAAAACAACAACAAGTCAAATCTAAACAACGAAACCCCGAACATTCCTCATTTGTTTAAATATTGATGTAGGTTGGGGACAAAACCACCACCCAATTACGAGTAGTTTACATCCGGTTATGGAAACATATTAGCGATTTATTTGCAACTTTCAATGATTTTGTTGTCGTTTTTTAATGTCGTATTTTGGTTAAAATGATGACCCAATTTACATCTTCACCTTAATGAAGGTATGTTGATACAAAAACACAAAATGTCCTTACCGTTTAATAAGAATGAATTTGCATACCTTTCTGTATTCTATGAGAAGCTTTCTATTGGTACAATAATAGCAGCAAACTAAACTAATGCATTTTGTCATTAGCACTACTTGATTCAAATATAATGTCCTATAAAAATGGACAATTTTTATATGTAAAAGCCTGTCAGTTTACTGATCTGAAAAAAACCATTTCTAAGGCATTTGAAGAAGCATTGCTCATGCCGAGTTGTAATTTTCAATTTATGAACCGATCAAATATAAATATCGATAAATACTAAATATGTAGAAAGCTATGACGTGCATCCGAAAAATGTTATCACAGGTATTCGATTTTAAATTCAAATCTCAGTTGTCCTAATAATATGCCTAACAGGAATTTTAATCAATAAGATTTTTTCGGCTTTTTATAGACAAAATATATTAAAAATAATGGCATTCACAACATTTTCGGCTTGTTAATCAGAAAAAATGAAGAGGCCGATCATTTATAAATATATCTACCAGAAAAAAAAGTAGAAATATCAAAATCGCCCCCGTACTTTAACCCGAGGTCAATACAAAGTGTATCGACACCAAAAAATGTGTTTTTTGGTTTGGTGAATTATATAATTCGCTAAGTCAATGCGTTCTTGCCCCATACGTAATGTATGAAGTTAGAATTGTAGTTTTGTAGTTTGGTCGTAGCTACCTGATGAGTAGAACGAACTTTTTGTTTGGACGAACTTTTCAGTACGAAACCAAACTACCACATAGAAAGCTCAAGGAAAGTTTTCATTTTGTGGTGTAGATACACTTTGTATTGACCTCGGGTTAATAGATA
This sequence comes from Tipula vernalis, assembly GCA_958295665.1. NCBI lineage: Eukaryota > Metazoa > Arthropoda > Insecta > Diptera > Tipulidae > Tipula > Tipula vernalis. Next base: position 282,971,757 of record OY282560.1, on the reverse strand, counting down.
TATTTATAAATGTTTGGTTAATATTTATAAATATTTTGTCTATAAAAAGCCGAAGGAATCTTGTTGATTTAATACAGACAAACTTTCTCTTTCTAGGAATTTTAATGTTATCCACTCAATTTTGCACTTATTCCAAAAAGCCTGGCTACTACGTTAGTGAATGTTTCAAAAAGAATAATACGGATGCAAGACGACGAAATTTTGAAGCTCGTGAAGAAGCGAACCAACCGGTAAACTGCATTCAACCGGCGCTGACCAGCACTCCTACGCGGGTAAAGAATTTGAAGTTGAGTGTTTCAATGTCAACGAATTCACAACTTCCATCATACTGTCGTCATCATTATCTAATCCTGAAGAAGAATTCAATCGAAAGTTTGTTTCTTTAAATATCAATATACCACAAGACACTGACCAATATTTAATAGTACACATCGAGGTTGATATTTGCCTATTAAAGGTAACCTTCATTCAAATGGATACCTGTTGTAACCCTGAGATTACGTATTCCATTCAAGGAAATTCTGAGTCAGCGATACTTTTCATATTATCAATAATAATTTTCCAATTTTATGTGCTGGGATACTAGGAAAGGATTTCCTTACTAAACATTAGTCTAAGCTTGGTTTCTCAATCAATAAATTATCAATTTTAATTTTACCATTAAATACAATAGAAATCTCACCTAATCTACAAGAAACGTCAGTATGTCTGAATGATGAATTATTACCAGGCGTATTCATAGCTAATTCATTAATTTCTCCTCTAAAAAATTCGGCGCTAATTTGTGTGATTAACACGAATCAGAAAATCAGAATTCTGTGAATCTATCAAATTTCAAATCCAAAATTGGTACAATTAAGAAATTTAAATCTCAATTTAAAAATTAATTCAAGCGACACGAATCGAATATCAATTCTCGAAAATGACTTTAATCTTGGAACGTTAAATACATGTCAAAAAATACCTACTTTAGCAAGGAGTAATCCTATTTACATGAAACTTTACCGCCTTCCAGAATCAACGAAAGCGAAAATTAACAAGCAGGCTTCCGATATGTTAAAAAGCAACATTATTCAAAACTCAAGAGTACTTGAAACATTCCCTTGCTAATCGTTCCTTAAAAATCACCAGATCTTGAGAAAAAATGGCGTGTGGTTGTAGATTTCAATAGACTGAATTAGGTCACTGTTGGAGAAGTGTTTCCTTGGACCAGCTTGGCAGATCAATGTATTTTACTACAATCGATCTAGCCACTGGTCATCACCAGGTTCTCACGGATGAGGCCGATAAAGAAAAATCATCATTTAGTACCAGTTCAGAAAATCAGAAAATTACAAATTCCACTGGTAACAGTTTGTCTTTAACTGATAATTGATACTGACAGAGAACCTATAAAAGATTTTAGCAATTCATTTATTTTCCAAATATGCTAGTTAAAATAGCAAAATATATAAAACTTTATAAACTTTGCCGAAAAAAATGAATCATCTAAATCTTTGAAAATGCCTATGGTCATCAACTTCAGTTTGAATTGATAAAATATTTTTGGATAAAGTAGGGAATTTTCTTTAGCAGTTCCTATCATAGATCAAAAAGCTCATAATGCAGCAGAAGCTTTTGTCATACATTTATTTTATGTTTGATTTTATGAAGTATTTATTAAAATTTGTAAAATGTACATACATAAAATCAATACATCCGCGTACCATCCGCAATCTAATGGAGGCCTAGAAAGGTCCCATTCAGTATCGGTCATTTATAGATCCGGATCCAATATCGTGGCATCAATGTATAGCGTAAGACATTCCCAAATGCCAAATAATCTGAAAAATGATATTAGATAGTGTACGCACAATTAACAGTACTGCACATTTATTACTGGTGATTGTGTCTTAATAAAAACGAAAACAATAAAGGCGAAGTACCATCAGAAGTAAATGCAGAAATAAAAATAGGAAGAATTAAAAAGGTCGTACTTAACAACCGAATAAAATTATGTCATTTAAACATAGAAACCTAAAGCTAAATTAACCCTTAAAACAAAACAAAAAAAGCAATCATTGGTAATTTATGGTTGAGTGTATTGAGTAAACCTCAAAAAATAAACAATTATACTAAAATAAATGCATACAATCGTATAATGTGGTTCAAATAAATTAAATTAAGTATTAGAGTTTAAAAAAACATAAAAATATTGTGTCGGGATGGTTGGTTAACATAATGTATTTTGAGGGATGAAATAATGATAAATTCCAATAATGTATTCAATGTTTGTTATTTGTATACAAAAAAAAAATAAAAAATTGCCGGTTAGAATGTAAAATGGTAAAAAAATTGGATAATAAAAACGCCGCCAAATCTTATGTCACATGTCAGCGAAAAAATGAAATCTACGAATTCAACCTTTTTCTAACGATTGGATTTTTATATAATAATAAATTGCAGAGCAATATTTGTTATTTAGGAAAAAAATTAACAACCTTTGTGTAGTAAAATAAAATTAAAAAAAGGTAGTAAACCGAGTTATACCACATATAAAGAATTCACAGGCAGACAGTGATCGAATTTTAGTGAAGAGACACAGGCCAATAACATTTTAATGGAAGGCGCCATTACCAATTAATAATCAAAATTAAACACAGTTTAATATAATAATTAATAATTTAATCAATGTTATTATTTATACGTAGGACATAATTCTAAATTTAAATAAAAATAGTGGGTTGTGGGTTGTTATTTAATTCCGTTGGAATACAACATCCGTAGTACCTTTCATGTGACCATAACAATCTAATTTTTACATGTTGAACTACAATTTTCCAGGAAACTAAAAACTTAATTTTTTTGATTAATTTAAGTCCTGCCCTCTTTCTAAACATTTGAAGAAAATTAATGAAATCTAGTACCGAATTTATTCTATAAATTTTATTTTGGTTGAAATTGAACTATCGGAATTAGTATTTGTTCCCAGCTTCCGACTATTTTGTATTGTGTAGATCGTTACAGTTTTCTGGTAAAATTGTGTTTGGTAATTAAAAGATCCTGATAAAGGAACATGTATTAAATAAAGTGTATAATATACACCGAAGTGAAGTTCTTAGCAAATAACATAAAAACAGTGTGAGTTAACTAAGTAGTACATTTAGGCGATTTTTGTATCATCAAACAAACGATGAAAGTGACTAAATTTATTCAACAAAAATTAAAAGTCTCAAAGTCAAATGATTTTTCTCGAATGTTCGTAGTAAGCACTTCATGTAAAAATTTTCAAATGGCCGGTCCTTGGGGTCGGCCATATAAATATCTCTCAATACTTGCATCAAATGTTGTAAAAGTCCCAAAGTCAAATGATTTTTCCCAAACGTTCGTAGCATGCACTTGATGTAAAAATTATCAAATGGCCGATCCCTGGAGTCGGCCATCTAAATAACAAGCATTATTTGCATCAAAAGTTTTACGATTTTCCACCGACGAAATTTGTTCAACAACAATTAAAACTCCCAAAGTCAAATGATTTTTCTCGATTGTTCGTAGTATGCACTTTTTGTAAAAATTATCAAATGGCCGTTCCCTGGGGGTAGGCGATATAAATGACAAGAATTGTTTGCATCAAATTTATTCAGCAATAATCAAAAGTCCCAAAGTCAAATAATTTTCCTCGAATGTTCGTAGTATGCACTTGATGCAAACAATTTATTCGCGTGAAGTTTATCCTAAACTATCCTAAAAAAAAAATATTATCGTTTAGGAAAAACTTCTTTGCGCAAATGTGTGAAGTTTTTCCTAACTTTTAATAGCTTTGCATGTGTTCGTGATTATAATTTACTTAATTCAAATTAACCGATAATCAGCATTATATAAAGAAGAAAACGCAATTCGAATTACATAGTTTATAAAATGAATATGGCCTAAAATGAGCCCAAACCTAAACTTTCCTAAAATGAGAACATCATCATTTGAATAATAAATAAAAATCAAGCGAAATACCTGATGTTGTTTTTCACAGCAAATTTAGTTTGAAGCCTAATATTTTAGAAAGGGTAAAGAAAGCTTATAGCGGCGCTATACACCTTTGGTTTTGAACCCCATATCTTATACTGGCTCTATGCTTCAATGATAAGGCCCATACTTTTATATGGGATTGTTGTTTGGTGGCCAGCCTTAAATAGTAAGGCTAACCAAAAGTTGCTAATGAAAACTTAGAGAACTTCCACCTTTTCCACCCTGCACTCAGCAGTACACCCACTCAGGCATTAAGGATCAAATTCATTTCCATGTGGACCTATAGTAATACAGGACACTCATCTTTATTGTGTAACAGAGATATCCTTGGTACCACCGATTACTTGTTTCCATTACCATTTTTTGAGGAAAGGTTTCGTACTGATATTCCCTCCTAGGGACCTTAAAATGAATCTCATCTCAAACGAAATCCAGGAAAAAGCACGGAGACATGAAGAAAGGTTCCGCCAACATGTGAACATTGAGGCAACTCAGCTCCTAAGCATCACGAATTTAGTACACAGACTTAAAAGAACCAAACCTTTTGAGCTGGTGTGATTGTCAGTTTAAGCAGCATTGTGCTGATCTAAAATCCACGACAAAGATGTGGTTTACTTGAATTTACCAAACACTATGGAATGCCAATGGGAAGAAGCCATAAATTAATTTAAGTTAGTAAATTAAGTCAGAAACAAATTGCTCATTAGTTCAGGAGACTGGATTGTAATTAAATTGTAATTACGTAAAATAATTAAATAAAATTTATTTTAAATAAAAAATAAAAAATATTCCCTCCAGAGAGGACTAACTTAGTGAAGAGATGTTGTACCTTAAAATTTTAAACTTGTTCACGGATGGTTCGAAAATAGATTGGTTGGTTGGTTGGTTGTGGTGTTTTCTTTGAGAAACTAAATGTGAACCTCCCGTTTCGCCTACCCGATTATTGCAGCATTTTTCAGGCTGAATTAATTGCGATAATTGAGGCCGAGGATTGGTTGAGATATAATGTAGTATCTGTAAGGGATATCCGCGTTTTTACGGACAATCTATGACCATATTTTCTTACGTCGAAGGTAACCCAGAGCAGTCTCTCATCTCTTAACGAGACGGCAGATCAGTTTAACATTCACTTAACGTAGATGGCAAGGCACTTCAGCGTTGCGAAGAAAGAAAGGGTACTACTAGAGGGTAGAGACTAAGCGTGTTTGGTATAACAAAATCATGTTACAGTTTCTGTTTATGTCTTACTTAAATTTCCCAAGCATTTTCCGCAACTTAGAAAAACCGGCAAGCGAGTAGAAATGCTTCAACTGTTTTATGAAAATAAATCTTCAGTTGGTTGCTCTCAAAGAGCATTTCGATCAAAATGTCGTTGTCTAAAGACGCCTAGAAGAGAACGAGACGTTTATCAAGCGAGAATATTGATATTGTGTGTGACGATGTCAATGAAAACGCGGGAACATCAACAAGAAAACGTGCACCGCAATTGGTATGTTATCGCACCCCTTTGCGTCAAATTTTGAACAAAATTAGATTAACATACAGTTTAATGCCAATTACCCTCGCCAATTAAATCGAACCAATTTTTTGGTTGAAAATTATCATGAGCGATGAACCGCATTATTGTTCAATTGCAGTACAAAATAAGCAAAACAGTTTACTAGGTATCCGAAAATCCTCGAATTATTCACGAGAATGCTCAATTCAACAAAAAAGTAATTCTGGTGCGAGATTTGTTCGAAACGAATCATTAGACAGTACTTTTTTGTATTTCACGAAGGGAAGGCTGTTACTGTCAATGATAATCGCTAGAGAGACAACGTGATGCTATGCAAATTTTTTGGTACAAGAAGTGGGCGAACTTGGTATTGAAGGCCTTTAATTTAAGCAGGACCGCAACGGGCACATGCTACACATTCGGCCAAACAATGACCATTTTACAAACAAATGTTTCGTGGAAGTGTCATATCAACGTTCGGCGATATTATGGCCACTTACATTGCCCAATTTGACACCATTACACTTTTTGTGGGTCAAGTTGCCAACATTTCGACCGAAATACTGCCGCCACGCCATAAAAAATGCTCAAAAATGAACAGAAATTTACATCAATGCAAGAGGTGGCCACCTGGCGGACACATTTTTTCTTAAGAATTTAATTTGTCTGTCTGTAAATCAATTGATTTTTTCGGCTTTTTTATAGACAAATATATTAATTGTTCATGGCAATACCAATATTTTCGATTTGGTAAATCAGAAAAATACAGAGGCCAATCCTTCATAACATTTCTACTGAAAAAAAAAGAAATATCATTCCCCCTCCCGTAATTTTCGCCCAAAGGGGCAAGAGTTATACCATTGTTTTACTCTTCAAACATATAAATGAGGATTCTCCATGTATTCCAAAATATTATACTAAACACCCTTAGTCTCTATAACTTTTCAAATGATGATGTTTTTCTGTTAATTTACATTCACAGTTACTCAAAAATACACTTAGGATTTTTGGCCGGTGTTTCTAAGTATCGGGAAACGTTCGGAAATTCAACGTATGGTTTTGATCATTAGTATTTTTAACAACATAAATTATCATACAGAAATTAATAATGGAATATTGAAAAAATATTACAGATAATATTTAGACGTATCAATACAAAAGTTTTAATGTCCTTTACTTAATAATGACAATAATTTATTCGTTAATGCGTAGTTTTACTCATACATTCTCACAATTTGTGGTTTTTGTGATTTTAGGAAAGTTTAGGAAGAAATTCACATTCATAAAAATTTTCAAATGGCCGGTTCTTAGGGTCGGCCATATAAATAACAAACAATATTTTCACCAATTTTTGTAGGGTTTTCCGCCGACGAAATTTGTTCAACAATAATTAGAAGTCGCAAACTCAAATGATTTTTGTCGAACGTTCGTAGTATGCACTTAATAATTATCAAACGGCCGGTCCCTGGTGTCGGCCATTTAAATAACAAGCAATATATTGATCAAATGTTATACGATTTTGCACCGACGAAATTTGTTCAATAAAAATCAAAGTCCCAATGTGAAATAATTTTTCTAGAATGTCCGAAGTATGCCCTTGATGTAAAAATTATCAAATGGCCCGGTCGCTGGGGTCGGCCATATAAATCACAAGCAATTTTTGCATCAAACGTTGTACGATTTTCTGCCGACGAAATTTGTTCAACAATAATCAATAGCTCCAAAGTTAAATGATTTTTGCCGAAAGTCCGCAGTATGCACTTGATGTAAAAATTATCAAATGGCCGGTCCTTGGGGTCAGAAATATAAATAACAAGCATTATTTGGATGAAATGTTAACGATTTTCCGGCAACGAAATTTGTTAAACAAAAACTAAAAGTCAAAAGTTCAAATGATTTTCCTTGAATGTTCGTAGTATGCACTTGATGAAAAAGTTATGAAAATATTGTTTGTTATTTATATGGCCGACCCCAGTGGCCGGCCATTTGATAATTTTTACATCAAGTGCGAACTTTCGAGAAAAATCATTTGACTTTGGGACTTTTGGCTTTTATTGAACAAATTTCTTCGGCGGAAAATCATAGAACATTTTATGCAAATATTGCTTGTTGTTTATATGCCCGACCCCAGGGACCGGCCATTTGATAATTTATATATTAAGTGCATACTACGAACATTCGAGAAAAATCATTTGACTTTTGGACTTTTGATTTTTGTTGAATAAATTTCGTTAGCGGAAAATCGTACAACATTTGATGAAAATACTGTTTGTTGTTTATATGGCCGACCCCAGGAACCGGCCATTTGATAACACAACGGACGTTCGAGAAAAATCTTTTGACTTTGGGGCTTTAGATTTTTGTTCAACAAATTTCGTCGGCGCAAAAATCGTACAACATTCGATGCAAAAAATGCTTTTTATTTATATAGCCGACCCCACGGACCATCCATTTGATAATTTTTACTCAAGTGCTTACCAAGGAAATTCGAGAAAAATGTACTACATTTAGTGCAAATATTGCTTGCTATTTTTATGGCAGACCCCAGGGACCGGTCATTTGATAATTTCTACATCAATTGCATACTACGCATTCGAGAAAAATTGTGTTTGATTTCTTTATTGAACAGAAACCGTCACTGAATTGCATTATAATCTATTAGGTCATTGCTTGCTTCATCCACATTCAGGCGTATAATTTGTAATACCACTACATAAAAATACCTATACATAAGTAAAATTTGTTATTTTTTGTGCTATGTTCTTCACAGTAATTAATGTATGGTATTGTAGCCGCACTCTGCATATTGCGAAAACCGTCAAACTATCATCAAACAGCAATAAAAACTATCAAAAATTATTTCTAGATAACCTAAATATATAAAAATAATTCTTAAAGGTTTTGTAGAAGCTGTGAATTAGTGAATCGTAACACTAAAATCTGTAAATTTACAGCTACATAGCTTCATTAATTTCTACTAAATATATAAACAGTCAATACAAATTTGCCAATTTCAACTGTGTAGCGATTTGTATGCTCTTCACCTTAATTTGTATTACTATGGGGTACACACAAATAAGCAACTTGCGAGTTGAAATTCTTATTTGGGCTTACTCTTCTGATTTTGCTACATTCTACACAAGTAAAATATTCAAAAAAAAGTTGCGACGAATATTTTCAGCTCGCAAGACAGAAAAACAACAAAATCACATACTAGGCATAAAAAATAACTTTGTATTTGAATGACATTTTTCAGACATATGAAGTTAGCCCAGGATTTTATTTCAGGGAATAAAAAAATTTAATCAGGCAATACTAATCAAATTATAACACATACATATGATCTGGTGTGAAGTTATCCCGCCCAGGATTTTATTAAATTTAATTAAAATAAATATATTTTGATTAAAAATTTTTAAATAGGCATACAAGCCGCTGACTTATCCTCAACTCAACCCTGACCCTACCTCAACTCAATTCAACTCCAACCCCACTCAGACCTTACCTCAACCCCAAACTCAACGCACAACTCAACTTCCAAGCCGACATGGGCTGAAAAACCATGTCTACATGAACTGAACTTAAATAAGTTGAAGCTAACTCAACACTTAATTCAAACCGCAAATAAATTCGCAACTTAATTGCTCGATCAACCCTAATTCAATCCCAATTCAACCCCCAAAACGACCCCCAACCCAAACTCACGCTCGAATCAATCGTCAAACCCGCTTATTCTAAAGAGTCAGTGTGGATGGAATGCCGCTTGTTAATATTCACATTGTTTAGGCTAATATATGGCAGGTAACCGATCCTCTTCCAAAGTTCAGATTTGCGATTTTTTATTTTTTTTTTTTGTATATCAACAAGCCGTTCTCAAAATACTGTGAGTACAGACGTTTCTCTGGGACATTATTTTGGTTTCTTTTTCCCACTCAGAGACCTTCAACACGTTGAGAAAACTTCTTTTGGACAAATAATAGTTTTGGTCATTATTGGCAAAACTTTGGGCCATGTGGGCCGGAGTTAATAATACAAAAACAATAAATTTTATTGTTTTATAATGTAATCTAACCAAATATGCCTAACAATAGATACAAATAATAGCATTGAAAAAAATTTGGTTCTAAAGAAATCGTAGAAATCTTTAACTTTAATACTTATAGTTATAAGAAGAGAAATCTTTAATTTTAATACTAATTAATTATAAATTAAATTCGAAATTAAAAAATATTTACGAAAAATTTAAACAAAATTAGAATTTCTTCATAAACAAGAATAAGAAAAAAATCAACGGATAATAGTTCTCCCAACATCCGTTCGTAGAAATCTTGTAGGGTTAATTAGAATATCATTGAGACTCGAAAAGGTATCATAAAATTGAAGGGACGTTCTTACAGCTAAACGGAAGACGTTTTTCATGATTTACTCAAAAAGCCTTAATAAAATCGTCATCTAATTCATAAATCAGTACTTGATGATTTCACTTTTCAGGTTTATGTGAAGAGTTTGTTCTTTCCTAAGAACAAAGTCGTTGACTAACTCGGGTAAGTGTCGTTAAATATATATAACAAAACATTTTTAAAGCTCGGCCACAATAGATTATTTGTTTAAAAATGATCTTCTAAATATTAGATGCATTCAAAATACGAATTTCAGCTTTGTAGTAAATCAGATTTGTACTAAAAGTAGACATATTTTCTTTATCTAGATTATATAAATCTACAAAAAAAAGCAATTCCTCGCAAAGCTAGCTCAAACTACATTTCTTTTATTTTACGTTTTGGGCTAGCTGGGTTATAAACAGCTCTCGGGGCGTAATAATTTTAGATTCAAATATTTAAAATTAGTACATATTAGTATAAGTAATATTTACTACTTATAATATTTAGTACACGAGCAAAAGTTATTTTTGAAGTGGTAAAATGTAACTTTTATTTATGTACTAAAAATTATATGTTCTAAAATTACTTATTCTATAAATATTTTGCTCTGCATGAAATAACTGTTTTCTGATAATATATATAATTTAGATATAACAACTATTTCTACTTTTAGCACATATATTATTTAGTACAATAGAATAAGCATGATACCAAGTAAAGTTTTTTAATGTGTTTTTATATTTAGTAGATGATCCCATTTCCATCGGACATGTGATGGTTTTCATCAAAATCGGTTAAAAAAATCAAATTCCATACTAATTGGCCATAGTCAAGAGCTTCATCTAAAATTTATTTCTTAATACGATTCCCATCGAAACACCCAGTTTTGTACTTTGTTTCGGTCGACCGGGACCAGAGCACCCTGTATTTTATAGAGCCATAATCAAAAAATCTGAGCTTTTATAAGGGAATTAGAAACGAGGAAAAAACGAAACTATTCATAGTAAAATACACAAAACATATGGGAAATCACTTTTTTTCCTAAGACAAATTTTTAAATGAAAACGTTACAAATTCTTAATTATGATTTCTGAAGTACTTTCATAAATGTTTGAATTTCAATATGCATGAATATCGTTTAAGTAAATCGTTTTCATTTTCTTGTAATAATTGATTTATTTAAACCAAAATATTAAAATAAATTCATAACAACAGCATTCTGGTCAAATTGAAATAAAAGCTTACTACGATTCGGTTGGTCATTAAGTCAATATACATTACATAGATGGCAGTGATGGCCGTAAAAATTTGGAAAAATCGTACCAAAAATTACCACCATTTCAAATTCAAAAATTGTAGGAAAAGCAAAACAAATTCACAAAATATAGGAACGTGTGATAATTTTGCGATTAAATAATTTTTTTTCGTAATTTTCTTTTACCATTTTAGACATCTTACGTATACTAGTAAAACTAAAGATAAATTTAGCAAGTATTATTTTAATTTGTCAGAGCCAACTTTGATGTATTTTTCAAAATGAAAGTTCGAAAAAATATATTTTAGAAATAATTTAATTTTAATATTTCTGCAATTAATATTTACTTAATACCAATATGGCCTTCTTGTATATTGTTCTTAAAGATATGTAGAAAACTTTTCTATAAACATTTTATAATATTTTTGCTTTTTTCATTGAAAAGCTGGAAGCTAAACAACATCACTTTTAATATGGATTCCTATGGAAATCAGTGAAAAGTTATACCACTAAAAAGCTTCTAAAAATACGTCATTAAGATTATGGCTCTATACTCTAGAAGGCTCTGCCGGGACACGTAAACTTACTAACTGTGTTTGTTTCTTTAGTAGGCCGCATAAAAATTTCACTTCAATAAAATGTATCCCTACTATCAATTTTAGAGAGGTTGGTCAACAAAATTCTTCGTATATTCGGACACTCAATAGAGTATAATGTCCACACTGTAACGTTTAGTGTAGAAATTAAGTTGATGATTGTTTGACAACATCGACATGTCAATATTAATTTTTGTATAGCTTCAATGATGATTACTCCAAGAAGTCTTAGATTACATCACAAATTAGCTATTAAAGCACACGGCCTCAGGACCTAGTAACTTATATACTCGTACAATTTTAACATGTTCTAATACACCCTAACAATGGCAATTACTATAGTCAATATTAAGATGGTTATAGCATACGACAATTTATAATAATTTAAAATATACAAAAAAAAATTGTTGATACACAAAAATTTTGGTTTTCACGAATAATATCCAAAATTGAATAAAATTTAGTCTAAATGTATGTCTGGTAACCAGTTTTATGGATTTTATGCCAATAAATTCAATTTGATTAAAATAGCAGCATCTAAAAATGAAACAAAATGTTTTACATGCTGTTTTTTTATCGCTTTGAGATATTAGTTAGATCGGATGCATGACGTACGTACAAAAAAAAAAAATTATGCCAATATAAAGAAAACTTTAGATTTGGGAATCATGAAAATTGATTTTTGATTTATTGGCAATATAACAGTGCTAAAGCAATTCATGTATTATATGGTACATTCATACGAGTATAAAACTAAAATTAATGTTTTCATCTAAAGAAGTGTTCAGTATTTTTGATTAATTCTTTCATTTTATTGCTGTCGTAAAATGTATCAAACATAATATTTTTAAGAATTGAAAATGAGAGTTGAATACATAATTTGCGTCCTCCCAAATCTTGTACACTTCAATTTCTTTTTGTTTTCAAGCTTTACTGTGACTGTGAGCAAACCTGTCAATTCTATTAGCCAGGTATACCATACCTATTATACATCTACTATTAAATTGGCTTTGACTTTCGAGTTAAACCTTTTTTATTTGTATTTAAAAACTATTTAAAAAAGAAACATTTTTTTAATCGAATATATGGCAGCAGAAGGTACTGTGAGGAGCAGAAAGCAGTGCATTAATCACAAAAATAGTAATAATTCGTATACCTTCAGTTGATTCGATCAATTGAATGAAAGTTGTGTAGTACAAGTTACCAAACATCCAGAGACCTCTGATCGATTGTGTTTATTCATCAACTTGTTGAGACGATTTGTTGAATTTTGTAAGTATGGATGTACAAAACTTCTGTGTAAAATATGAAATTACCAATTCCACAAATAGATGACCGCCATTTAAATGTTACAACTGCTGTAAAGTGTATACTTTATTTTAAGAAAAGTGAAGCCTAAAAAAATTATTGGTAGTGTTGAATTGCGTTCATTATGGTTGCATAACTTAAATAACATAAGATACCTATCAACATATGCACAACGCACATAAGATAGTCACTTATTGCCACACAAAAATTACTGCAGCTATAAATATTAGACTCTTAATACAAATGTCGATAAGCAAGTGTCTTGTGTAAACGAACAATTATTTGTCGTTTACTGTTCCTTCGTTATAAAATTTATATATTTAAATTTCGGGGTAGGCGCAAACTGTAAAAAATTAATTCAAATTGGAGCTTGGTTTACACAGAACTATTTTTTCACTTCCTTTTTTTCACGGAAACAGAATCGAACCCCTGGTTAATATAATTTGGACTAATGATTTTTTTCTACTTTTTCAGGTTGAGACATTTCCATCAGTAAAAAGCCAAAAAATGTAAAAATTCTCTTACATACAGCCATACTTATTCAACAATTTTTTTGATTAGGATCATAAGTGTTAATCGCTAAAGAAAATACAAAAAAATTAAAAACTAGCATTTTGTCTTTAATTTAATAGCAATTTTGTTGCTTAAATTGCTATGAAATGGAACAATTTTTTCCGAAAACTTGGTATAGGTACTTTGGAATAAATAAAACATACAAAGGACAATAAAAATAAATCAATTCGCAATTCCCTAGGAAAACCAAAATAGTGCCATGATCGGAATACATAGTAGTCCTACAGATTTTGTTTACAATTTACAAACGAATTTTCATTGTTTACTAAATTAGGTAAGAAAATTGCTAAAATAGTGAAAACCGAAAGTTTCTAATTAACGATAGCTAAAATATCGTACATTTACTAAATATCAAATTTTAATAGTTTTAATAGAAAATTTCAATTTATTGTTGATAATTTTGAATGTAAGATGATAAATTGAAATTTTGTATTAAACCTGTTAAAATTGTATATACATAGTATTATATAGAAAATGCACGATATTTTAGCTATTGTAGGTTAAAACATACGTTTTTCACTATTTTTGCAATTTTCTTACATAGTTTGGTGAAAAATGATAATTCGTTCTCCATGTGTACCGGCGTTTTAAGTAGAGTTTGATGTGTACAACCAAATTTTTCATTTTTGGCTGTTCGGTCAGGTTTGACGTATATTTAACGAGGTGAAGTTAGCAGGAAATGAGTTTGACGTAAAATATTGTGATTTTTTTTTCATTTTGCCCAGACCGAACACGTCCATAGACGCCGCTAATTTGACATTTATTTATATGAAAAATGTTGTTTGAGTTTTTACAATAAAACATTTTCATATAAAACTATTTGTTTAATGATTTATTACGTTCAAATTTAGATTTTTTTTTTACAATTGTCTTTCTCATATGCCCATTTGGATGTAAAATTCAACTAAAATTAGACGTTTTCAAGCATTTACTTTAAAAACAACAACAATAAATATTAATTTCATTCATTACCTCAAAAATACAAACTGCTAGTTTAACGCCGCTCTATGTGTTCGCTCTTATGGAAATACATGTATTCTAATTTAGCGCCGCTGTTCGCTCCGTCAATGTGTTTGGGGTATAACGGTTTTAAGAATACAAATTTATGATTTCACTATTACTATCACGAAAATATTGTACATTTCGAAGATTTTCGTGATGTTTGAAGTTAGGGCATTTAAAATGGTGAAACAAAACTGTTCCAAATGAAATTAATGATATATGTATATAAAAATCACACTTTAAATTACATATTGGATTAATTATTTTCCCATCATTACAATTTTAACAAATAAATATAAAAGTTAGATAGGCAATATAGCTTTATATAACAAATTTGTATTATATGGAATCACAGATTCATTTTTGTCAGCTATAGCCAATTGGCATTTGCGAAAAATCTCATACCTTTTAAGGTGGATTTATATTATCAGTTCCTACTCGTATCGTGCCAGACAAAAAAAACATTGTTACATATAATTTCTATATGAGTATTTATATTATCCTTTCCTTTCCGTTCCTACTCGTACCGACCCAGACACATATTGTTGAAAAGAATGTTTTGTATGATATCTGAAGGCGAAAAAATACGAAAGAATAGCGAAACAAACAAAAATTGTAAATTGCTACTACCCTCCCGGCGCAAAAATGTATACATCAAAAGTATTTCGTTTACGAACAGTTCACGAAAGGTTCTTATTGCAACACAACACACTACTACATTTACATTCTCTATACACAGTGCTGTCAATGATATCTTGCGGCTTTGTATTATTTTCAAATTGTTTTGTACAAATTAAATTAAAGTTGTCGTATTGTGAAAATATAAAAACTTCTGATAATTATTGTTAGTTTTTCGTGGCATTCAAGAGCAGCCTATATCCATAATATCATATAAAAATCATTATAATGAATATTTTGAAAGGTATTTAAGTAATACTCGAAGTACTTCATCTATGATTGAAACATTTAATTTCATTTCAGAAAAAGATTAATTAACAAATTTGGCACGTTGTGTCTTGTGTTGCGGCTTATTTGAAGAAAAATACTAATAAAAGATAAGATTGATTTAAAAAAATGGTTTTATTCTAATTAAATGGGGCAATTCGCACTAAACCGTTCGTCAATGTTACGCTTAAGCAGTTCGTAAACATTACGTTTAAGCGTAACACTTTTATACATACTAATACATACACAAGTCTTCGCAAATTTGTTTCACTTCTCATGTGACAAAAGTACACATTACGTACTATATTCGTACTGTTTTAGTGTAACGTTTACGAACACCTTAGTATAGCAAAGTCTTCGTAAACCGTACGTTTATGATTCACCAGGGTATCGATTTTGGTCGCAAAATGAGGATTGAGGATTGAGAATTTTGTATATGTACACGGCGTATAATATACATTTTGCTATTGTGTGCCGTCAAATATTTTTATTGTATTAGTGTGTTTTCTCACGATGGTAAGTATCAAAAATAAGCTAAGCGGGTGAAATCGGTTTAACTTTTTTGTTGCTTCCGCTCGCCTTGAGTTATTTTTCCCTACCTTTTAACATGAGGAATTCATGTTTTTCTATCTATTGTTGTTGTAAACGAGACATTCATTTTACTTCGTTACTAAAAATCCAAAACAATATACGCAATCAATTGCTCGTGGTGATCTTCAATATAAAAAACAAAAAGCAGCATAAATAAATGGTTTTTAATTTTTACATTCTTCGTCGACCACATTCATAATATTTTTAACTTTTTTTTTTTTTTTTTTGAGTTATGTGAGAATAAACATTTGAAAAATCACAAAAAAGAAAACAATTCAGTGTTATCTCATGCGCACGAAAGGAATGTTGTACATAGTTTTATTTCCAGTAATTTTCTGCAAAATTTAAAACTAATAAAATTGTTAATTAAATAATGATTTAAAGATAAATAAATATTAACTAAAAATGGAAAATAAGTCAGATAAATATTGATAAACTATAATTTTATTAATAATTTAAAATGATGATAAATCACACGACGTACATCCACCTTTCCTGTGCTTGAATTAACACTAAGCCAAAATAACTAATTTACTTCTTATTTTTTCCACATTATATTTTATATCCCTCTTTTTCATGTAATTTTATCTCTCTTATTTGCATCATGTTAAACAAAAAACTTAAAAAAACGCCCATTAGACACTGTCAAAAGTGCGTATTTTTTAGTTTTTTGTTTAATATAACATGGCACAACCACAAGGTTTTTTTGTTTAACATCGGATAAGAGGGATAATGTGAAAAATATAAGAAGTAAATTAGTGATTTTAACTTTTAGTGTTGATCCAAGCGCAGGAAAGGGAGTATGTACGTCGTGTACTTTTTCTAACTTAAAATTATTAATAAAATTATAGTTTATAAATATTTTTATGATTTGTTTGCCTTTTTTAATTAATATTTATTTATCTTTAAATCATTATTCAAGTAACAATTTTATTAGATTTAAATTTTGCAAAAGATTACTGGAAATAAAAATATGTACAACCTTTCGTACGCATGAGATAACACTGAATTTTTTTTTTTTATATTTCAATTGTTTATTCTCTGTTTTTCTCTATTCTTTCGACATTAATACAATTTACCAATACTTTTGCCTTCCGGTAATACTCAACTCAATCCTCAAATTGCGACCAAAATCGCTGTCCTGGTCTGGAGGTTAAACATTTTTGTTTTTTTGTGTGTTATGTTTACTCTATACGTAACCAAAAGATACGAATATATATGATAATCATACGAAGAAAATGCCTGAATTGAAAGGTACGGAAAGTGTAAAGGTGGATTTATATTATCAGTTCCTTTCAGTTCCTACTCGTATCGTGTCAGACATCATCAATTTATACTATCCGTACCTTTCAATTCAGGCATTTTCTTCGTATGATTATCATTATATATTCGTATCTTTGGGTTACGTATAAAGTAAGGATAACACACAAAAATACAAAAATGTTTTAGTAGCAATTTACAATTTTTGTTTGTTTCGCTATTCTTTCGTATTTTTTCGCCTTCAGATATCAGACAAAACATTCTTTTCAACAATATGTGTCTGTGTCGGTACGAGTAGGAACGGATAGGAAAGGATATTATAAATACTCCTATAGAAAATATATGTAACAATGTTTTTTTTATCTGACACAATACGAGTAGGAACTGAAAGGAACGGATAATATAAATCCACCTTTACACGTATATTTTAAAATTAGAAAGTAGACATATGAATTAACAAAATATCCCAAGGGATAGCACATGTAAATACAAAAATTTGAAAGAAAATATCCTTTTGTTCTAGTTATGTAGTAAAAGAATAAAAAAAAACAGAATGCATATAAGTCGTGTTTTCCATGAGAACTGCACTAGAACTCGATAAATCCCTTTTATTCTATGTAAAGAGAAAAATTAATAAATTTATAAAGTGCTAATGTGTAGTGCATTTAACATGAATACACATTTTAAGTTGTTACAGCATTAAATAATTACAATTATAGCTTATTTTTTAGTTACACTTGATAAACCCATGAATTTATCGAGTGTAGTTGCGTGTAACGACGTCAGCAAGAAATAAGAAAATGTTGATGAAATAACTGAAGGGGGAAATTTTTAAACTTAAAATGTGTATTTGTGTCAAATTCACTACATATTCGCGCTTTATGAATTTATTTTTTCTCGGTTTACATGGAATAAAAGGAATTTAAAATTTATCGAGTTCTAGTGCAGTTCTCATGGAAAACACGGCTATAGCTAGGTAGTTATGTACATTGTTATCTCGAAATACTATATACAGAAACAAAAAAAAATAGGTACGCTTTTTTCGATGTTTTTTATTAATAAAAACATCAACAGAAAATATTCAGTTTTATGAATACATATCCTTATGAATTTATGTAAATAAAACAAAAATTTAAATTATTTCATTGCGAAATGCAAAAGGAAACAAAAAAACCATTATGAAAATTTTAGTAACGTTCCGTTGCGAAAATTTTCGTAATCCGATTTCAAGAATACCATTTTAGGGTTTTCGTAATACTTTAACACTAACTCGCAATACGAAAGTTTTCGTAATAGTTCAAGAATAGCACCTCAGAAATTCTCTCTGTATTAAGAAACAACGTAAGGGTGAGTTGGTTAATAGAAAATCACATAAAAAAAATTTAAAATTTCTCTATTCTCACTACCATTACATAATGGTCATAATAATTGAATAGATCACGGCCAGTAATTTCATATATGAACATAAACATTAGTTGTTTTCCAATCGACCAACCGCATGCACCCACCCGCTAGCAAACCGCCAGTAGAAAGGCTTTTATCCTTGATATGGTCGATTGAAACGATTAAAATGGATGATGCGTATACGTCGTATAATCGTATATGTTTTGCAATTGCTGTCAAAATTTTTGGTGCGACGAACAAAAATATTTTTTATTAACAACTGAACCGACGTATTGACAAATGCGATAGAGAAATTTTTATTTTTGACACAACAAAAATAAATATTTTTGACATAAAAAAGCGGTTTACCAAGCGGTTCTACACTCAACCGTCTAGCGACGAAATTATGCGTAACTGCTTCTAACTGCTCGTGAAAAATAACAAGGGCAGTTACAAGTAGTTCATTGAGCGACGACAACAGCCTTTCTACTAGCGGTTTGCTAGCGGGTTACTTGCGGTTGGTCGATTGGAAATCAACTAATGGGCCTGATTCTGGAACGATAAAATTCATGTTATGTCATTTTATTTCTCCGCTTCCTATATGAATTTGTATTAAAAAAACAAAAATAACATAACATAACATAAAATTTTGGAAGACAGAATCGGGCCTAATATGTGCGTAAAAAAAATAAAAGCAGGTTACTTAGTTTTTAAATTTTTAGAATTTTTTTTAGTCTGTAGTAAAATTAGAAAAACGATATGTACTACAAATTGTACCAAAACTCTAAAAATACACGCCTGATTTTTATAAATTAGAGCCTTAAACTACCAGCAAAAAATACGCTGTGCAATGGCGAAAACTAAATCAAAATCAGTTAAATAGTTTCTGAGATTGCGCGAATCAACAGACAGGTAGAATGATGGACACCTTACTTTATATACATATGTAGGGATAACATATTGAGTCTAACAGACTCAACGCATGCTTTTATGTTTATTTTTAAAAATAGGCCGGTTATAGGCCTACATTCGGTACAATAAAAAAATATTAGTAGGTATTTAAGCTCAATTCTCATAAAAATGTATTTTTCGGTTATTTTTTGGTAGAATTGGTAGATATATTGATACTAACTCACACTAACTCGTTCGATACAAGGATCTCCTGGGAAAAACGTCCACCACAGCCCAGGTTTGTTGTTGATGACACCAATTGAAATAATAAAAGATTAGAAAGAAGGACTGAAAGTCAAAGTTTGCGTTTCCCGAAAATATTAAGAAATTTTCCTTCAGTATAGCTAGCGGCAACATACAGATATTTTTGCCCTTTTCGTCTTGCTGAATGTTCGTTCAAAAAAATTTCTTGGTACTTATTATTAAAATTCTTCATAAAATGATTTAGGTAATTCCTTCAAAGGACAGAACAAAACCAAAAAAGTTAAATATTTTAAAATTCATAAGAAAAAAATTAAGCATGGTAACCAACCAAAAGGATTTAAATGCACAAAAATAATTTGTTTTAAGTTGTCCAAAAATATTCCAAAATATTTATTATTTAACTTAATTACTCAAAATAAAACGAGAAATTTAGTAGGTGTATCTATATTTAATCCTCTTTATTTCTGTTGTTTGGAAAGACGAAACGTACAAAGGATTTACATTTATTTTTAGAGAGTGAAAAATGGACACAGAAAACATTGGAATTTGAAAAAAAAAAATATTTAATATGGTTTATTATTAAAATTTTTTAATTAAAAAAATTTAACCAATTTTCTTGGGACTACTCCGCTCCCTAGTCCATGCAATCGCAAAATTATTTAGATTTTAGATAGTAATTGTTGAATTTTTTTGATGTGAGTAAGTAAAAAAATTGTATAGAAATCATGTTACGGAAACATATGTGCCAAACAAATAATATTGCATGTATGGATGTGTGAATATCGAACCAATGCCAATGTATTAAAGGCCGTTTTAGTATATTGCTACCTATGTATGTGTTATAGGATAACAAACAAAAATATTTCCATACAAATCGTAAAACGTTCTATGAAAAAAAAAAATTTTTTTTTGATATTTTTTCGTTTTGCATTTAATAACTTTTTAAATACGGCCAAAAATGAATTTTCATTCCATTCACAATAAACTAGGGTATTTTATTATAATATTGGGCAAAAAAATAATAATTATTGATGAATATTTTGCATATTTTCATTCAACGCCGTTTCACAGTTTTTTTTAAAATTTTTGGCTACAAAACAACGAGAGAGACTAAAATCAAACCGAGCAAACGGCGCAGTGGTTAAAGCTGCGGCGGTTGGATCGGGAGGTACCGGGTTCGAATCCCTATAGGGGTGGGATGCAAAAGCGATTTTTCATCATCTGATTACGATCGGTGATGAAGATGAACACATCTATGACCCCCTGTTGAGAGTGCAGAATCCATGGGCCGACCCACCTTTCATGTCAGCACTACAGGTTGGCATGAAGCAATGCAATGTGCAGGTGGTTTTCAAAGACGGATCTGTAGCCGCCCGTCCTCGATTTGGCTACTCCAGGCGTAAAGTAGGACGGTAAAAAATAAATCAAGAACAAACAACAACAACAACAACAACGACTAAAATCAAAACAAAACAAAAAATAAAAAAACAAAAAGTATGAAAATAAAATGATTTTGTTTATTTTCTTTAGTATTGCGTTGCAACTCCTAATGATCGGTTGTTCCAGTAAGATGTTATCTCCGAGGGTGGGGAAGTTTTTTCTTCAGTATATACGGAGAAAATAAAAAAAGCGAGATGGTTTATTTTAGTACTTTCCTTATTGTACGATTATGACATGAGAAATTCGTAGTACTTTTCTTATACATATATGTGAAACTTTTATTTATACGATCGATTACTAGAAATTATATAACATAATTAAAATATTATAAATTGATAAAACTATATATTCTAAAAATGTAAAAATTCATAGTAATGGATTTAGATATGTAAATTAGAAAATTAATTTTTACAAACTTTTTTTTTCTATTTCATATTTGAGTTTTGTACAATTTTAGTTATTTAATCGCAAAATATTATAATTCAATTACCTAAAAAAATGGAATGAAAATTCATTTTTAACCCTATTTAAGAAGTTTTAAATGCGAAACGAAAAAGTATCAAAAAAAAATTTTTTTTCTATAGAACTTTTTACGATTTGTATGGAAATATTTTTGATTGTTATCATATAACACATACAAAGGACACGAGATTTTTTTTGTGCTCACACGGCCTTTAATACATAGGCATTGATCGAACAGAAAAAACAAATAAATAAAACCTAAAATCAACCAAAACCAACACTAATGTACTACAAGCATGACTATAACCAATATTATAAATTGATTTTGCGCTTATACAAGATAGTATTTATGATCAATACATTATATAAATGAGGGAGAATAAACATACAAATTGTAGATAAAACAAAACAAACGAATTTTGGAGAGAAAATTTGTATACGTATATAATAATAAAAGAAACAATATACATTGTGCATCTCTTAACGGTTATTGCGGTTTTGCCGTGTGGGTTTTTTAGTTCGGTACCCTAAGTGCATTGTCGGTTGGAGATTTATAGCAGCACCCGGTCAGCTAATGGTGGCGTGAACGTGACAGACGCGGATCGTTCATCGGTGGCGTGAACAGATCGGGCCGATCTGAAATAAGGTATTGTCATCTATGGAAAAAACGAAAACTACTGCGAATACATTTTTTTTGAGTCATGTCATTGTTAAAAGTAAATTTGTATTTTATATTCTTATCATACCATATTATAATCTAATAGTTTTATAATATTGTGAGCTGAATTTGATTGACTGGTTTTCGAGTTTTCTTTCATTATATTTTTGTCATTATATAACGTTCTGGGTTTCAGCTGTTGTGTGGTGGTGCGATCTTACATATAATTTTTTTTTCGTTAATAATTTATCATTTCAGTTATTAAAAAATATTTTTCTCGAATCATTTTTTTTGTCGTTATTTTCAAAAAAAAAATTTAGTTTTTCTTACTGCTATTCATTTGCGCATATCTGGTCACAATAAATACTAACGCCACATTTTCTTTCCTTTTGCTTTTTGATATAATTCATAATGATTCTGTTGTTTATGTTTCGGTGAGTGATTGTTGTTTTAGTGGTTTTTCTGATTATTTTTGGTTTTGGGGATTTTCCTTCTAATCTACTGTCATTTTTTTTTCGGTGAGGGAGTGATTCCTTGTGGAGTGATTGAATGTGTTGTGAGATAGGGTCCCTGCAGCGGGTCGGTTTCCATCTCTTTCTGGTCGTGTTGCTCACTTCAGCAGGCTGTCGGAGGGAGCAGCACGATACATGTGTTAGTCGGTCCTAGAGATGACGGTTTCTGCCCCGTAAGGTATGGTCAGTGGCGAAGGCGTCCTTCCATCCATGATTGGCATCGGTTACCGCCGCGACCGGAAAGGCAATTCTAGTAGATGGGCGGAAGATAAGGGGCCTTCATAGCAGACTGGTCAGGGATCAATCAGGGCAGGACAGTCATCTCGACCGACTGCACCCAATTTATTATTTTCTTTCGCTCCTAAGGTGGCACACAGTGTTCCGTTTTCTCTTCTTTTATTTGCCTTTTATTTAATTCCTTTTCTCATGCAGTTATACAAGCATGGGATTATGTCTGGGAACCTCCATGATACACCGAGAGATTTAGCCAGCTATTAGGCCACACCAGGCCTTTGATCCCATATCTGCTAACAAAATCTTAGGATTTCGTTACAATATACCTACACTCAAATTCAAAAATGAAATTTTGCCACCAACATTTATATTATAAGCCCCGCCCATAGTCTTGTCGAAATTTTAACCTAACTTTTGTTCCACCAATTTCCGATTTGTTGTCAACACGACCATAGTAAATCTTATAATAAGTCGGACATTATTCCTGGAAATTTCATCCCTTAGGTAATGAAATCAGTGAAATGTCCGAAAAATACAAAAATTATCGGAAATAAAAATACTTGGGAATATCAGGATTTCAACTACTAAATTTTAATTATTAAAAGCAAAAGAAATTTTCATATTAAATTCGAGTAGACGTTATTCTTCATCAATCATTCATCGAAATCGTTTCAAACAGCTGCTTTTTACTATAGTGTCGCTTTTCCGATAGCTTAATTCTAATTTAATCATACGGCAGCAATCAGAAAGTTAAATTTTCAATAGTTTTTTTTATGAATAATTATTCATATTTATTTATTTATTATTAATATATATTTTATATTAATTAATATAATTTATGCTATTTTGGAGATTAAGGTGACTCAAGGTTTTTTTTACCGAAATGCCAAAAACAGATTTTGATTACTCTTGTTGTTCCTCTGCAGAAAGTTCTGTTGTGTTTTATAATTTAAATCAAAATAAAGCGAATATTTGGGTTGCCACTGTTCTGTTTTATCGGTAGACATGATTACCATCATTTTATTTTATGTTACAAGAGAAAGAGTAATGTATTCAGAAGTTGACGAATACTCGGAGTGTTGGTTAAGAAAATATATTTGTTTTACTTTATTTTGTAGGTCAAGCTCAAGATCGAAAAATTTACCAAGACAAGTATCAAAAAACAATAAATTACATACGCAATGGATTGTTGGGATCGATAATGATAAGCACAAATTATCGTGGAAATATTGCAAAATTACTTTTTTTGCAAGAAAATTTATTTTGGATTGTCATGCCAAAAGGATAACACATATCGAAGCTAAAAAACCGTTTAGTCACCGTCGTCAACGTACCATTATCTATACCAAAAACAAAATCAAGGTAATAATAATGAAAAACTGCCGATCCATCTAAATTATTAATTAATCCCTAACTTCAAAGGAACAACAAGAAATTAGAATTAATAATCGAATTTAAAAATAGATTGCCTGCCAACGTTTTAGGATTGAAACAAATGAATGTTATAAGTATTGAGAAAGTTCTGAGCAGACATAAGGAACCAATAATCCCAATTTTGCAATGTTTCGAATCCCATCCAGGCCTCATAACTAATGTTGAATTGCAGCATAACAACATGGATTCTATATTAAGTGGTCCTCAACAACAACAATTGATTTGTGGGTTGAAGTAGATAAATGTCGCGATTCAGCAGGGCGAAACCCTTACGGGGAGATTTCAAAGTTTACACTAAAGTTATTGTCAAACTCGAAACAGAATGCAATTTGACACATTAAATTCTCTACTAACGAAAAGAATCGGACCTACAGTTCACCTGCCGATGTTAACCAGAAAGTTGAAATTATGGCGGCTTACATATAATACTTAGAACTATTTCATCAATTAGACTAGGATGTTTAGTCCTAACTACAGTATACCAAATAAGCTTTATTTTAATAATAATTTTGTGTGTAAACTTAAATGAAGACTCAACTTAATTGCGAATATTTTTTCATGTAGAAGAATTTGTTTGTAACTATTACACATATTTTCTTAATTAATATTTTTCATTTATATATTATTTTATGTTATTTTTAATTAATAATTATTTTATTACAAACAAATTTTGTTATTTTGTATTTTACGAAAAAATAAAATAAATAAATTAAATAGGAATCCGATATACATGGGTTTCAGTTGTAGAAAAATGAGTTTACACTATTTGGTTCAAATTTCCAAATTTCAAAACGATTTGCTAAACAAATGAAATTGCTTTATCGTTATATTTTACTATCTAGCTTCGGTTTTATACCGCATAGTAGTACAATATTGTGCTATTACACTATCTGCGATGTGAAATCAAAAGTAATAAAAAAATAGATTATGTCAAACTGTCTAGAAAATACTACTTTCGCGAACATCTGTTAGAAAACATGACCTTGCAGAAGATACCACTAGTTGTCACTACTAAGATAATAGAAACCAGTGCTGAAGCTAGATGTCAATACTACTACTAATTTCTCTTATAATAATCCTGTTAAATTATTTTATAAAGGTAAGTGAGTGTTTTTTACGATTTAATGAATTATTAAAACCAATAATTAAAACAATCAAACAAATTTCCCTTATATTGAAAATGCCGACGTATTGGTGGAACTATGTACTAAAAATATAATATTATTAATTCCTAGTTTATCGGTTGTATCCATTTTTGTATTTGAAAAAGAATGGTACGATTCGTGGTGATAACCTTGCCTGCCACCTTTTGGAAAACGTGAAGTACTTTCATGTATCTATGAAAGTGAAGTACTTTCATGTATGTATTTTCTTTCTTTATAGCTCATGCTGTTGCTGAGTTTGGTTATGGGGGTTTCGCGCTACTGTCAATTGCTATGATTTCGCCCTAATAGAACCGCCCTATTTAATTTATTTCAAACTTCAGCGAGTTTGCCTTGACTGTGAAATCTTGAACAAGATTGCTGTGTATAAGTAATGGTATATTTTAAAGCGTACATGGCAATTAAGTGATTAACTTAACAGAATTGTACTTTGCTCATGCACAATTAATTTATTAATTTATATAAAAATGCAATCTTTTGATAGTCACAATCTAGTGGTGATTAGTAAATGAATAAAACTAAAAATTTAAACAATATACAAAACAATAATACATTAATACATTAAAATTAAACTACATCTGCAATGCATCAAACCATTCACATTTGAGTCACTAAATAAAAATATTTTGAAGCCAGATGAAAATTTATTAAGTTTCCGACAATCTCTCAATTCAACGGGAATGTTATTAAATATTTTCGGAGCAAGAATTAAAAATGAATTTTGAAAGTTGGTCGTTATAAATCTCTGAAGACGAATAAACTGAACATTTCTCAAATTGAAGCTGGTAGTGACATTTGGTTGATTGACATTAATGATGAAAAAAGCTTTCATAATTTTGGACTCAAATAAATGCTGAAAAGGAAGAATCTCCAAAGACTGCAGTAAAGGCCACGAAGCAGATAAACGCGGAGTATTAAGAATAATTCTTATAATATGTTTTTGAATTATAATTAGTGGATAAATTTTAGCATAATAAGTAGCACATTAACATAATATAGTTTTTCCAATTCATCGAATTATCAATGGTTAGACCGAGATATTTTAAAGATTGAACGAATTCAATTTTAAAACAAGCGTCAATACAAGCAGCCTGATCACAATTCACATCATAATAAATAATGATCGGATCTACAACAGTAGTAACTGAATGTTTGTGCTACGAATAGGGTGCTTATAGAGAAACACTAGGTCGTCAGCGAGAGCTATCAACTCAGAATTAAATCTAATATAAAAGTCACTCCAAGCGTCATTTATTTTAACAACCTGAGAGTTCAGATAAATCCGTTCAGATAAATAGGAACGAAACCACTGGAAAGTAACACCACGGAAACCAGCATAGGAAAGTTTATTTAATAAGACATTATGGTTTACCATATCGAATGCTTTCGTCAAATCTATAAAAATAGAGCCAACCGATTCTCTCTGATCCATACGTTTTGTTCTGTATAAAAAATTTGTATATCCTAATAAAGCGTTTTCAGTACTTCTAAATTTAGAAAAAAAATTAGTAATTCTTAAATGGTCTAGCTTTTGGAGGGCAATGAAATTGGTCTGTAATTAACAATATTTTTTTATCACCTTTTTTGAATATTGGAATAACAACTGCTTCCTTTATTCTGGAAGGAAAAATACCGGAAGAAAAACTTCAATTTGCAATGTATGAATAAATATGTACAACATAAATTGATAATTTCTTAACCAAGATATTACTAACATAATCATTGCCCGATGTGCAAGTCGGTTTGAGCTGAGATATGTTGTTTAGAATTTCAAACGAATCAGTTTCCCAGAAAACGCTAGATTTTAATTCCGAATTATAATAAATAGGATCAGAAACTAATTGGTCATCAGGGATAATAGTTTCTTTCAAATTAAGAACCGAGTTAACAAAATGATTATTAAATAATGTGGCTATTTCAAGTTGATCAGTTACTGATAAGAATCTTTCTTGCTTTCTTTGTTCAAAATTTCATTGGCTGCTTGCCAGCTATCTTTAATATATTTATTTTCATAAAATTTGGCTTCAAAGTAGAATTACTAGAATTTTTAGATAATTTTCGTTCACTAAACGTCTTGAAGTATTACCATCAATGCATTGTTTTAAGCGTGTAATGAAACAGTCATAAGCTTTGGATGCATTCATTTGGGAAATACGTAGCTCGAGCCAGGATTTCCCGGTTAACTCATCAAATAGATTTGAATAGTTAATAGTTTTAACATAACGTTTCAATTTAGATGTAAAAGGATTATGCGGAGAAATGAACATCACAGTCATTGCCCCTATTTTTATGCTGCTGAAAGATGAAGATCAACAGCTGCAGGTTTGTAAAGACGGCATTTCAGCAATGAAACGGGCAACGCATAAACAGAGGAATAGTAGCATGGAGGTCAAAAACGGTCTATGTAAGCTAGAAGAAGCCATAGACATACTTTCTATGCTTAAAAGGAAACGTTGGAGGGACTATCGAAGGGACAGCCAGACGGAGTCCCTGACATCGGTGGATACCGATGTAGCCCCTTCTACCGTGAACATTAACAAAAGGCGAGCAAAAACGAAACCCAGAAGGGGTTGGTCCGGACAGCGAAAAAAGAAAAGAGAAAGGGGAGGAGTTAGATCCGTGGACTGTAGTCCGGTCAAGGAAAACACCAGCCAAAAAGAAAAGACGAAGAAATAGACCGCAGAAACCCAAAATAAAACCGAAGGCCCTACTGATTAAAACCGGAAATGATCAAACTTATGCACAAGTGCTGGGTACGATAAGGGATAAGGTTAACCCGGAGGCTTCGGATACAGAAATCAGATATGTACGCCGTACCAGGGCGGGCGATGTCCTCTTGGAATTTGGCGCAAATATGGGAAATAAGGGAACCTTCTGCGAGGCCTTGAGTGGTGCCCTGGGAGAGACGGCAACAGTGCGAAGCCTGGAACCCAAAATCACCCTCAAAATCAGGGACCTTGACTGTTTGTCCACTAAAGATGAAGTGAAGGCAGCCATCCAGAGAGATCTTAAAGATTTCTCTGGGGAGCTGAAGGTGCAAGTTACGAAGACAAACTCGAGGGAACAACGGACGGCCTTCGTGGAGATCAATGCACGAGAAGCACATGAACTTCTTAAGATAGGCCGTATAAAAGTAGAATGGCTCTACTGCAGGATAGTGCGCAAAACTGTAGTTATAAGGTGTTATGCTTGCTTTGGCTTTGGTCATCACCAGGCGACCTGCAAAGGACCCAACAGCAAGGAACAGGGCTTATATATCCAATGTGGGGAGAAAGACCCAAAGTATTTTCTCTGCGCCGAGCATCCAATAGGGCCCGAACAACTAAAACACGTACCCGGGTCAGGGCCTTCAAAATCTTTAGGCAGGCCCTTGATAAAGCAAGAAACAGAAGCTTGAAGTAAAGGTTCTTCAGGGTAACCTTCATAGAAGTAAGACAGCGGATGCCTTGCTAGATCAACTGAGGCTAGACATAGGTGCAAACCTGCTGACTGTTAGTGAGCAATATCGTAATAGAGCGGAACCCGAATGGTACTCTGATAACCTTGGTACAGCTGCCATCTGGCCCCCGTACCCAATCACAGTCGACGATCATGGAGCCGAGGATGGTTTCGTGTGGGTTAAAATCCAATCTGTTATATACGCGAGTTGGTATTTTACCCCAAACGAGCCGATGGACGATTTCCGAGCTAAAATTGATGTATTAGAGCTCGTTATAGCCGGAGACTTCAATGCAAAAGCATTGGATTGGGGCATGAACACTACGAACCCAAGAGGACGGTATATTCTGGATATGGCGGCTAGGGTAGGACTAACAGTGATGAACGAAGGTGGCGTATCGACGTTCAGAAGGCCGGGCTATGCTGAAACGATTCCCGATATCACTCTGGTATCTGACATGAAGGCACAAAACGTCACGAGATGGCGTTAACAAGCGACTTTCATATGCCAGACTACTTTCTGCGAATAATGCATAGCTACCTTCAAGATAGAAGGCTTATATTTGAAACCATGGAGGGGAAATGTAGCAAAGAGATCACGGGAGGTGCTGCTCAAGTCCATCCTAGGTGCCGATTTGTGGAACGCATCTGACGACGGCATATTGCGTATGGAAATGCCAGATGATACCTTCATGGTGGGGTATGCAGATGATATAGCGGCAGTAATGATCGCTCGAAACATAGAGGATGTACAGCGTAAGCTTAACAAGATTATGCGCAGAGCAAACTCATGGTTAAGCAGCCGTGGTTTAGCCCTAGCAACGGAAAAAACAGAGCTTATGCTGCTTTCGAGACGACACATGGCGACCGATGTACTGTTCGAGGTGGAAAACCAGCAGTTACGGTCTAACACAGCAATTAAGTACCTGGGGGTCTTCCTGGACACAAAAGTAAATTTTGGAGAACAAATCAGGCATTCTGCAGAGAAAGCAAACAAAGTCTCTTTTGCTCTGAGTAGGCTGATGAGGAATGTCGGAGGTCCAACGGCAGCGAAACGGAAACTACTGATGTCGGTCATAAATTCTATACTTTTATACGGGTGTGAAATATGGGAGGACACACTAAAGACGGATAAATATAGGAAAGTAATGGCCACTGTACAGCGTCGTGGGGTACTCAGAATCTGTAGTTCCTACAGAACGGTATCGGAACCGGCTGTTATGGTCATTGCGGGTATTATCCCTATCGACCTAATGGCTGAAGAAAGGAAAAAGATCTATGATATCAAGGACGACCTTGACAGTGAAGAAGCAAGAAGTGTGGCCAGAGAATATACCATTCTGTGCTGGCAAGAGAGGTGGCAAACAGAGGACCGTGGAAGGTGGACTGCAAGGCTGATAAGAAACCTGGCCGAGTGGATAGAGAGGAAACATGGTGAAACAAATTATTTCCTCACCCAATTCCTCACAGGCCATATTTGTTCACGATGGGGAAGGTGGAAAACCCGCCATGCATTTATGGGGATGCAGGCCTTGATGACGCGCATCACACATTCTTTACATGCGAGAAGTGGAAACGGGAGAGAGAAGAACTTGAAAGGAAAATCGGCAACGCAACGTCCGATAATATCGTTAACATGATGCTCAGGACGGAGTCGAATTGGAATCTAGTGGCCCAGTATGTGGAACTGATCCTACGGCGAAAGAAAACAGCAATGGAAATTATAAAAATTATAAATATGGGAGGCCTATGAGAGCAAAATACGAGACACCATCCCGATGTAATACGAAAAGTAGTTCCAGGATGGATTTGTATTTGAAATAGAGGAAGTTTTTAGTGGGTGAGAGTCCCACACACCGTGCATAATGCATTTTCCTCCTCAACATAAAAAAAAATATATAGTTGGTAGAAGATGTTTGAAAACCTATGTTGCCATTTGTTGAATGGGTGGGTGTAACCCTAAAAAATGATAACTCTTAGTTTCGCTTTGAAATTCCTTCACAAGAACTCCAGCCATCAATTTGTCAAAAACAGTAACTGAAATTCTTATTTTAAATTAAGAGTCAAACTGAATTTTTCTTGTAAATATTGTATAATATTTGTTTCGGTAAAATCCGGATGAATTCTGGAGACAAAAATCGGTTTATGTGGTTACACAGCCCGTAAAATACCACCACTACCAGTGCAAATAATAAAATTGTACAAAATTTTATTAGGAACAGAATTTGAAAAGGCAGAAGTAGACTGCTCAGCTGGAACTTAATTGCTTTTATGAGCTTTTATTTTATTCTTACTTCGTAAGTTCACTGGCTGACAAATCGGCAATCCAGTTGTATCAGAAACTGATTGGCAAATAGGCGGTGAAACATTCCATGGTATCGTACCAGCTAATTTACGAGGTACCGAAACAGTTATATTTGTGGGATTTTGTGGAAGAATTTTATCAGTTGAAACAGCAGGTAGCGGAATCGTCACGTTTGAAAGACTTTCGGATTCAATCCAATTCCAGATGAATCTTCAGGTACCGACACACATATATCACCATTCACATCACTTCATGTGAGTGAATCATTCGCGCACAAATAAACACTTAGAGCAGAATCTTGCTTCTTGCTGAATCAAGCTACTCTTGGAACCTTTTCAACATTCTTGACTGTCATATAAATGTTTTTACAAAGCACAGTTAATTCTGACAGTTTATCACTATTTACTCTAAAAATGTTGTTGCAATTATCGCATGGCCAATGTACATTATTGGAACTGGATATTAAGTCAAAAGCTGACTTCTTTCAAGGCTGCACATTTATAATGCATAATTAAACTGCATTGACCACTGCACCGTATTCCGTTTTTAATGGCAGTAAGGTTCGTCCTCCAAATCCAAAATAGAATAACTTATTGACTTTTAGAACCAAAAATGTAACGTAGTTTAAATACTGAGCGAACAGCCATCTTTATGTAGGGTTTCCCACTCTCATCGAAATGGCTTGAAATGATTCAATAGAAGATATTTGTACATATTTAAATGTGAACTCGCTCGTTGTTTTTTTTTATTTAGGCCGCATTGCGCACGTGGGTTTACAACCGTCTAACTCATTCAAAATAATATTTAGGGACGTAAAGTGATGATTGTAAATTCTCAACTGTCGATAATCTTTTTTCTTCCTTGAGGTAAATTTAAAAAATTGATTTTTGAATAAGGTTTCTTACGCTTAATCTACTTGTACAATATATAATCTCTACCACAACACCTAAAGAACTGTTTAATTTAAAATAGTAGATAGTATCCATGTCCTCGATAGTATCCATCTCCTCGATATTAATTGATTCCGGAATATCGCTAAGAGAAATTGCTTTTTAGTCCTTACCAGTTACATCTTTCAGCACTGTCTTTGTATGAAAATTGTTGGTGGTATATAAGACTAAACTGCGAAAAATAAATCATGATTTGGTGAACAAATGCTACAACTACAATTGTGTAGGTATGTTTTAAGTGGTCCTTTAGACTGGCTGAACTCTAACTAAAATTTTGTTATAACCAGGTTAGTAGTGAACGGAGATTACAATTTTTTTTTGGTGAAAAAATGTAAACAATTAACTTAAAATTGATTGTAAAAAGAGGAGGCATTTTAATCTTCCATTTTGTGGAATATCTTGAAACAGTTGTTCTTGTTTTATATTCAAGCACCACGGGATACCATCATATTCCCGAACGAAAAAATCACAAAAAAATAACAAAAAATACAAAGTTAAGTGTCCCATCAAAAAGGAAGACCCCAGTAAATTTGTGTTAGCTACAATATGGAAACAAAAGGAATCTACATAATTTCATGTCGTCCTTGCGCGGAGCGGACCAATGTTAAGTGGGTTTGTGGAGTTCTCTATTTTAGTATGTGAATAATTATTAAGAAACATAAATTTATTAAAAATGCTCCAATCTCTATGGATGTTAGAATTTCAAAAAATCGTTAAAGTGAGGGTTTGGGGGCACCAGTCCCATCCTCACAGGTATAAAACGAATTAAAATAATATTTCACAAATTTATTATTTTTAAAGAACTTGATTTTTTGGATTATTTTATTTTGGATAATGATACCAATCCGCCAAGTCAACATAATGATGGGTGATTGTAACAGGCCGTTTATCAGTTTAACAGGTCCTGAATCAAAATAACCTATGTGACTAATATAACCCTCAATATATTTCCACCTTTCTAAAGTGAAAGCAGATTGTAGTAACGCACTTTGCCTACCTTTTTTAAATTATTGAATAATTGGTTATTTAACCAATTATTCTCAAAAAGGTGCTTACATCTGCCAAGTGCTGTCAGAATAAATATTGTAAAGTATTTCTGGTCCTGACATCCATAAAGTATCCCAGACAAAAATTTGGGTGACAAAGGAGAACGAGTAGAAGTAGAAACAGAAGGTTGCTGTTTTATTCGGGTTAGCTGAGATCTCAGCAGAGAGAGACTAATTCGAAAATTGGAACTGGTAAATTTTATTTTTGAAAAAAAAAACATGAGCACTATCGAACATCGACAATCGTGATATTGTGCTATAGTAGAATATCCCACCATATGCAGCCGAATCGAACACAACAAATTTCATGGCCTTATACTTTTAAAGCTCTGGCCGATACTTTTTCGTCTACAAATTAGCCTAATAGTTCTCCTAGCAAGCCCTCATCAAACCATTCATTTTTTGGGATGCTTTTTAGGAGTGGAGTTTATGCAAGAATAACAAAATATACACTTGAGCCTAAAAGCATTCCAATTTTCACTCAAAAAATGTTTACTAGTGGACTAAAAAATTAAATCTTTTCAATTTCGACTCAAAGAAAATGCTAGTAAATTATTTGGAAAAATACTCGAATGAAATTATGTTTTAAAGGTTGTACCTTAGTTTGTTTTGGTCAGCTTCTTTGAATACGTATTTCGATTAGAAAACACAACACACTAATGCACACGATCAGAAACCTCTCTGAGGTTTCGTCAATTTTGTAAAATTCTTTAAATAAAGGTAAAAACGATCTAAATTTTGAAATATTATAGTTTGGCTGGTACGGCCGCATCAACCATGTATGAAAACCATGATGGAAAATTTGTAAAATTTCAGAAAATTCTTGCTTGGTAGAAACAACGGTCTAAATTTTGAAATATTGAAGTTTGGCTCGCAGCGTTTTTCAATACGTATTTAGATTTAAAAAAACGCACACCACTAATGCACACGATCGGAACTCTCCAGAGCCAAACTACAATATGTAAAAATTTCGACCGTTTTTATTATCAAGCAATGCGTTTTCCGAAATTATGGAAATCACAGAGATTTCGGATCGTGCACGCATTATTGGAGTGGTTTTTACTTGTCGACCATTCAAAACAGCTTCGACCATGATGCGATCCGTACAAACGGAGATGCAACATTTAATATTACGTTTCACTCAAATTTTTTCCAAAACTATTTTTTATTTAATTTTTTTTAGCAATTTGTTTGAGTCGAAAATGAGAAGTGTTCTTTTTCAACTCATCCCTAATATGCCGACTCATCCCTAATATGCTATGCTCTTTGGTTAAAGTCACCAATCGCCAGTCTGACGTTGTTCTCATGTAGAAACCACTACGGACCACCGAAAATATTGTAAAATCAGTTTTTGTAGAAGCAGACCTTACTTATTCGATTATTGGCTTGAAATCCAAAACAACATTTTGAACCTGCGTTGCAAGAAGGAAACCAAAGTCAAAATTTCCGAAATCTTATCTGCAGTAAAGCACTAATAGCCTTGGGACATATTTAAGTCTGCACTTTGAGGCTATCGAATTTCTAGGAGAGAGTGTTCTAGCTGATTACTATAATAACTGGAAGAATGCAAGTTAACCCTGCCTCAGTCCAACTGTGAAGCAAGTCCCTTTATTTATTTTCATATTAGTCCCAAATTTCGGAAAGTTGTATTTGCGGAATCAACAATAATCTAGAATCTAAATAACAAAACCTTTCAAATAGAATGGGATATTCTAACACCTGGTACACCTACTTGCGGCAACTTTACCTAAAATGATGATACTCATATCATATTGAAATTGGATATGAATCTTAACTTTGCTTTACAAATCTTGAATAAAAAAAAAATCTCTGTTCTAAGTAAAACTAATTAGCAAAATAAAATTAAAGTCGAAAGCATGTTTCAGATGACATTTAAAGTTAGATTTAAGTTTTTACGTTAATTTCAAACTTTTTGGAATAACATGTTACGTCCTACTTTAATACCAAATGTGTTGTTATGAACAAGGCATTGTGAATAACTTTAAGCAGACGTAAAAAATAGAAAATAGCTTTCAGAAACTAATGCATGTTTACAATTGGTTTACAATTTATATTGCCACCCAAGGTTCTAATTAACGTTTGATAAAAAGATAAAAAAAAAACAAATGATTATTAAAAAAACATAAGAAATTCAATTATCTTTACCACACTCGACTTTAATGTACATACAAATATTACTAAAATATTTACCCTATACTGCATAGCTATTTGCTATGAGAAGAAAATCAGCTCATATAACGTTATACACACAATATGACACAAATAACATTTAAAAGTTTCTTGTCATAATTAGGCTAATTGGAGACTACCAAATAGAAGTAAAAAAATTTGAATTAACATTATAAAATTGAATAGATGTAACGTTAATTGGAGGCATTTACATTTGAACTTGAAAATGTCGGCCAACTACTTACACAGTTATATGTTTAAAAATTAAATAAAATATAATTTTGTTTCTGAAACCT
Source organism: Tipula vernalis (assembly GCA_958295665.1). NCBI lineage: Eukaryota > Metazoa > Arthropoda > Insecta > Diptera > Tipulidae > Tipula > Tipula vernalis. The sequence goes on along the minus strand of OY282560.1, from coordinate 282,935,679 downwards.
AGAAGCAGCAACCGAAGTGAGTACGTCAATTTGCTCCAAGTAATTGCCTAAAATTAGAGAGAATAAACCGCATTTGTATAATTCTGCGATGACACTTGCAATTTAATCCAGACTGTTTCACAGTAAGTAAAATTCTCAAAATTAACCGTTTTACAGAGAGTAAACGATCATTAAAAATTAGTTTTGAAGGTTCTAATTAACATTTCATATAAATAAATTCAAATAGTTTTGTTCAGACAACTGATTAAAGTAGATGTGTTTTTGTGTATTTAAAATGGAAACAATTAGACATCGTGCTGTTATTAAATTGTTTGTGAAGAAAGGTTTAAAGGGTATGGAAATTTATAACGAAATGGTGAATGTGTTAGCTGATACTGCTCATTAAAAATCAATGGGCTTCCGAATTTCAACGTGGTCATACAAGCCCTGAAGGTCATCCAAACACTACTACTACCGATAAAATGATTGATTCTGTACATGAGGTTATGGAAGACAGACGACTAACCAATTCTGAAATTGCTGCGAGGCTATAGGCATCTCAACTAAACGACTGTTTTATATTTTAACGAATGAATTAAGAGAAGAAAAGGTTGCTGCATTTGTTAAATTCGTATCAAAAACGTCTTGTAGGACTTTCTCAACAACGATTTGTAGCCATGGCTGAGACTTGGATTTACCAATATGATACTGCTCTGAAACAACCAAAGTGGCCAAAATCGGCAATAAAGGTTAATACATAATTTGTTTGGTATGCAAAAGAGATATTGTTAAATGATGACCTTCAAACCAGTAAATCAATAACCTGAGAGTATTCAAATATTTTTGTTAAACTGAATAAAAAAATTCGTTAGACAAGACCCGGCTTAAAACATAAAAAAATCATTTTCCTTCAAAACAATACACAGTCTCATAAACGTGTTTTCAAATCTCGCTCCCTTTGACCTCCATTTGTTCCCAAATCTCAAACAATTTCTACGTGGAAAGTGTTACGATATTATAGTTGCCGTAATAGAGTATTTTGAAGGTCGTCCCGAAAACCACTTCAGAGATACGATAAATGAATTGAAAAATCACTGGGCAAAATGTATTGAGCTTAGAGGAAAGTGTAGCGGCTCACTCATGCGTGCTCCGCCACAAAGTATCTCTCAGATACATACATTGGCGTCTGAGTTTACCCAACCACTAATGCAACGTCTTTATGCCGCTCAACGTTGACATTACCATTTAGGAACACACGCATTCAACTAATGAACTACTGTCTCTTCCACATGAAGAGACAACAAACCAACACCCCAATTGTTATAGTCGTGACATTTCAAGTGACGTGACTAGAGTCGTCTCACTTCACGCCAAAATTGGTATTGTTGAAGTCGGTTCAAGTGACAAGACGGCAATTAAGAAAATATTTGGCAACACTAATAATTGTGTACATCACACCAGAAATCCCATTTTAGAAAACCCAAGATTTCTATATATAATTCGGACCATTGGGATTGTGCAATTTTGTGCCTGTAATTAGAAAATTTGTGCATAGCGTGCTTTAGGAAATAGGATGGGATTTCTCACGTGATTATCACACCAGAAATCCCATATATTCCGTTTATATAATAAAACATATTTTTCGGAGTATGATGATTGTGCAAAATTGTGCGTTACTAAACGGTCCTTGAAAATAGTTTATATTAGCCAGAATCGGCCATAGAACATCCACAATTGATCAAAATCGTGATTTTTCGAAGAGGTTATATGGGCGATTTCCGGAAATCCCACCTTTTATTAACATTCGAATTAAAACAAAGTGTGGTTAGTATTCTGGCCAAGTTTCACGTTTGTGCATATCACACTTTAGCCAGAATCGGCCATAGAACATCCACAATTGATCAAAATCGTGATTTTTCGAAGAGGTTATATGGGCGATTTCCGGAAATCCCACCTTTTATTAACATTCGAATTAAAACAAAGTGTGATTAGTATCCTGGCTAAGTTTAACGTTTGTGCATATTATACTTTAGCCAGAATCGGCCATAGAACATCCACAATTGATCAAAATCGTGATTTTTCGAAGAGGTTATATTTGCGATTTCCAGAAACCCCACCTTTTAATAACATTCGAATTAAAACAAAGTGTGGTTTTAATGCTGGCCAAGTTTCACGTTTGTGCATATTATACTTTAGCCAGAATCGGCCATAGAACATCCACAATTGATTAAATTCGTGATTTTTCGAAGAGGTTATATGGGCGATTTCCGGAAATCCCACCTTTTATTAACATTCGAATTAAAACAAAGTGTGGTTATTATGCTTGCCAAGTTTCACGTTTGTGCATATCACACCTTAGCCAGAATCGGCCATAGAACATCCACAATTGATCAAAATCGTGATTTTTCGAAGAGGTTTTATGGGCGATTTCCAGAAATCCCGCATTTATTAACATTCGAATTAAAACAAAGTGTGGTTAGTATTCTGGCCAAGTTTCAGGTTTGTGCATATTACACTTTAGCCAGAAGCTTAGAACATCCACAATTGATCAAAATCGTGATTTTTCGAAGAGGTTATATGGGCGATTTCTGGAAATCCCACCTTTTATTAACATTCGAATTAAAACAAAGTGTGGTTAGTATTCTGGCCAAGTTTCAGGTTTGTGCATATTACACTTTAGCCAGAAGCTTAGAACATCCACAATTGATCAAAATCGTGATTTTTCGAAGAGGTTATATGGGCGATTTCCGGAAATCCCACCTTTAATTAACATTCGAATTAAAACAAAGTGTGATTATTATGCTGGCCAAGTTTCACGTTTGTGCATATCATACTTTAGCCAGAATCGGCCATAGAAAATCCACAATTGATCAAACTCGTGATTTTTCGAAGGGGTTATATGGGCGATTTCCGGAAATCCCACCTTTTATTAACATTCGAATTAAAACAAAGTGTGGTTAGTATTCTGGCCAAGTTTCACGTTTGCGCATATCACACTTTAGCCAGAAGCTTAGAACATCCACAATTGATCAAAATCGTGATTTTTCGAAGAGGTTATATGAGCGATTTCCAGAAATCCCACCTTTTATTAACATTCGAATTAAAACAAAGTGTGGTTAGTATTCTGGCCAAGTTTCACGTTTGTGCATAATACACTTTAACCAGAATCGGCCATAGAACATCCACAATTGATCAAAATCGTGATTTTTCGAAGGGGTTATATGGGCGATTTCAAGAAATCCCACCTTTTATTAACATTCGAATTAAAACAAAGTGTGGTTATTATGCTGGCCAAGTCTCACGATTGTGCATAATATACTTTAGCCAGAATCGGCCATAGAACATCCACAATTGATCAAAATCGTGATTTTTCGAAGAGGTTATATGGGCGATTTCCGGAAATCCCACCTTTTATTAACATTCGAATTAAAACAAAGTGTGGTTAGTATTCTGGCCAAGTTTCACGTTTGTGCATAATACACTTTAACCAGAATCGGCCGTAGAACATCCACAAACGTGAAACTTGGCAAGAATAATAACCACACTTTGTTTTAATTCGAATGTTAATAAAAGGTGGGATTTCCGCAAATCGCCCATATAACCTCTTCGAAAAATCACGATTTTGATCAACTGTGGATGTTCTATGGCCGATTCTGGCCAATATAAACTATTTTTATGGTCAATTTAGTAACGCACAATTTTGCACAATCATCATACTCCGAAAAATATGTTTTATTATATAAACGGAATATATGGGATTTCTGGTGTGATAATCACGTGAGAAATCCCATCCTATTTCCTAAAGTACGTTATGCACAAATTTTCTAATTACAGGCACAAAACTGCACAATCCCAATGGTTCGAGTTATATATAGAAATCTTGGGTTTTCTAAAATGGGATTTCTGGTGTGATGTACACTAATAATTGCCTCATTTTTTGACAGAACATTATTTGTCAAAATAATTTTGTATTTCAATTGTTGACAATAAAAAACAGTAATCAGTTATCGTAGTGAAAAAATTGTTTTAATTATTGTAAACAATATTTCTTAGATTTAAAATGAGTAGTGTGGGGCTATTTTAAGACACAGATAGTGAAGATGAGGTTTTCCGTACCGGAGAACCTAGGCTATTTAATTTGTCGCTGAAGCCGTTCCAAATATTTGAAAATTCGTCTTTCGTGCTTCCAAAACTCATGAAACCTTTAGCGATATTCGCATTTTTTTTCCATTAAGTTTACAAGCATTTCAAACTGTTTACAGTTTGTAATTTTCAAACTAAAAAATAAAATTATGTACAAATTATTAACAATATTTATACATTAACAAATATTAAAAACATTTATACACGTAAAAAATAATTATTTATAAAAATAAAAATAATAAACTACCTTTTACGTTCCATTTTAACAACACTACTCACTTCTCACTTGTAAAATTTTTGTGACAAGAATGTCATTTGAAGTGATATCTGTCGCTTAAAATGATTATAGGCGTAAGAAACGACTATGATAATAGCAAAAATGAAGTGAGGTGACTATAGTCGTGTAAAATGACGTGAGACGACTACGACAATTGCGGTGCAAAATAAAATTATTTTCTTTTAACTTCAGTCTCGTCTTAATCAAGTAAGCGACAACACGTCGCACGTGGTGAAAATATAATAACATAATTGTGTTATAAATAATAAAATTATTTTAATCAATAAATAAACAATGATAATTGTAAAATAATAAATTAATTTAAAATTGTGTTTATAATTATTTATTGTGTTCCACATTGGTGACCCTGACTACATTGGTAACGCATCAAAAGCATGTACATACATATATGTACTGAAGAATAAAGTTATTTTCAAAACTAAAAGCAATTTTTATCATTTACGTTCCACGAACTTTTCAAATCACACAGTACTGTCCCACCTACACCATAGAAGGAAAATACGTTTTTGTTCGGTCAACAAATTGCCCCGGGTCATGACGATGTACGTGAAGTTGGCCCGAAATTCATCCCAAATAAAAGCAGTGGTAACACTAAAATAAAAACGTTTTCACTATTTAAGTATCACCTCAAAAATAGTATATCATGTTGAAAATTTACTGGAATCTTCTGTGTTCTATTCCAGAACTAGCGACTTAAAATACACAGCAAACGTACGAAGAAAATTTTACGTGGAAAAAAATGAACAAAAAACTGAATCAGGTACAATGTTGTACTTCAAGTGATATTTTTTTTATTTATAATTTTAATGTGTAAGCTACAACTAATTTTCTACTACTGATAACATATATTTTAAGTAATTTATCAAATTAAATTTAACGAAACCCACTTTTTACTTATTTAGTACATCTAATTTTCAAAATTACATTCTTTCATGTGGTATAAATTTTAACAAATACAATGAATAATTTCATTGTATGCAACCAATACAATTGACAATTATATTTGTATACATGAAAGTTAATTTTAAATCTGATAAGAAATTATTTTAATAAAAATTCAATTTTACAAGAGAGGGCTCAGAAAACCCTACTATTTGACAGCAAATACCTTATTATGGTTCGAGTCTTGGGCTCGAGTGGGTACCCACTTATTTTGGTTTATATATTTACTAAAATATATTTGGAATTCTTAGTATGCGTATTATTTCTTAGATAGATAAGAACCATCTGGTTTTATAAAAATAAACTATATTTTGACATTTGCGGGTAAATATTGATTTATAATCAAATGCCTACTTTAGTAATTTATATATTGGCTGCGATCGAATTCTGGAGTAAATCCGTAAACGAAACAAAAAAATGTAAATGTTTCACGTTTAGCAAATGATTTACCCGAGAATTCGAACGCACCCATTGTGTATAAAATATACTTTGATTATAAACCTCCGGTACAATTTAATATCCGAATATATTCCCATCAATTAAAAAAACCACACCAAAATCAACATTTTCACCACTGATATGAAAATTGCCTGTGCCCCAAATATATATGATACTACATATATGCATAGGGTAATGATGATGTTGATTATTGTTAAGTAACAATGATAATGGTGCATGCAGGTAATGCTAATTATGAACGCAAAATATTCCATGTTGAAACAATCTGGAAAATGGACATTTCCTTTCAAATTTTAAAATTAAATCTCTATTCAATAGAAACGAAAATTTAAATTCTGAAAATAAAGATTTAATTTCCTTATCCAGAATTTTGTGTTGAAATATTTTGGAATAGGGTGAATTTACTGCTCTTTCTTGTAATATATTTTGGAAAAAAGCCGGGTCATATTCTCTTCTGGAAGAACGGAGGAAAATTCTATAAATTTTTTTTGGAAAAGTGACCATTTACTGCTCTTTTCTAGATACATATTTAGGAAAAGTAAGAAATATTTTATTATTTTATTTTTCAAGAAAGGAAATAACCAAGTCACCTCCCGATTTTCTATTTTCTAGAACTTTATCTTCAAATCATTTTAGTATCTGTCAAACTTCACCATTATCATGATAATCGCTACCACAACAATTATCATCACCATCATCATCTCAATCTACATCTTCAGCACCATAACCATGATCATCATAAATACAATCACCAAGGCCATCATCATCATCTCAATTTCCATCTTCATCAACATGACCACAACCATCATTAATCACCATTATTACCATCTTAATTTGTTATATTCTAGAACATCTTCTTAAATTCATTTGAGAATCCAATTTCATTATAATCAGTTAAAAAATAGCCAAGTTACAGGCAAATTTTCCATATTCATAAACTTCATCCAATAATCATTTAATAATCGCATTTCCATCATACCTGTCGAATTTCATCAAAATCGTTTTTAAAATTACCAAGTTTCATTACTTTCATCTGAAAATCATTAAAGAATTCCATTTCGACCGTACCTGTTGAATTTCATCATAATCGTTTAAGTAATAGCCAAGCTACAGGATAATTGACCATATTTCAAAAATCTATCAAAAAACCATTTTACAACCCCATTTCTACCGTACCTGTCAAATTTCATCAAAATCGGTTAATAAATAGCCAAGTTACAAGCTAATCGGCCATTTTCCAAAAATCATTTAAGATTCCCATTTCCAACCCATTATCTGTCGAATTTCATCTTAATCGTATTCAAAATTAACAAGTTCCACTAATTTCATCTAAAAATCGTTAAAAAATCCCATTTCCATTGTACCTACCGAATTTTATCATAATCGTTTAAGACATGGTCAAGTTACAGGCTAATTGATTATATTTCAAAAATGTATCAAAAAATCATTTTAGATGCTGAGAATATTTTGGATTTCCAAAATATATGAAAAATAATGCATTACATTATGTAAACGGTAATATTCTCGGTGGTAATATTACCGGTAAAATAGGTAATATTACCCAAAGTGATGTTACCGTGGTAATATCGGTAACATAAATTAAAAATGTTTTTTCCAAACAACTCAACTAGTCTAAATGCAAAAAGACTTGTGACACCACTGTATTATGCTTCCTTATGTATTATTGACCTACTACACCAAATTTTTGCTGTAAAATATAATAATCTACACCTTTTTCCTGTTTCATTAACATATTCATTTGGCAAATACGTAATAGAGCTGGAATCTAACCCTGAATATGATCCATCGCTCTATCTGGAAGAAACACCAATCACTATTTTAACTAGAAAAGTGGCTGTCTTAGTCGATGAAACCTCTAGTGTGTTAGAATTTTGTTGACAACATGAGACCAAAGTAGCACCAGATGGTCGATGAGCTATTACTCGAGCATTTTTTGTTTTTCGTGCTCCATTAGGCTCAACCACAAAGTCGGCATATATTGATTTGTTGCAGAAATTGCGACGGTTCTATAAACATCCTTCGAGATACCAACTTTCCAATCAATTGTTGGTCCTTGAGTACCATCGAGTCGAGGGGTGAGTCTTACTAAATTATGTCATCAATACTGGCTATCGAGGATCAAGTGAAGTCAGTTATGAAGGCATCTACGATCTCTTATTCGAAATTGTTCACTGTGTACTACCTCCTGTGGCTAAATGGCCATCTTTTTTTAAGAGTTTGTTGTTTTGTCTAAAGTAATGTACTGTTTTGTTAATATAAAACAAACTTTTGGACAAAATAAATGCGCCAATTATGAAGAACCTATAAGTATTCTCAAATCGCAGGCCGAAAAATGCTCACAACCTCTACAATATGCCACAAATTTGCTAGAACCAACTATTCGAGGAAAGAGTCTTTCGGAACCACAGAAACTTGAAGTGACTGAATTTATTTTTAATGTCGCAAAATTTCACTTAAAATATAAGGACAAAAAATAGAAGGGCAACAAAATATAGGAGTCTTTGGCACATTAAAATGTTCGAAGTGAACTTTTATCACGACCGTTTGTGGTTGCAAGTGAGCAGCTCTCTGGTAAAATTTGGTGGGCGGGATTATGTTCTGATTTACCTTCAAGTGCTTGGCAGTTGATATTTTGAGCAAGCCTGCATCGAGAGCTGCAATGGAAAGCACATTTAGTACTTATGGTTTTCTCAACACGTAATCCATTGACTGTTGATCGTGCAGGAAAACTAACGTACATTCTGTACTGATAAATGCTTTGGCGGGGACGAACCATACTTTGATTAAAGAATTTTATTGATCATAAACTCATATTTATGTAAAATTTATTATTTACTGTAGGCATTGAAGACGACCTTGCCGTCCTTTGACGTCTACCGATGAACACCACATCAAGGAAGTCAAGGATTTGGTGCTTAAAAAACGTCGATTGACAATTAGAGACCTTGTTGACATCACGAAAGTTTTGGGCAGAAAACTCTTGGTTTTTGCATCAAGATAATGCGCTCTTCCACAATGCATTAGCTGTACGTTAATATTTGGCCAAAAATTCGATCCATATTGTTTCGCAACTACCCTTTGCCTGATTTAGCTCCGCTTGACTTCTGGCTATTTCTGAAACTCAAGAAACCGCTCCTGAGACAACGTTTTGACACTTTAACGTTCAATAGACTTTAACAACTGCTTCGAACACTGGAAAAAACGTTGGTATAAGTTTATTGTATCCGAAGGAGATTACTTTGAAGAGGATGAAATATATTTGAACGAATAATAAGCCGTTTGTGTTTTATTTAAAAATCTTACTACTTTTGTCCAGATGTCAAAATTTTACTACTTAGTGTGTTTTGGTACAAATTGGAATTAAAATATTGAATAAAAAATGTGTTACCTATTTAACCCGTGTTACCGGTAATATTACTGATAATATTACCAAATTTAAAAATATCGGAAATTTTACAACAGCCTGCATTAAATGATTTTTAATATGTTTCGAAGATTGTAAGAGAATTCAATCCAGTTTCGAACTGATGAGCTTAGTATTATGAAAAAACCAATCTTCTCATCAGGCCGCGGCGACTGGACTGACTATACCACAATTTACATTCTATATATACAGAATGTGCTGTGCTTTAAGCCTGCATTACCTGCAGTTTACAAAAAAACACAATAATTTTTTTGAAAAAGTGGCATTTTTATTTAGTTCATATTATTGCTACATTTTAAATTATTACATTTTTTCGTTTTAAAAATTACCCTCAGCTTTGAACCAACTTTACTCACTTTTCTATAAAGCTGTTTATGTCAAATTCGATTTTTTTTTTACTTTTGAAATATATTTGAAATATCACATTCCAATCATGATAATAGTGTGATTTAGACATGTTTCCGTTGCTATAAGAATAAAGTAATAAATAAAATTCGATAGTGGTAGTGAATTAATTAGTATTTATTCTACTAATTATGAAATATTATAGGAACCTTAACAGTGAAAAATAAATCAAATGTGTCGTGCCTCGTGTGAAAACTATAACGTTCACCGGTGTGAAGTATTTCACACAAAGTGTAGCTACACAAATTAACGAAAAGTGTAAGTGTACGGAAAAAGTGTAGGCCTACATAAAAAGTGTAAATAAGAAGTAGAACCAGGTTTGGGGTGATATTACCATAAAGTGGGCAGGTCAAGCTATCCGAAACAATTTTTCTTATTAAAATAAAAAGGGTTGGGTATGTTCGACGCTATTTTGAAAATTGTGAAAATCAAATAAACTGCCGAAACCCGATGCTTACACTATGACCATTTACAAAAATCTCAGAGATGTTACCAGGTGTGGGCTTATATTTCCATAAAGTGGACAGATCAAGCTATTCGAAACAATCTTTCTTATTAAAATAAAAAGGGTTGGGGATGTTCGACGCTATTTTGAAAATTGTGAAAATCAAATAAACTCCACTTTATGGAAATATAAGCGCACACCTGGTAACATCTCTGAGATTTTTGTAAATGGTCATAGTGTAGCATCGGGTTTCGACAGTTTATTTGATTTTCACAATTTTCAAAATAGCGTCGAACATACCCAACCCTTTTTATTTTAATAACCAATATTGTGTTATGGGGATGGATTGGTTTCTCCAATGTGGATTGGATTGGTTTCTCCAATGTGTCGAAATTGGATTTTATGACTGCTATTTGTTCTTTGACCACCTTAAATATGTGGTCTTCATTTTCATGTAGGTTCTGAAGGTTGTTATAAATTTTTTCTGAATCTTCGCTGTCCATTGTCCCGAAAAGATGTTTTGCGACGTTACCTACGACGTCTATCAGTGACCGTTTTCCTCTTCCTGAATTATGTAGGATAGTTGCGTCGTGTAGTTCCAAGTCGTTGATGTGGATCCTGATTTCTTCTAAGAAATGTATACAAGTGTTGTTTTCGTCTGTTTCGCGTATTTGCGCGCATAGCTGTTTTAACAGGGTTCTGCCTATCTTTAGACCATTTATTGTTGATTCTATGCTGTTTAGGTTTTTGTCCAGTGATGAGATTACTTGCTCCATAATTACTTCTGTTCTGGTTGTGTTTTCTTGTTTGTTTTCCATGAGGTTGTCCAGACTTAATACATGGTATTCAGATATAGGTGAAGTTGTTGGTTGTATGTCGTTTATTATCACTTCGTGGTTGTTCAAATTTACTATGCTGATTGTGGACTTTGGGTTTGCTTTCACTAGGCAGTTTCCTATAAAAACTCCTTCCTGGATCTCCTCTGCGTGGCAAATGTAATCCCTCTCTACAACTGATGATATTCGTACCACTTGTTCCGTTCTTGGTGGTATAATTATTGTTGCTGGCTTGTTATTGAAATCTAGCAAAATATTCCTTATTTGTAGTTGGTTCGTGCTGTATAGTATATTGATTTTATTTTTACTGAGGAAGTCTCTACCTATGACTCCTTGCTCTTCTACTGGAAAGTCCTCTTCTACTATCTGGAAATCCTGCTTGACTTTGAGTAAATGATTGATGTTAATTGTTACCTCACTACTTCCGATTGACGTTATTGTTCCTTTTCCTATGCCGCTTAGTATAGCTTTATTTCCTTTGTTTATTTGATTTAGTTTCGGGAGGTAATTCATTTTTAATATTGACACTGATGCACCTGAGCAAAACCAACAAAAATGTTTATACAAGCCGTCTCGTTCGCTCCTTACACAGATCCTATCAAAAAAAAATGTACACTAAATTTATTTATGTATTGGTATTTATATATCGTAAAATACTTTAGTTTCGATGAATTTATCACCTATACTTATTTGTTTTGTGTATATATACTTTCTGATTTATTTTATTCGCATCACTAATACTACACCTTAACGTACTTTTTTATATCTTAAGTGTTTGTACTGTTTGGCTTGTATAAACATTTTTGTTGGTTTTGACCTGAGTCTATCAGCAGGTTTGGTTCTGTTCTGTATGTGTCTCCTAGGTTTAATGTAATTGTGTCATGTGTAAAACTTCTTTTCGAGATTAGATTTATATTGTATTCCGGGAGGGGCGGGTTGTTAATTTTTTCATTGTTTGTTTTAATTTGTGATTTAGTTATTATTTTGCCTCGTGGTGGCCATTCTTCTTCAACTGGTTTTTCTACTTCTTTATTAATTCCTTTTTTGTTGCTTGTGGATAAGACTGTGTTTTTTAAAGTATGTGAGGGTTGAGAGGCTGGTCTCATGTCTTCCTCTGCTGTGCTTATGAAATGATCGTTTTGCGTTGTCCTGGCAACGTCTTTTTTATTCGATAATAGGGAAGCTGGTCCCGTTGTATCTAGTTGAGCGGCTGGGCTCGTTTGTGTTATGTTGCGCGGTCTGGCAACGTCTTTTATATTTGATAATAGGGAAGCTGGTCCCGTTGTATCTAGTTGAGCGGCTGGGCTCGTGTTTATTTTGTTATTGCTTTGTGACTTTTCATAAATTTGTTGAATGTTTTCATACTTTGTTTGTTGGTTTGTCGGATGTCCAGTTGAAGGAGTGTATTTGTTGTTTATTTGTTGATCAGTGGGACCCGCTCGGGTGTGGCCTGTTATATCTCGGCGAGTCCACGCTCGTTTCCCGATTGTTGTGTGAGTTCATTTTGTGTCTCTTGGTTCGTTGGTTGTGCTGTGATCATGTTGATTTTCATATTCCTGAATTTTTCCTCTAATCCGTTGTTGCTTGTTGTTGGCGGTTGAAATTTATTGAATCCGTTTTCATTGTATGTATCGCGAAGTTTGTTTCTGCATTCCTCGATTGTGTGTCCTCTTGTCACTTTGCAGAATGAGCAGTATTTGGGTGGCCTATTCCAGGGATCGTCGAATTGCCTATGTGGTATAAAATTTTGGTTCCTTCGTTGCATATGAGTGTTATTATAATGTGTGTCGTTGCTTGGTTTACCTTGTGTGAATGGTTCTATTCGTTGCTGGTTTTGGTAATATGGATTTCGGGAAATTTGATTTTGTGGGGGTGTGTAAAAATTCTGTTGCCGCGGTCTCTGGTATGTTGGTTGGGGAAAATAGCTAGTTTGTGCTTGACGGTTATTGTTGTTCATGTTTTGACTTGAGCTGTACTGATTGTTGGAGTGTGTGAATCTTTCGTTGCTTAATCTTCTCCGGCATATATCCCAGGTGTGGTTTGGTATGTTGCAGTAGTTGCATATTACTATCGGGACTTGTTTTACATTTGTTTGCTGATTCATGATCGTTTGCTGGTTTTGTAGTAAAAAATGTGATTGTGTGACTGGTACATCTACTGTTGCAGGTAGCATCCGTTCAATGTTCAGTGCTTCCTCCATAATTTCTTTGATATTTTCAGCTTTGCTTGTGGCAATTTTTTCTCTTAATATTAAGTTATTTATTCCTCTTTTAAAAATTTGTACTGAGTTGTCATCTAAGTGTTTGTTGTATGTGTCGTCAATTTTTTTAAGGCCGTATTTTAACTTGTATCCATCCTTATATTCTTCTAATGCTTCTTCCAGCTTGTACCCGTAACTTCTTATTGACTCGCCGTACACTTGTCTTGTCTCTAGTAGTTTCCTTTCAAGTTCGTTGATTGAGTATGTTTGTAGAAATGTACCGCGTAGAGTCTTTTTGAAATCGTCGTAGTTATTTATTTGTCTGCTGCTTATTTTCGCGTAAGCATCTCCGTTTAACCTGAATTTTATCAACTTAGTGAAAGTTTCTTTCTCTTCCTCTGTTGCAAGGGTTTCGTATACTAAATCGGTTGTGTCTAAGAATTTTGCTAATTCGTTAGTCACATTTGAGCTGTTCTCTACACTGAACTCCTTTACAATGCTCATAATACTCTGCTGTATTTTTTGTTGATCCATTTTATCCTCTTTAGTTAGTACTGTTTCTGTTTCTGCGTTTCTTTCGTTAACCGACGTTTGGGTTGTCACGTTTTCTGTAATTGTCACTGCTTGTACTTCTTCGTCTACTTTTTCTATTTTTATTTTAGCAATGCTCGTCTCTGATGGAGCTTTGTTTATTTTCAGTTTCCTAATCGCTCCTAAAGTTTGTTTTCCTATTTCTTCTCTAATGTTTCGACTTATGTTGATGTTCGTGGGTGTTTCAAGTCTTGCTTCAATGCGAGTTATTAACGCGGGATCTTCGTCTGTTATTCCACTCATATAGGGTTGAGAGGGGTTGTGTGTGCTTGTGCACGCGGTTTTTGGTTAGATTTTACCCTAGGTTCTTTTTTACTACAGCGCCATTAATGTTGAGATTAATTGGATGTCCAGTTGAATATTATGTATATTAATGTTGAAGTGTGTTGAATCGACTAATTCAGAATTATGACGTTGCATGAGATTAATATATGAAGTATCTTAACCTCAAAACTAACGGTATAATTGGAATTATAATTTGAAACGACGAATCAAGGTTGGAATGTCTAACTTAATGGGTTAATAGTTAGACATTCAGAAGAGAATTTTGTTAATATGTAGAAGAAAGAAGTATCATGCACTCTTAGCATAAGGAGAACTAATGTACGCTTAACGTCTTATTCATTCTCCCCTAGGTTTTGCGATACCTAGTGCGCTTCGTAGTTGCACGAACTTCGATGCCCAAGTGTTATTGTTTATTTGTTAGTTGATACTTACCATATAGTCTGCTTCTCTGCCAGTTCTGCTTCTGCGACCTCTCGAAATTGACTGTTTTTTTTTTATAAACGGAAAGATTTAAGACTGTTACAATTTTATACTTTTATTCGTTAAAAGGTTGATGCTAAATTTATTTTACAATAATTATGTTTATGCTTATATACTAAAACTCTTAAGCTAATTACACTAACAATTTTCGTTTTGATTTATAAAAAAAAAGTTCGTTACTCTTTCATTTTACAAAAAAAAAAAAATGCTTAAACTAATAAAAAATATTTATTGTCATTATTATTGTGGACAACGCATTTCTTTACTTTATAATTTTTTATTTAGGTGCATTGACCTGTATGATAATGTGTTCTTAATGTAAAGTTTTATTTTATATTTTATTTCTTTAGTTCTAATGTGTTAAATTTAGATGTCTCGCAATAATTTTTGGTTTGGGTCTTTGATAATTATATATTTAAAAGTTTCATATTATAGTATGGTTTGAGTATTTAATCTAATTATTAAAGTTGATTCTAGAGTTAATTTTGACATTTTTGAAATTTGTTTAGTTTTATTACAACAATTGTTTCAGATAGCTTGACCTGTCCACTTTATGGAAATTTTTATTATAATATAATAAAATAATATAATATAATATAAGCCCATGCCTAGTTCTACTTCTTATTTACACTTTTTTATGTAGGCCTACACTTTTTCAGTACACTTACACTTTTCGTTAATTTGTGTAGCTACACTTTGTGTGAAATAATTCACACCGGTGAAATCCCTGAACATTTATCGATATAAGCGATTTATTAAAAAATTCTAAAATAGCGTACTTTACAATAAAGATAATAAGCATCGAACTTAAAATTAATTTATGCTTTGCAGAAGAAAAACTAAATTTACCACTGTGCTTGACGGTAAAGGAATAGAATACTGTTCATTTGAGTCTGTAAATGATAAACCCCTAAAATTTATTATTTGGATTACCGCGAATAATGACAACAGATGAAATTCAAACTAGACTAGCGATAAAACGAAAACAAAATACCACATAATAGAATTTAAGAAAGGTAAAACATCCCACCAACTCGCTCCAAACACTGTAGAAAATTATAAATTTGAAATCTGTTATTATTCGAAGTTCGAATCAACCGAATTATACAAAACAGCAAAAGCCCTAGGTGTGCATGGAAATAATATTTTCTCAACACAGAAATTATCATCAAGAACACCGACTGTTACCGGAACATCAGCAATAGAAACAATTGGCAAATCGCAACGAGAAAGATGAACAATTCTTTGCCATCACAAATTTATTAATTAAACATTTGTATGATGATAAATAGATTAGTTTCATGTAATGTTATTATAAGGAATGCTCAAATCATCAAACGAAAACTTATTGAATTATTTGATTTCCTTGGTTCCAACTCAAACTTGGTTATTGGATTCTGCAAATATTTATGATTCAGGTGTATCTTAATAAAAAAACAATTAAACAAAAATTGCTTCCCTCATTTTATCTAAAACTAACTGAATGAATTGATAGAAAAGCATTTAGTACAGTTGGCATTTTTATTTGCATATTTTTTGGGCACGAATGACAAAACAAAGCTTGATCTTTTTAAAATAGATTTGAAAGGATGCGACCTGAATGCCAAAAAGCAAAACTGGAACTGTTTTAGAGGAAAGCGAGTCGGAAAAATACTCCATGATGAATCATTAATAAAAAAAATTGATATTATTTACCCATCTGAGCCAACACATTATTCAAAAAAATCTAGGCACCTATCAACTCTAGAGTTTCTTTTGACTAATCATATTGAATTTGCCTTTGATGTACAAACATTAAACAAATTTAGTTCAGATCATTTACCTGGTAAATAACTGGTTAACTTATAGACACATAATCAACAATAAAATTGACTGAGCCTCCAACAGTAAACTAAGCAAACCATCCACAATAAATGAAATTAATAGTTCATTGATTAATCTCAATATAATATTATAAAAGAAAGTGCAAACGTAGCTATACCTAAATTGCTAAGACCCTTAACAAATAATAACATACTATGTAATTATACCAGATGAATTTAAACAAATTAAAAAACGAAAAATTCATTAAGAAGACCGTGGCAGCGAACAATGGATTCAAGTGTTAAAAATATTGTTAATCAACTAATAAAAACAATTAACTGTGAGCTAAATAAACTAAGGAATGAAAGATTTTCAAAGTTTATTTCTGGTATATATACTAGAGACTGAATCGCACAGGAAAAGACTGTTTCGACTAACTAAATTACTCAGTAAGAGAAAACAGGAAATACCTGCATTAAAATGTATGAACTCCAAAAACAACCCTATATAACCCTTTACTCACTGATAAAGAAAAATCAAATGCATTTGAGCAACTTTGTTGCACGTATCAATGATACAGTCAACAATACAATAGACCCATATAACATTTCTGAATATTCATTAACCAGTGGGGAAATTATTTAACCCAAAGAAATATTATTAATAATTGGCTCACTCAACAAAACAAAATCGCCTAGATTAGATGCTCCCTCGCAAAGCAATAATCTATCTATTATTATTATTATTGAAATTGGTTGAAACTCATCAAGATTCCGCACTCAATTGACTCAATGCGACAAGAACCCATGGTGCAAACCTAGGATTCTATCCCAACTCATGGATGAGTTTTGCAACCTTGCAAAAAGGCAGCCAATCAATATCGATAGTCCTACAATGAAACAATTGAAAACGAACACTTTGGAAAGCTGGACCACCGCACACAAAGTGAATAAAGCTGTCCTTTCTTCGAGGCAGTCATCACATATATCATCTTGAGCCAATCCCAAGCGAAGTAGATGATCCTTAAAACGGACATGGCCAGTGAGGATTGCGACCAGAATTCTGAGCTGATCTTTTTTTAAAAATGAAGCAAACTTAGTAAACCTCTGATCTGGCTCACTAATAAAGTGATTCGCCTTACGCCCAACCAGAAGTAGGACACCACTTTAACCTTAGTTCTTTAAGAGCGAAGTTTTTTATGGCCTTTTGTACCGCTAATAAAAGGTAAGGATACCGCTGGTCCGGGACCGATTAGCCTTTGCTAAGAAGTCGGCGATTTCATTACTATCAATTCCACAATGAGCCGGTACCAATAAGACAGTAAATTTATTTTTAGAACAGAGATGGTTGATGAAATGTTTACTGTCCTTAACAAGTTTGGAAATAGGATTTTTCAATGAATTCTGCATAGCTTTACTATCCGTACAGAAAAAAATATTTTTGTTATTAACATAACAACACGACTTCTAGCCTCAATATGTAGTAGTATGAGTCAAAGCAATTAATTCTGCCTGAACGGTAGTGCAGTGCGAATCCAGACTACTAAACGATCTCAAATCATTCAAAGGGCAAAAAGTTCCAAATCCAGCCCCAAGTTCAGATCAATAGCCATCAGGGAAGAAGGCAAGAGACTCCGATAAAGCTTTAAGAAAGTGCTCCGATGACCACAAATCTCTCGATAGCTAAACCACTGAAAATAAATTTTCGAAGTTGAACTCAGGCAATAGCCTATTATTAGCCTATCATCAACAATGAAAAGTATTTACTAATTATTAGCCTGTGCACCATTGCACCTAAAACACTCCATGCACCATTGCATCTCAAGTGATATGCCGAACAGCAAGCAAATGGTGAAGTAGAAGGCATAGCACCAGTAATGGCGCTACAAGCAATATTTTGCAGTCCATTAAGTTTAATTAAAGAAGTTTTTAATTTAGCCACTGTACACCGAACAATGGAGGTATATTAAAGGATTGGTAAAACCGACGATTTGTAAACAAATATTAACATTTTGGGGCTCAGGCGAATCTAGTAATCGCTCTTCCAAAAAAAGAAGGAACAGAGAAAATTTCAATATTTGTCCGGTAAAGATAATTAAATCTGTCTTAGATGGATTGACGCATAAGCCCTTCTCAGGGCAAATTGCAACTCGGAAAATACATTCAGATACTTACCTGAAACTGTAACAACAATATCATCAGTAAAACTTTGAACAATCAAGACAGAATGCTACAGTTTAACAAGTAGCTCGTCAATGACCAAAAGTCTCAGTAAAGGAGAGAGTACTCCACCCTGTCGACAGCCTTTAACAACCTTCAGAGAAACGGGTAAGCCATCCAGCTCAGTCTCAACAATGCGAGCCTTAAGCATAGTAATCGAAGCAAACGAAGTGCTATCAAAAGCTCCCGCAATATCGATAAAAGCACTCATAAGAAACTCTTTATAATTGAAGGACTTTTCAACCTTCGTGACAAGTTCGTGTAGAGCAGTTTCACAGCACTTACCAACTCTAGAAGAACGGCAAATATTGATCTCTAATGAATCTGTCGACGATCCTTTCTAAAGTCTTAAGAAAAGTTGAAGGCAGACTAATAGGGTCCGTATAATCAGACTTTACACTATTCGGGATAAAAAGAATTTTCGTCGTGCTCCAGCATTGTGGAACAATGCTATAAGCAATGCACGCTTAGAATAGATGATGTAGAAGCAATATATGGAAAGCCATACTGCAATTTAGCAGGGAAAATACCATCAGGAACCCCAGCTTTATACGGTACTAATGAGAACACACTCCAATGCAGAACTTTGTAAGTGATCAGTTTGTGAGCTAAATTCCAATTAGGGGTGTCAACATACAAGTTAGTAGGCTTGGAAGCAATAAATCAGAACTGAAGTCATAACCGGGAAATTGAATAGAAAGAAGTAACTCAAGAGGTGAGCTGACCTTCGGCAGATAAGAAGTTAATCCGCGATAATCTGTGAGCTTGCCTTAAACTTTTTTTATAATTCTTTTGAGCGACTAAAAAGTTACCACAATCAGCCTGAAGTTTAGATTTTTTGGCCTTTTTTTTCTAACGAATTATGTTAACCTTTTAAGTTCAGAACTCCAAAAAGGTTTGTTTCGAGACTTCTGGTTAGTGATAAGAGGACAAGAATTGCGCAGAAGGAAATACGATCAGTGTAACAAGTAGAGGAACCAGCTCGAGAGAGAAAAAATCCCAATCGGATAAATTCCGGTTACGATATAATTTAAACGGTAGTCTTTTGAGTTTAATAGACAACGAGATACACAGAAGAGCTTAAAAAATTGAATAGAGAAGCCCCTCTATGGATAATGTTTGGGCAATCACTAGGGGGATGTTTTTCTGCTTACTCCGCAACAACAAACTATTAAACTCAACCGGGTAAGGGGGAGGGGGGCGTAAAGGCAAGTCATAGGGAAGATAAACTGATGTAAGGGCCAATTTAGTACTAGAACTGGCAGATTCAAGAGTAATGAGCACAGCTGTCAGGTTAGCCACATTGCACTCCTCAATAAGAGAATCATTAATATTGTTACCAACAAAAATGCACGTTCGACTTCTAATGGCAGGAATCTTAGAAAAGATTCTACCATTAGTTTATTTGAAGCCAGAGACAGTACCACCAAAATGGTACGGTTCCTGTATTAGACAAACATCTGTGGGCGATACAGCAGGATACTCTCTTAATTCTAATGAAGCTGACTTACTGTGGTGCAAGTTGATATGTTTTATTCCAAGCATTAGAGTCATATTGAACACCATCAAACTGAGGACATAAAACCGGTCATACCTTATTGCAATATTGAACCGGAACCAGTAATGCGTTTGAAAGATTTCAGGCCCACCCCTAATACAATCGATTGGCTCTACGCCTCGCGCTTGCACCGATTCATCAGTCCAATATTGGTGATTACTGCACTAGGATCATCTGGCGGACCAAAAGAAGTCAGTAAAAGAAGGGGTTTACGAGGGTCCCTAACCAAAAGCTGGAAACCACTCTAAATGACTGTAATGTTAGAAACTTTACCACTTATATGTTTCATTAATATTGCTTTTGCAGATGAAGACGCTTTCTAAAAGGTCGCATCTCTGATACAAATCACGACGTTTTAGCGGACTCGATAACTCGCCTATTCAATACCATCCGGAAGACACCCAGCTTCCCCTCATCCAGGGTGTTTACCGGGTTGAGGTATTGAACGCAAAATTTTTTAACGCAACCAGCGACGAGTTCAGCGTAGGTTCGCGCTTTCCTGGGCGCTAACTGAAGAGTAGTGGCAGTTATTATTTTGGATCGCTTGGGAGTACCCGAGGAACCAGAAGCAGGCTCTACAGGGATTGAGCTTTATTTAAAGATGCTGGCGATTACGCTTGCCCGCCCAGCTAGATCTAGAACGAGATACATCAGAGTTTTAACCAACGACAATGTCGTGGTAGGCAAATTCAATGTTGGAATCTAGAGAAGGCCCCATCGGATAGCTACTAAGCAAGTTATAACAAGTTAAAGTTAAATACAACAGTTAGAAACTAAAGAAAAAAAGCACGCTTCTCGAATTTATCTAACTTATATATTTTCCCGGCTTAGAATCCTAAAAGTTAACACAAACGCGTGAAATGTAATGGCCTACTTCAAAATCATAGTGGCCGTTTGCAAACAAATGTCCTAGTGTAGTTTAGTATTCACCAGAAGTGCCAAATTCCTATACAACATCCAATAACTTGCAATTTTCAATATTTCAATCCCTATCCCCGGCTTAGAATTCCAAAATTTACCACAAATGCGTCAAACATAATGGCCTACTACAAAATCATAGTGGCTGTTTGCGTACAAATGGCCTAGTGATTTTAGTATTCACCAAAAGTTCCAAATTCCTATACAACATCCAATAACTTGCAATTTTCAATATTTCAATACCCTTTCCTTGACTTAGAATTCAAAAAGTTATCACAAACGCGTCAAACATAATGGCCTACTACAAAATCATAGTGGCCATTTGCATACAAATGGTTTAGTTTATTTTAATATTCACCAGAAGTTCTAAAGTCCTATAAAATGAATTTTAACGCAATTATGAAGATTTCTAAAGCAGTATTTGCATTAAAAATTGTTTTTAATAAAACTATTAAACTTTTTAAAGCAACCTGCTCAAATTTGAAAATGTATACCAAGATAAAATTCGCTAGAATAAGCGGACTTAAATGTACATATGAATAATAAATTCATGCACGTGTTTTGCTTTACTGATATAAAATTCGCTAAATCAAACCGACTAAATGACAAATAAAATAATTGGATCTTCTTATCTCGAAAATGTCTATTATGTTAAAGGTAAGCTTTTCAATTGTTAATTTAAAATTTATTACCTTAAGCGACTATAAAGTGAAGTAGTCCGCCAATCAAAAAATGAATGTTTGGTTTTTTAAATTAAACTGCTCTCTGAGATTTCGACCCTGAAGGCACCAACAACAAAGACCAAATAACCACACCCCAGAAAAAACGGGCGAAACTTACGCAACTTTTAATGCAACATGCTTTAAAATTTAATACTTCTAAAATATTTTATTAATTCAGTCTTTCACAAAATTTTAAAGGACTTCATTGACGGTTCTTCACAACTTGCTTTACATTCTAATGGAACGTTACTCTGTATTTCAAATTAATACAAATTGTATTAAATCCTTTTTAATGTCAGTTTTGTATTATTTTGTAATACAGCCTTCCACTGGACCTATGTATATGTAATGCAATTAACATTATATAAGCAATATTTTTTTAAGTGTGTACAAACAACGTCTAATATTCCAATACAATTCTATTTGGTTTTAGTTACATTAAAAACTGTTTTGAAATTATTCGGTGACTCATTTTCAATCATTTTTCAAGTTATTGTTATTTTTGTAGAAAAGCTATTATTGAATTTTAAATGTAGACATTTTATAAGTCGCCCGACTGTTTACCTGATTACGAATATTCACACCAACACAAAAACATTTTTTACAAAGTTAATAAGATTTTAGACAATATAGTAAAAATTTCCAACTGGTAATGCTTTGTGTATTCCAAACATAAATCTAGCTTTAATTAGTTTAAATGACTTAAATAAAAGAAAATAAATTTGAAAAGCAAAAACTCTACTGAACTACAGATAATTTCCACCCAAAAGACTAACAAAACTTTATATTACGATAGTTACTCCAATATTATCAAGAAAAATAATCACTAAACCCTTCATATAGTCTTATCAAATGATATACACATATGTAGTAAAATCCATACAAACACAAATAAACACTATACACATAATTTATGCAAATCCTATAATTGAAAAAGCTAACCCTTCGCATTTGTCATATATTCTGTTAAATTTAAAAATCTTCTTCGAACAATTCATTCATACAATCACATTCAACCCCATGCCAAGCTCTCTTATCGATTATTAAGTTTGTTGAATCGAAAATCCAACGAAATTACATTATTTATGAAAATATGTTACTTTTTGTATGTTTTCATGATGTATCGATTTATGAAAAGTCTTTGGAGAAATTTGAATGGTAAGGAAATCGTATTAATTTTCCGTTTACACACAATGGTTTTACAAATTGGTGTTCTTTGCATGAGAGAATGATCCAAAATATGCTTGAAAATGGTTTACTGAAATTTTCAAAATATTTTTGTTTACGAATTAGATTACGTATCCTATAATCATTTAGTTCTATTTTAACTTCTATACAATCTATATGTGTATATTGAATTATGTCCTTAAGAATGGTGTAAACGATATTAATGCTCAATAATCCCAAGAATTATTTTTAAATAATTAATTCATAATCTATTCGTTAACAAGAAATGTTTAAAACAAGCGGTTTCAATTAATCTATTATTCTGGTAAATTATACTTTAAAAATTATTGTAAAGTAGAATTAGGTAAATACGGTTTTAACATAACTAATTGATGTTAGTACAGATTACATCTATAGAATGAGTTCTAACTAGACAATCTTGGTCGTACATCGACTGTAATAACCGTAAAAAAATATCTGACGCGATTAAGAGCACAACTCGTATCAAGGGAATATTGATAAAAAGGGATCGTATTTATCGTAACTTATAATAATCAGGTAAAAAAAAAAAAATTCAAGTGTAAATCGACGGTATATCGAGAAACATATAGACATTTAAATAAGGCAGTGCTGAACATAACATTACTACTAGTTGCCTGGTAAGTTGGAAATTTTTAAATGTTTAATTCTGAAAATTTCTCACCTATCCAAAATAACAATATTTCTCAAAATCTCACGGTATATGAGAAAATTAAACATAGTAAAATCGCGGAATACGATAATATGACTTGATTGATAAAATTAGATTAGGTCTTGATAGTGATAGTTATAGTGATAGTGATTGCTCTATTGTTTCTGCGGTATACTACGGTATACACTTTAATGCTAATGAATTAGACGAATTAGTCGAAAGTTTTAAAGTAAAAATAAAAATAGAAACAAATTATAATATTGATATTAAAAAAGATAGTTATATAAAACAAATAAACATGATGCAAGTAGAAAATATCACGGGATTAGACTCACTTTTATTTGAATTGTTGAAGAGGACAGTCGGTAAAATTGTATAATACAAATTGTTTATTCCGTATATTTCGTTGCTATTTGTCTGAAAGTGCTTATAACTACAAATCATTTCAAAGTATATCCATTATTTTGAAGGTAAAATGTGCTTGTATAGTGAAATGTATTAAAATTTGCAGTTATTTATGGTGTTTCAATTAATAACAAAAGTTTTTTGTGAAATCAGAAAAATAAATTCAAAATAAAGTAATAAGAACTATGGCGTCGTGCAAAAAGTGTTCAAATAGAATAAATCGGGCAGATTTAAGAGTTACTTGTAGTGACTGTAATTCAATTATGCACGCATTATGTGTGAATGTGTCGGCAAATCAAATTGAAGCCCTAAAAAATGAGAGAAAATCATGGACCTGCTTAGAATGTGTAAATAAAATAAAACCAACCGGTTCCACTATTGTTACAGAAAATATTGTAATGTTTAATGAAAGTGAAAATTTTGATAATCTGGATTTCAGTAACACCGCTGAATCATTAAAACTAATTTCTAAGTTGATAAGTGACAAATTCGCTCGATTCAATAAATGGTTTGATGGTATTGATAATTATTTAAAGGTTATTGATAATCTCAAATACGAAAATAACAGACTAATAAATAAAATTGCATCACTTGAATTGCAAATAGAAAAACTGGATCAGCTTTATAGAAATGATTCGATTGAAATAACTGGTTTAAAGACACCTGATAATGAGGTCATGAAAACAATGGTATCATTTTTTACTGATGTTCTGAAAGTCAACGTACTTGAAAGTGACATTTCTGCGGCTTATTGTGTTAAAAACAAGTTCGATTCTGCTAAAACAGCTAAAATTATCGTAAAATTCCAAAATAGAGATCGGCGCTTTCAGATTCTTGCGTCCAGAAGAAAATTAAAAAATATTTCATCTGATTTTCGGGGAATATCTAATAACTCATCAGTGTACATAAATGAAAGTCTTACCACATTTAAGAAGCAGCTGTTTTGGAAGGCCCGCCAAGTTAAAAAGGATAATAATTATAAACATTTATGGACGCGAAATGGAACAATTATGTTGAGAAAAGTTGACGGTGGTGAAATCAAAGTCATTAATACTTTTTCGGATCTAGATTCTCTAGTGTGATCTTATTTTAATATTTTAATTTGATTTTAGTTTTAATTATTAATGTTAAATTTTGATGATCTGGATCAGGATAGTATTGATGACGTTGATTTCAACATTTTAGTAGATGAGTTTAATAATCAATTAAATGTAAAAAAATTTTCTTTATTTCATGTTAACATTAGAAGTTTGCGGTCGAATTTTAACTTGCTTCTAGTGAATTTGGCAACCTTGAGTGTACTACCTGAGTCAATTTTGGTGTCTGAAATATGGATCAACTCTAACGAAACTAACCTATATCAAATAGATGGATATCATTTTTTTGTTTTATGCAATGATCAAGAAAGAGCAGGAGGAGTTGCTATTTATGTTAAAGAATCAATTTCGGCAGAAGCTACTTATCATCATCTGGCTACAGCGGATTGCTTAGGTATAAGATTCACTTATGAAGGGAGCGAGTACCAATGTCTTGGTTTATATAGATACCATAAATTTAGTATAGACCAGTTTGTACATGAATTTGAAATATTACTTCAGTCATATAATAAGGCTAAAAATTTGATAATTCTAGGTGATTTCAACATTAATACTCTAAGTAGCAATTCTCAAATTGACAAATATGTTTGTACGATGGCCTCTTTTGGTCTTAATACTTTAGTTGCTTCACCAACACGAACATTAAATGGAAGTTCAACTTGCATTGATCATGCATTCTCGCGCTCCATTGATAGTATCATTAATTGCCAAGTTTGTAACATGTCGATTACTGACCATAATCCTCTTTTGGTGAATGTGTCGCAATTTGGTATTTCAAACTCCAAACGCATTAAAAATACGTTTTCTCAGAAAAAATTCATAAATTACGATAAATTAATATCCAAACTAGATGCACAATCGTGGATAAATGTTCTCTCAATCAATTGTG
The DNA here is from genome assembly GCA_958295665.1 of Tipula vernalis. NCBI lineage: Eukaryota > Metazoa > Arthropoda > Insecta > Diptera > Tipulidae > Tipula > Tipula vernalis. Next base: position 282,909,702 of record OY282560.1, on the reverse strand, counting down.
CAAACACTGCTTTAAAAAACTTTTTACAAATATTTCATGAGTGCATAAAAGGTTCGGAATATTTCGTCAAAAGTACAAATAAACACACAAAATTGAAACCTTGGATTTCAAATTCTTTGTGTGCCTTAATTAAATGTAAAAATCGGCTTAGTAGGAAAGCTAAGAAGCATCCTAATAACATCAAACTATGCGTAAGGTACAGCAAGTTAAAAGAGACAGTTCAAAAGCGAGTCGAATTCGAGAAAAATGCCTATTTCAATAATTTGTTAAATGCCACAGCCGGTAATTTTAAAAAACAGTCGATTGTGAATAAAATCACAAGCTCTAATGGTTCAATAGTCACAAATTTATTCGAAATTTGTAATGTTTTCAACAACCATTTTACAACTATTGCTAGTAGCTCTAGTACATGTAATTTGAGTAACCTGCCGTTTTTTCGATCAATGCAAAATTCCTTTTGCTTCAAAGATATTTCTGGAGATGAATTGTTGCAAAGTATATTTTCTGTTAAAAACAAAAAAACTGTGGGAACCGATGGGTTGAATAGTGAAATAATTAAAAAAACCGCGGCTAACGTTATGCATGTAATTGCGCATATTTTTAACATCAGTATGAAATCGGGAGTTTTCCCGGAGGTGTTAAAAACTGCTTACGTAATGCCGTTATTTAAAAGTGGATCTCATACACTGGCTACCAATTATCGTCCCATTAGCTTCCTATCTGTACTGTCGAAGATTTTTGAAAAAATTATTAAGACACGCATAATTAATTACATAGATAACCTAAATTATCTAAGTGATGCTCAATTTGGTTTTCGGAGGAAAAGAAGTACGGAAGATGCTTTACTCTCTTTTCTCACCCCAATTTATTCTTCCCTAAATGCAAATAAGATAACAGGTGCATTGTTTATAGATATAGCCAAGGCATTCGATACTGTCTCTCATGAGATTTTGTTAGATAAACTTTGGGCATTGGGTATGCGGGGCTTTGTTTTTAATTGGCTGAAGTCCTTCGTAGAAAATCGCACTCAATTGGTTAGACTAGGTGCTACTTATAGTCATGCCATGAAAATTTCTGCTGGTGTTCCTCAAGGGTCAGTACTGGGTCCACTGCTATTTTTAATTTACATAAATTCAATTTTTGAGTTAAATTTTTATGGCAAAATGGTTGGCTTTGCAGATGACATTGCTTTTAGTTACAGTACTAATAGTCACGATGAGCTACAATTTCAAATGAATTTTGATCTGCAGTTGTTACGAGATTGGTTTAATAATCATAGGATGACCCTTAGTAGGAAAACTAAAGGCATGATATTTAATATTGGAGGTGATACACCACACAACATGAACGTCACTTATCACAAGTTAGGATGTTCCTTTTCAGTTTTTTGCCATTCAGATTGTGTTAATATAGAGTTTGTTGAAGAATATAAATACTTGGGAATGCTCATCGATAACAAATTAAATTTTAAAAAGCATATCAGTTCTGTGAAATCACATTTATATGGTACATTGCGAAAACTATTTCTGTTAAGAAAATTTTGTCCCAAGCCAATTTTGGAAAGAATTTACTATGGTCTTTTCAATTCCAAGCTAGAATATGGGTTGATAATTTATAGCGGTGTTTATTTTTCTAATATCAAAAGCCTCATCACGGCACAAAAAATGGCTGTGAGAATTATTCATAATAAGAAACGTTTGATTCATAGTTGGCCGCTTTTCAAATCTAGCCATATATTGCCGTTCCGCTACCTATATGTATACAGAGTTTTGAAGGTGTTTTTTTATTAGGGGCGGGTACAGAGTTGTTAAAAATGCAACTTATGTATTGCGCTGTGGTCAGACTTGTGCAGTACCGTTCACACGTAAAGAGTATGTTAAGCGCTTTTTTGATTATATAGCCCCTGCTCTTTTCAATTTTTTGCCCGCGTTTTTAAAAAATGAGTTATCGCTTCAAAAATTTACGAAAAACCTCAAGAATTGGCTCTTCACAGAAGACAATATTGAACGATTTTTTTAATTTGATCATTATATTATAATTTTTTATTATATTATAATTTTTTATTTTGTTATTTTTATTAAAAAACTTTGTATTTTGTTTTTTTTTTTTTTTGGTAATTTAAGTTGACATATTTTTTGAAACATGATAACTGCTTCCTCTTCATATAAGTTTAAGTTAAATTGTTTTAGTTTAAGTGAAGGGGTTACTCTACAGGCTTTGCCTCCGTAACTTCCTACTATATTCAATATAATTTGTTTTATATAACATTTTAAAATTTTCAATGCTAAATTTAGGAATAATAAGTTTATACATTTTTTATTTTCGGTATTAGTTTTAGACCTTATTGTATTATTGATTAAATTATATTGCTAAGTTATATTGGCATTGTTCAAACACTTTTATATTTTGAATATATGTATAAAATATAAAATATAAAAAAAATATATAAATGTTAGCAAAGCAAAAGAACAGTTGTACCGAGAGATGTGCTTATCCACATTTCTCGCTGGTCTAAAACCCATCGGTTCTGGCAGCCTAAAACGATAAATGAAGCATTCTCATTATGCATGACAGAATAGAACATGCATTATCATAAAAATAAAACGAAGATACATGTTCCTGCAGTAACTCCTAATCGGATATTATATCGACAACCCTTTCCTAACCTTGTTAGACAACCATATATCAACCAACCACCCCGATTGGAAATGGCGCATTTCGACAAACCACAAAATTATTATTTTAATCAAAATTCTTTCCAAAATTCACAACAATTTCCACAACCTAGACCAAATTATCAACAAAATCAAAATTATAAACCCTTCCAAAGAGCACCACCCAAATTACCATACACTAAAATTGAATCAATGGACACCATATCAAATCAAAATAAATTTACTCAACCTATACAGTTCAATAATTTAAACTTTGGTTATAATAAACCTCAACAACAACAACAACACTCTTTTCAACCCACTGGCCCAAGCATTTGCATTTTCACCATGATCAGGAAGTAAATAAGATGTAGATTATTGTAGTGTTTAAATGCCCTCATTACAGACTAAAATACCCACATAAACGTAGTCATGAGTACTAAAAAGAACATGCTGGGTAGAGTGAGCAAAAGAGAAAACACACAGCCATTGTGGTTCTATGTATACGTGATGAATGTCACACTTAATATAAACTGAAATAAATAATTTAAAATATAAATAAAAAAGTGTATATATTAAAAAGAAGATAAACACCACAAACTGGCGACGAGGATAAAAAAAAATATTTAATAAGAATATTAATCGATCCCGTAAATATAAAGTGATTAAAAAAATGTATGTGCCTCACCCTTATAAGCACATTATGGAAGTGAAACGTCTGTAGTAAAATGATTGGAGTCGGTTTCTAAAGTAAATAATAGAGTTGTGATATTATTTTTTATTATTGATTTATTTTATTGTTTTTTTCTTGTATAACCGTAACTAGAGGCTTATGATACCTAAAATGTGACACAAATATTCGCGTTTCTACAGTATGCAAATATCGACTAAAAACAGCGTCTATTGTTGCTCCCTGCCTCGTTGTGGATTTTGCAGGATCGCTTGTCATACTCAAATTGAATTTGTCTTTGAAAAATTTTATAAGTTGCATAGATGATTCTGCTGCAAAGTTTACATTAAAATCCCCTCCAAGAATTATGGGTATTTTTTCTAAATTTAAGTTAAGTATTGGTGCTTCAGAGGAATATTGAAGTAACTTTTCATAAAGGAATTCAATTATGTTTTTAACACTTTGATGTGGTGATATATATACCGCTACCAATAACATCGTTTGACCGTGCTCTGTAGAACATTGACAGGCACATACTTCTCCTACTTCATCAATTTGCACCCCAAATGCTAGTGGTTTCTGTACTCTAATATCCCTTGATGTCGTTAAAACATGAGCAGTATCATCTGCATTCTGGTAAATAGCAACGCCACCAGATCGAACACTTGGCCGTTTATATTTAACTATACAGTTGAAATTCGGTATAGCGACATGTTCGTCGTTGTGAACCCACGTCTCCGACAAAATTAAAACATTAGAATGTTTAGCAACTCTATCGATTAGATCAAGATTATGAGCCCGTAAACTTTGAATGTTGAAGGTATAAAGCGACAAACCTGGTGCGTTTGTGATGAAATCAATTAATTCAGATTCTAATGTGATGAGTGGATTCAGCGAAAGTCGTTTAAATTCCAGCTTCAACAGAAGAGTAGACGATGGCTCCTTTCTGCAATGATAAAATATTGAATCCTTATGTTTTGACACGATGTATAATTTTTCGATTGTAGTTACTCTGGGTAAAGCAACGTATAGTAATTGCACCGAGTGGGTTTTTTCATACTCATACACGATTTCGTCGAATGTACCACCTTGAGATTTATGAATCGTCATAGAGCAACCAGATATTAGAGGAAATTGACTTCGTTTTACTATCATTGTTCTGTTATTATTTAAAGAAATCGTAGAGTTGCGTCGATTGATTGGCACTTCATTCAATGTAATATTATGTTGTTGCATATATCCAGCAGCCTTCATTCGTAATTTTCTTCCAATTTGAATGTCAGGAAAAGTTAACCAAACACGAGTTACTTCTTCATTCTCGTTTTGTTCAACGCGAACTAATTTGCCGACGGCGCCATTGGCTAATCCATCTGATACATCGATATTGGTTGTTATTATGTAATATTTGTCAATAACAAAAATTATATTATATGGAAGTCCGCCTGTGTCAATAGTAGACTTTTTGTGCAGTTTTTGACGTAGTGATGCCAACTGTGTAGCGTCGTTGTAGCCAGAATATACATCAATCGCGATGGACGTAATTTTAACCTCAGATTCGTTTAAAATTTTATTATTATATGCGTTAACAGATTGATTCGAATAAAATAGTCGAATACCATGAGGACATAATGCATTGACTTCGTTTTCCGTAAAGAAACGTGACTGCATTAGAATTAACTCATCATCATCAAGTATTTGACCGTTTCCTATTTTCGTTAAAATATTCGAAAATTGAACGTTAGCTTGGCGCATAATTTCATCGAGTTCATAGAATTTGAGCCCTCTCCATAATATTGGTCCAGACATGCTTTGTTTCGGTTGATTATAAATGGGTGTTGCTTTAACTGGTGGTAATTGACGTAAGTCACCAATTAAAATAACGTCATATCCTCCAAAGTTAACATCAAAGATACCGCTAATCTGTTTGAGTCGTTGATCGATCTGTGCTAATAATTCTGCGCTGATCATACTGATTTCATCGATGATTAAGACTCGGACGTATTTGAATAGTGTGCGATATTGGAGTGCGATTTCATAAGACAATGGAAGTAGTTTTGACAACGTGATTTTTAAAGCAGTATGCACTGTGGTACCGTTAATAGCCACAGCAGCTTTGCCAGTTGAAGCGCACGTAATGTAAGCGTTACAACAACCATCGTTATCGGTAAAGCGATTGTAAATCTCCATTAGAAGTTTAATGACAAACGTTTTGCCACATCCCACCGGTCCAGTGAAGAAAATTTGCAATGGTGGAGAATTAGGAGACCATAGATGCGATATTGTATGTAACAAAAGGCTTCTTTGTTTATCATTAGTCATTCTCATTAAGGCCAAGAACTGTTCATGGTCCATTAAATTTTCTCTCCTTTTGGCGATGGAACCAAGTTTATCTAGCAAAGCGAGACGAAGGTCATTGTTATGTTCAGAATTAGGATCGTTGTATAATTGTTGGAACGGATTAGGATCCGGAGCACCGCCAGCATCGGCATGATTAGTATCGTCTTCAGTATCATCATGGACACGACATAATTTTCGACAAATCTCGATGGTTTTATCAATATCTCAATTGGATTCAAATTCTTTTCTTGCTTCCAAAATGAATTCTTCATTGTCCTCGTAAATTTTTAGGAAGCACATTTCAGCCAATATATCACGTTCTTCATTTCTAAACGGTATATGTAGAGAAACCATTTCCCGTTTATAGTTGGTGAAATCTGTAGCCATGCCATAATTTCTGTACCGAATGATCCGCGATTCATTTCTTTTCGCAAATGTTCCGTCTTGTTTGACATTATAATGAGCAACAAATTGTGCTATAGAAACATTTTCTAGCTCTTCCCGTCGTTTCTCATATTTATCAAACCAATTTTCCTTCCAAATATTCGTAGAATCATCACCAACTTCTAATTGATTTAATTATTTTTGAGTTTTTCTCATCCGCTGTCGTTCGATAGGCCATACAGTTGGAATATATTCAACTTTATGAGATGATTTGGACATAGGTTCTCGAAGAAGGTACCATGCTGCTTCTTGACTTGTCATTTCGACAGTATTCAGCACATTTACACTCATGTTTCTTGTAACATCGATAATAATAATAATAATAATAATAATAACATCGACAATATCGAACTCAGGATGTTTGTCCATCGTTTCTATTATTTGACGCTGCAAATTACTGATTGCTCTATTCGTTTTGTTGACATATTCTACAACATATGCAGCGCAAGAATATTCTTCGGTAATAAATTGGATGTCCATATTAGATTTGAGAATACTGAAAAGGAATGGGTTGAAACCGTTGTGCCATATTTCACTAGTTTTTCTTTTTAAGAACACCCGCGGTCGTTCAATTCCAGCTTGTAGAATTTTAATGTAATCAACGTCACACGTAATTTTATTTTGTTCGTAAAACGTATCTATATCAGGATAGTAGATATTTTCCAAATTCAATCTTATTTTATTGTATCGTTCTTTAAGGTTACGAAATTGTGGTTCGTCTTTTGGCATTGGTACCAGAATCATCGTTGATTTGCATGGCATGAAGGGAGCGTCGAAGCGACATTTTTGCGGCCTATTTGATGTAATTCCTTTGTAGCAAGTGAAAGTATGTTTATGGGTTTGTAGTTTGATGTTTCCCGATGCTTCTGATGCTGAAACCGATATCAAGTGATCGATCAATTGAAGACTGTCGTACAATCCGGCATTCAATGGATCGTCCGGCGTTTCCTCCAACCATAAAAGTATATGAGCATGCGGACTTCCGCGATGCTGAAATTCGATCCTTTTAAAATATTTCCTGACGAAATAACGACCGAAAGGATTGTTTTTTTTATATTTAGATTGCAAAACAGTCATTACTGTATTTATCAGCTTATTGAAATAAATGGCACATGTAACTGCATCATCATTAACTAGTGAGCTTTTTTCCATAAAATGTAGTTGATTAACGGCTTCAACCGTGATTTCTTTTCCATATTTCAACCTATATAAGGTTCGTAGTAAATCAGTCCATCCTATTTCATTAGCGCTCATCGTAAGAAACAATGTGGGTTTACCATTTTGTCGTATCATTGCAAACAAGTCTTTCTTTCGATTTGCCCAATACCACGTTGAATTGGGAATCGTTCGGAGGAAAGCGAGGTTTGTATCAATGCAATCGTGAATATATTCTTCAGATTCAATTTGACGACGGGTTATGGCAGTATTATTTCCCACGTGTTTAAATGCAATCGTAAGACAATCGCGAACTCTCAGTCGCATAATTTTCATTGCCATATACAGCAAGTGGTACGGGGTAACGCCACGTCGGTCTGATCTTCGTAGCTCACTAGTTGCCATCATGAATGGCGTGATGTGTGTGCCGTCTCTGAAAATTCGAAATTCGCCAAGATAAATAGACGGAAAAGAGAGTTCTTCTGCATGCTCATCAAAAAGTAGGCTGATAGGAAGTTCGGTTTCGCCAGGGGCAATTCGCAAATACATATCTTCATTCCAAAGTAACGTTTGTTGTTGCGCGGTAAGGCTATCTTCGATAGGCACAACTTCACTAACTTCATCCTGTGACGGTATGGTTTCTACTGCATTCTCCGTAAATAAAGAATTATCAATCGTAATATTATAGCGTTGATAAAGCGGCGTTCGAATTAAATATTGTAACCAAGCTTTGATTGTTCCTTAATTGACCAAGCCAAACAAATAGGACGATTTGTGTATTTTTTTCTTTTTAATGTGAACGTTAATGCAGTAATCATCGTTCAAACTCCGAGGTAATCGAGATACCATCGTATTAACATCGACCGGAACGTTTATGATTTGTCCATAAATGCCGTATTGACCGTGACTATGACGCAATCTACGAACTTGCATAAACGGCAAGCGCGGCGAGATCAACCTCTCCGTAACCATCTCTAAAGGAGGAAGATCGGTTGGCATTTTAGGATATTGAAATCCATTAAATACTGATAGAGTCGGTATAGTGTTTTTCGACAATGCCTTTTTGCACGTAAAGCATACCTTCGCGTTATCAACGTTCGGCAATATGTCGTTAATAATACCACTATATTGAGAAGAGACAGGCGATAAGTCATTCTTGAACCATAACCGATCACAAATTGAGCACGCGTACCCAAATGGATTGTTCAAGAATTTCATAAAAAGTTTTCGAGCACCTGCATGCAGTTGATAACCTTCATACCGCTTAGGCGTCTCGTCCTGATTACTCGTAGACGGTTCACAAATATTTGATGCTTGCTGAAAATTATCGGAACATTCCATAACTGGAGGGTTGTTGAGGTTTGACACATAGGGCGCATAATTATTTCCATCTCCAGTGGTAGATGGATTAGCTATGCCCGGTAAGACACCGTTGGAGCTATCTAAATCATTTAAATTACTATTACATATACATAATATAACTTAGCCAACAATGAATGAGTATAGTGACAATATAAAATTTACTAACCATTCATTACATTTTCAGTAGATAAACAATTATTTTCAAAAATACGTGCACGATTCTCTCGCTGCCGTTGTCGATAATCACGAAGACGATCAGCCGCTGTCCGGTTTCCTCGAGGTCTTCCTGAATTTTGCCTATAGCCACCACGTGGTCGTTGCCCTTGTTCTTGTCGTTGCCTTGCTCTGAATTCGCGAACGCGTTTCGTTGATGATTGTTGTGGCATTCTGAAGTATTAATATTGTTTCGGTATGATTTTTCGCATTAAAATTTACTATTGTGTAAATTCATATATAGGATACTTACGTTGTTAGTATATTCTAATAAAATTGTTCTTTTTAAACACTTTTCAATCACTTCACAAAAAATCACGTCTATAAATTTAATTTTTAAAGCATTTTTCATATAAGGAACGCGATTTTATATTATTTCCTAAATAAAAATATGACATTCACCTTCATCGTTGGAAAATAAAAGAAAAATGCAAAAATAATAATACGTATGTAATAGCAAAAAGTAGGCGAATTACGAATTTACGATACAAATACGAGACGTAGTATGTGTGGATTTTGTTACGTATTATATAATACCTTACTTGTTTTCTGTATTAAAATTGTTTATACAAGCAGCAAATGTACTAAATGAACAAAAACGATAAATCGCACTACTGAAGCGTTTCACTTTGATTAGCGTTTCATTTTTTCAAGACTCACTACCTTCGCTAAGGAAGTTTCACTTCAAAAAAAAAAGAACATAAATTTGCACGAGTTGTTAAAAATTTTTTTTTAATGGAAAATTTTCCCATCCATGTGAATGTGGAGCAATTCACTCCAAAAGACAGTTGGGACATTTTTAAGGAAAAATTAGATTTTTTCTTCAGCGCAAATAAAATTGTCGATGCTACAAGAAAAAGGGACGTGTTAATAAATTATTTGGACACGAGTGTATACAAATTAGTAAGAGACTTGTGCAGTTCATCATTACCCAGTGAAAAAAGTTATGAAGAAATTTGCGGCATATTACAAAAACATTATGCATCGAATTTTTCAGTTTTTAAGGAAATGCAAAAATTTTTTGATGTTGTACAAAACAAAGATTAATCTATAAATGAATTTTGTGCTCGACTATGGGGTGCTGCAGTAAATTGCAAATTTGGTACATAATGTGTTTGGTTTAGAACATAATTTGTTAAAAAAATTGGTAATAGCAGCGTTGCCTATATATAGAAAAAAAACTGTTGGAAGAAGACGAAAACATAAGCTTCGAAGATGCATTAAAGAAACCGAATGCCGTAGAAATCAAACAAGAAGACATGGGAGAATTAAATTATGTTAATAGCCGTGATGTAAACAGAAACAACGGATCATACAAGAAGGTACGAGGATCATCATAAAACACCGAATAGAGGTAATGGCGGCAGGAGCAACAACAACAATGCACAAGGTAAAGATTTTATAAATAAAAATACTAGTGGTAGTGTTCCTAATAAATACAATAAATATATTAGATGTAGTAAATCAAATCACGAGGAAAAGATATCAAAAAGTAGGGCACAGTTCAAAAGTATGTAAAATGTCGAAAAATTGTTTTGTATCAATGAATGAAAATAGTAATGAGAATAATGACGAAGCATGTTCGGATATTAATAGTTTATATAATTTGAGTTGCAAAAATAATAAGCCTAAATTGTTGAATATTAAAGTAAATAATATTAAGTTGGAAATGCATTTAGATACAGGTGCAGCAACGTCTGTTATTTCAAAAGAATATTTTAATGAAAAGTTTGTGAGTTTGAGTTTCGTTCGTGATGATACCATACTACAAAGCTATTCGGGTGGAAATTTAAAGGTTCTTGGGGCAGTTCAAACGGTAGTAGAATACGAGCATCGTACTTGTAACATGAAATTTATAGTGGTAGAAAAGGGAGGACCACCAATATTAGGCCGTGACTTTATGCGGAAATTTGAGATATCGTTCAATATTAATTTAATCGTAACGGTTTCTTCAATGTTGGAAAAATATTCTAATATATTTGATCCAGGGTTAGGTTTTTTCGAATTGCATAAAGTGAAACTGGAAGTGGTTGATCCAAAGCCAATTTTTTTCAAGCCACGAGCTGTTCCTTTCGCATTAAAAGAAAGTGTAGAAAAAGAAATTTAAAATTTAATGAATAAAGGAGTTCTTAAAAAAATTGAAACAGCGGATTATGGTACACTGTTAGTACCAGTGTTAAAGGAGAATGGTTCCATTCGTATTTGCGGCGACTATAAAGTATCGGAGAATAAGTTTCTAAAAAGTTTCAATCACCCGCTTCCGCGGATTGAAGATTTAATGTATACGCTTGGGAATGGGCAAAAATTTACAAAGCTTGATTTATCATGTGCATATAATCAGCTGGAGCTCGACGACGAAAGCAAAAAGTATGTATGGTGGAGCACGCACATGGGAATATATCAAATGAATCGAGAATTTGTTTCAAGGCATACCGAACGTAGTAGCTTTTATTGATGACATTGTCGTTACGGGTAGGTACGACCAACAACATTTAAATAATTTGGATTTTGTTTTCAAAAGAATTCAAAATGCTGGATTGAAACTAAATAAAAGTAAATGCCAATTTTTTAAACATGAAATTTCATATTTAGGATTTAAAGTCACAAAGGATGGTTTACGCAAAACCAACGAACGGGTCGATGCAATAATGAACATTAAACCACCACGTGATATAACGGAAACTCGATCGTTATACGGTTTAATCAATTATCACGGGAAATTCATAAAGAATTTATCAATAATAATGAATCCGATTTATCAATTATTAAAGAATGATTTCGAATTTAAATGGAATGACGAATGTCAAAAAGCATTGAATGGAATAAAAAAGGAAATGACTCGGATATGAATCGGATATGGTTTTGGCTCATTTTGATCCAAATCTTGCAATAATTTTAACGTGTGATGCTTCACAGTATGGAATAGGAGCTGTGCTAGCACACAAATATCCAAATGGTGATGAACGTCCAATAGGGTTCATATCCCGCACACTGTCGGATGCTGAGAAAAATTATTCTATGAATCACAAGGAAGCATTAGCTATTATATATTCTTTGAATAAATTGTACCAATACCTAATAGGAAATAAATGTTTAATTCGTATTGACCACAAATCACTAATATCATCGTTGGGAGAGCTAAAAGGGTTACCACAAATCGCAGCTGCTCGTTTACAGAGATGGGCACATTTCTTGTCTGGATTTGATTATACAATCCAATATGTGAAAAGTGACGAAAATACCGCAGATATATTTTGTCGACTTCCATTAGAAGCAGATGTAGAGACACTTCGAGAATATGAAGATAAAGCGAGCTATTTAAATTATGTTAGTAACAACAAAAATTTTGTATTGGATTATAATCTAGTAAAACGAGAAACAAAAAAAGACCCAACATTATCGAAAGTACTGGACATGGTAAAAAAAGGCCATATATGTATACAGTGATATAAATCCAGAATACAAGGCATTTGTAAAAATAAAGAATGAGTTAGCCGTCGAACAAGAAATTGTGCTGAGAGGGTATAAAGTAGTGATTCCTCAAAGTCTTAGAACGGCCGAACTTGTCTACAAGTTCAACCAAATCCACCAAAAGCGGAATTGTTTCCATGGGAAATTCCAAACAAACCATGGTCAAGAATACATATGGATTACGCTGGTCCACTATATAATACAAATTTTTTAATAATAATTGATGCATATACAAAATGGGTGGAAATTTTTAAATTAAATACAACAACTGCAGAAATTACAAAAAAAAAAATTTGAATCATGTATTGTCACGTTTTGGATTACCAGATTTTATCGTAACGGACAATGGTATTCAATTTTATTCGGAAGTTATGGAGGACTATTTCACGAAAATTGGAGTACGCCATATAATAACTGCTCCTGGACATCCAGCTACTAATCGTGCTGCCGAAAATATGGTAAAGGCACTAAAAAAATCAATTAAAGCTGTTTTTGACGATTGTAAAAGGAATGAAAAGAATTTTGATATAGATACAACACTTCAAACATTTTTGCTTAATTACAGGACAACAAAGCATTCAACGACGAATGAAACGCCAGCTAAGTTGATGTTTAATCGGGAAATTAAGATGGAATTAGATTTATTGAAACCTCCAAGTATTGATAAAAGGGTAAAAATGAAACAGGAAATCGCCATTCATAATCATAAAGGCAAGAGACATAAGTTTTACGAGGCGGGAGAAGATGTATTGATCAAAGATTGATCACATGAATGTCACATTTAATATAAATTACAAAATAACTATGCTAATACCTGTTGATAAGCAAGAGGGCGATGGCTACATTAAACCAATTCACATACACGAACTTCTCGTTATACCTGAAGGTATATATAAAGCGGCAAATTGGTACGCTTTAGTTGAATGTGTTAATTGGTCAAATACAGAACAAAAATGTTGTATTGAACAACCTATAAAAGTTGAAAGGTTGTATAAAATATTGAAATTAATCATTCTTCTATAACGAGCAATGATACTAACCAATCAAATGATATTTCTGAGCTAATTCGCACATCTCATCTAAACTCAGAAGAGACAAAAGCCTTACGCAAGTTATGTAAACAGCATGAAAATATATTTTTCAAAGAAACACACCAACTTACCTTTACCAATCAGATCAAACATGATATTAATCTTCACACTGAAAAACCTGTTTTTACGAAAAGTTATAGGTAAATATGGTATGTCCACAAGGAGGAAGTACGTAAACAGATTGATAAAATGTTGGATCAGGGGCTAATTAGGCCAAGTTATTCACCTTGGTCCCAAAAAAAGCGGACGCAAGTGGGAAACCCAAATGGAGGCTAGTTGTAGACTACCGTAAGCTCAATGAACAAACAGTAGACGATCGCTACCCACTTCCGAATATAACGGAGATCCTGGATAAGCTTGGGAAATGTATGTATTTCACAGCGCTTGACTTGGCATCCGGATTCCAACAAACCCGAAGTGAATCCTTGTGACATTCAAAAAACAGCATTTACGGTCGATAATGGACACTACGAATATAATCGTATGCCATTCGGACTGAAAAACACACCATCCACATTCCAAAGAGTGATGGATAACGTTCTTAAGGATTTGCAAGACAAAAGTTGTCTTTGATATATGGACGACATCATTGTATTTTCCACCTATCTTCAAGAGCATATTATTAATCTAAATCAAGTTTTCAATAAATTGGAAGCAGCTAACTTGAAAGTGCAGTTGGATACGTCCGAATTCTTGCACAAAGAAGTAGCCTTTTTAGGACACATCGTCATTTTAGAAGGACTCAAGCCCAATCCCGCAAAGATTGAGGTTGTAAAGAAATTTCCTATTCCTAAAACGCCGAAACATATAAAGTCATTTTTAGTTTTATTAGGATAGTACCGGAAATTTATTAAAAACTTTACAGATTTGACAAATCCCATGACAGAATGCCTTCAGAAAGGCAAAAAATTATTATGAATCCTAAGTATGTAAATTGTTTTGAGAAATGAAACCTTGCTATGGCAAAACCCCATTCTTCAATACGCGGATTTCTCTAAACCATTTGTATTAACAACAGATGCAAGTAACTTTTCACTTGGTGCCGTACTTTCCCAAGGTGCAATTGGTTTGGACAGCCCAATCTGCTATGCAAGCAGGACATTGACTAAAGCAGCGCAAAACTACTCTATACCTTAGAGAAGGAGCTCTAGCCATTGTTTGGTCAGTAAGATATTTTAAAGATATTTTTCTAATTCAAATGTAAAACTGGTGCAAAGTGCTAGTAGAAGACATCGTAGACGAACTACAACAAAGTGACGTAATAACAAAACAACACCAAGAAGGAAATCATCGTGGTATTAGTGAAAATTTTGAACAATTAAAAAAAACAAATTTATTTCCCCAAGATGAAAAATTTAATAAACTGAATGTCAAATATGTCAAACATTAAAATACGGTAGGAATGTCAAACACATAAAATTAGAAGTGACTGAAAATTCAAAGAAACCATTAGAGATAATCCATATAGAAGATATATTCGCTATTAACAATAAAAAAATTCTCACAATATTAGACAAGTTTTCCAAATTTGCTGTAGTATATCATTTGGTAACTTCAGATGTATTAGAAGTAGTTAAATTAATGAAAAATTGCATATCTGCCCATGGTATACCTCAAAAATTGGTAACAAATAGAGGAGTTAAATTTTACAGAATCATATTTGCTAAAAACCACGACAAAGATCCTGTCGAAATCATGAATGAAAATCTAATTACATACAACAACTCGATACATTCCACAATTAAGATGACACCATTCGAACTCAAGAATGTACATTGGTATTTCAAAACCCGAAATTTTCTCAGATAAACTTCCGGTTAAAAATCCAAACGAATATTTAAAAGATCACAACTCTACAATCTAATTCATATGAGAAACGCTAAAGAAAAAGAAGCACTGCTAACCCAGAGAAATAAAAATAGAATAGAACCTATGAAACTATCTATGAAAAGGATAACAGAAGGAATAAATTAAGCTCCAGATTTCAAAAACACCACGTAAAAAAAAAGAACCGTGTAACACTAACATTTAACAAAAGAAAAGTGTACAAAGCTAAAGTCAAACATTTATTGCAGATGCAGTAAACTAATTACATCCCAAGAAATGGAAATAATAGACTGTTTGGAAAACCTGAAATAGAATTAGCATATCATTGTTGATTGGAGTCGTTATGCCTTGTAATTGCTATTGTCGTATCACCTAAAAGAAAAAGAATATGTTAATAATTGATCGTAAAATGTTTAAAATCACTTATCTTGCACACTGATATGAATTCTTTATTCTTCAATTCACTTTGGTTATTAATCTGTAATTAATTGTATATTTGATGTTTGGTGATTCTGGTATGGCAACTCCCTAGCGTGCACACTTATGCGAAGCCCTGTAGCGGCTCGGGGATGGCAACTCCCTATCGAGTACAATTAGGCGAAGCCCGCTTTCGCTATTCGTTAGTGTGTTCTTTGATTAATAACACATATATTTTTTATTGCTTTTTATAGTAATACAAGTACTTTAGCTTTTAAACTTTTATTTTTATTTGATTTACTAAAACAGAGAGGAGATACAATTTGCACCAAGAAACTCAAGTCGTAAGTAATGTTATTGTTTTTTTCTGACTTCTCTTTTTTTGAAAAAACAAAAACCCTTTTTTGTTGCTTGCTACGTTTTTTAGGAATCTAAACATGGTGCGAATATTTTGTACTTAATTATTCTTAAAGGTGCATTTTTATAATTTGACAATTTTACTTTCGATCGACGCCACAGATGTAAATCTTAACTAATTTAGCACCAAGATGACAATCAAAAGTGATTTGTTTATTAGTTTGACAGTTGATGTCATTCTTAAATTAATTCCCAATCAACCAAGTGATGTAACTGCTGCCATCTCTCGGATAGCACCATTATTACATTTGATTTGGAATATTGCCATATATTTTTGATTGTCAAATTTGGCGCTTGAGTAGTTTTTTTTTTCGAAGAAGAGAAAAAACCTTAATTTGTACATTCATTTTAGTTAGTTGTCAATTAATGAGAGAATACGTGTAATAAAAAACATTTGTTGAATACAAAAAAAAGAAATTATTAAATTAAAAATTTGTAACATTTTTTGGTGCCGAAACCCGGGAGTTCTGTTTAATTTGATAGAAAAGGCAACCACATAAATTTTTTGATAAAATTGCATCATCATACAGATAAGCAGCCATTTTATAAATTTTTCCATTTTTGCTTATTATGTTGTGATCGGTATCTTATCCTAAATATCTATTTAAGTCAATTATATTTAAATAGCTAAACCATTTATAACTTGTTGGCTAAATAAATAAAAAACAATTTTTTGATATTTTTAATTTCGAAAGCGACATTTCGTTATAAATACTAAAACGTTATTATAAGGCCGCTGTTATACGCAATCCGGTTTATATTGAACAAACAATAAAACATTTAACGCAAATTGAAGAACCCGTTGTGCGATTAAAATTAGTGTAAGGTGTATATATTGAGAATTATTGAAATATTGAGTAGTTGCGCATTGCGACTTCGCAAATGGAAGTCTAATTCCCAAGAATTTTTACACTCGTTGGAAATACATAATGGTCAATATATCCCTAAACTAATCGAGGATGATACCAGTACTAAAACATTAGGTATTATGTGGTATCCCCAAAGATACATATTTACATTTGAGATAAAGAGTCTAGCTAAAGATGTGATTTGGACAAAACGCCGAATGCCATCAGAAACTTCCAAACTGTACGATCCATTGGGATGGGTGTCATCTATTATAATATGCTTTAAAATGATATTGCAAAACATATGGTTAACGAAAACAGATTGGGATGAAGAAGCCCCTGATAATATTTTAAGTCATTGGAAGAAAATATATTTTGATTTAAACCATCTTCAACAAATTAAAATTTCCAAGTGCTTGCTACTTTTACCAAATACCACTTCAGTTCAGTTGCATGCATTTTGTGACGCGTCGGAGTCAGCCTATGGTGGTGTGATATATTATATCAGATCTAGCAACAACAATGGAGAAATAACATGCCGGTTACTGTGTGCTAAAAGTAAAGTGGCACTAATAAAACCAATAAATCTTCCAAGACTAGAACTTTGTGGAGCGGTATTATTAGCAAACCTAATAAAATATAGCAAAACAACACTTGATATAGACAACGTTGATGTCTATGCCTGGACAGACTCAATGGTGGTGCTACATTGGTTGTCGAATATACCGGCGCGATGGAAAACATTTATAGCTAATCGACCCAACAGCATCCTAGCTATCGTTCCGAGAGAGAAATGGAGTCATATAGCAACTTACAAAAATCCAGCCGACATATACCAAGAGGGATAGATCCAAAGCTCATTCCTAATTTGGAACCTTGGTGGCATGGACCAAATTGGCTAAAATCTAGTGAGTCAAATTTGCCGAAAAATAAAACGCAATTTCCAGTCGAGATGATGAATTTAGAAGTTCGGAAAAAAGCAGTAATCGTGATGGTAGAAACCGAAGAAAATGACGTTGTTAACCAAATATTGCTTATATATTCCTCTTAGTTTAAAGTTAAGAACGTGATGGCATACGTTCTTCGAATTTGTAAACTACCTAAAAATGAAGAATGTAACTGGAAAAATTGGATATTTGTCATATTTAGAATACATTGGCGTAGAATTTTACATTATTCGAGCAATTCAGGCCAGCTGTTTTAAGAAAGAGATTATCAAATTGAAGGAAAATTTGGCGCTAGAAAGTAACAATGTACTTAATTCACTTGATATATTCCTCGATCCTCAAGGAGTTATCTGTGTAGGTGGAAGACTGAAAAACTCACAATTAAGTTACGCTTCATCCAATTATTTTACCAAAGGAACATTATGTAAACCAATGGATTATCCAAGAAACACACAATAGTAATTTACATGCTGGCACAACTTTAATGATGAATATTTTACGACAAAAATACTGGATTATCGGAGCAAGATACACCATTAAAAAATATATAAAATCATGTGTTAAATGCGTGAGATATCGACATTCTCAAATACTACAAAAAATGGCAGACTTACCGGCGCAAAGATGTACAAGAACCAGACCATTTTTAAATACCGAAATAGACTATTAAGACCGTATTTACATTAAGATAAACCTAGCGCGAAATTCACCGGTCACTAAAGCATATGTGGCTGCATTTATATGTCTCGCAGTAAAAGCTATCCATTTAGAAGTCGTGAGCAGTCTTAATACAGATGCATTTCTGGCCGCACTTAAAAGATTTGTGCCTCGTCGTGGTTTTCCTAATCAAATTTGGTGTGACAACGGTTCTAATTTTATTGGGGCCAACAATGAACTTAAACGCCTTAAAAGGGAAATTTTAGAACAACAAAGCAATCAAATAATATCTAATTTTATTTTGCAGCACAATATCGAGTTCAGATTTAATCCAGCTAGTGCACCCCATTTTGGAGGCTTATGGGAGACGGCTGTGAAATCCGTTAAATTTCACTTCAGAAGAACTATGAAAGAATCCAAACTAAATTATGAGAAGATTACTACGTTAATAACCCAGATCGAAAGTTTGATGAACTCGAGACCATTATGCCGTATCGACGATGACATTACAAATCTAGGTATACTTACACCTGGACATTTTCGAATCGGAGAATCCATGGGAGAAGTTCCTGAACCATTGTTGGAAAATGTACCGGTACATAAATTGTCATGGTGGCAAAATATTCAACTTCGAATTCAATCATTGTGGAAATGCTGGTCCAGAGATTATTTGAACACTCTACAGCAGCGTGTTAAATGGCAAAGAGGAAACTACAATATCACAGGCGGCGATGTTGTATTAGTAAAAGAGGATAATCTACCACCTAATCAATGGCTGCTTGGCCGAATCACTCAGACGCATCCAGGTAATGATGGAGTAGTAAGAGTCGCTACTATTAGAACTGCTGTCAACACTATTAAGCGACCAGTTATAAAACTCGTTCTGTTACCAATTAAGAGTCAATAAATAAATGGTATACGAAATTACTGTAAAGCAATTACAATACATATCGCTTAAAGTTTAACTTAAGAAATTTATTGTTAAAAAATTCCTTAACATGGGGGAAAACGTTTGGAAAACCTGAAATAGAATTAGCATATCATTGTTGATTGGAGTCGTTGTAATTGCTATTGTCGTATCACCTAAAAGAAAAAGAAAATGTTAATAATTGATCGTAAAATGTTTAAAATCACTTATCTTGCACACTGATATGAATTCTTTACTCTTCAATTCACTTTGGTTATTAATCTGTAATTAATTGTATATTTGATGTAAATCTTAACTAATTTAGCACCAAGATGACAATCAAAAGTGATTTGTTTATTAGTTTGACAGTTGATGTCATTCTTAAATTAATTCCCAATCAACCAAGTGATGTAACTGCTGCCATCTCTCGGATAGCACCATTATTACATTTGATTTGGAATATTGCCATATATTTTTGATTGTTAAATTTGGCGCTTGAGTAGTTTTTTTTGCGAAGAAGAGAAAAAACCTTAATTTGTACATTCATTTTAGTTAGTTGTCAATTAATGAGAGAATACGTGTAATAAAAAACATTTGTTGAATACAAAAAAAAGAAATTATTATATTTTAAATTTGTAACATAGACAGTGTGAATAAGGGTATATTTCCCATTCAATTAGGGAATGCAAGGATTATAATAGGTTATAGTAGACTTTTACATATCATCAACTTAGACAGTTACGAATATAATTTACAGATAATAAAGAATAACATAAACACAATTCAAACATTTGGAAAAGAAAGGACTGGAATAAAAGGCCTTTGCAAAATAGACTAGACATGCTAGAAATGAAGTTATAGACCTAGACTACGAAACTAAAGAGGACCAATTAATGGACTTGGATCCATAATAAAATCTATTACAGGTGATATGGACCATGATGACTACGACGAACTAGGACGACCTATAGCTGAAATCAACAGAAACGAAGACACCTTGCAGAATAAATATAATGATCAAATTAATATCAATACGAAAATGATAACCCGTTTTAATGATATTCAAAATTTTGTTAATAATCAGACGCGAAAAATCGAACTTGAACTAGAATCGTTTGAAAATAGTACAAGTTTGGCTAGTATCCTGAAATTGGATCAAAGTTTCCATAGATCATTATATAATATATGTAGAACTACATATTAAACGATTAAACAATTACTATGGCAAAACTAAAAATCATATCAAGACATATTCTAAATCACAAGGAATTAGATTTCATCCAAAACCATTTTTCAAAATTTAATGTTAACCTTAAAACAGAAAAAAGTATGTATAGTTTACTATGGTTACAAGCGTGTTACAACCAATCTCAGTTTATATTCTCTATTCAAATACCTACCCAATTTCCAAAACACAACAAAAATTCCAAAATGAAATAGAACAATTATCACCCGAGTACATACTCGTCTCACCCAAAGAGGAAATACCTACATATATCATCAACATGTCATTAAAAACAGAAATCAATAAAAGGAATAAAGCTAATATTTTTCAAAAATTGAGAACATTAATACCCTACCAATAATGTAGGAAGGTATTATAGCTTTGCAACCATATAAATCAATAATCTAAAGATATAAATATTACATTCAGCACCGGTGTGAAGTTTTTGGACACTTATTTTTTTGGACAAAATTCAAATTTTAGAAAAATTTAGTTTTTGGACATATATTTATGCGGGTGTACATCATTTAACAGTGTATTTAACAAAAGTAACGTAATCCAAACAAAATATGCCTCAAATAATTTCTAACATTCATTTCCAATTTTCTCTTCAACAAATCAACAAATTAAGCCCTATAGGGCCTTTGCAAAAAAATTTTGAAAGTTTCTATTATACCAAATAGCACGAATCTCAGAGATTGGCTCATATAGTGACTATATAGGTTTGTAAAGGTCCTTGTTCCAAACGAAATTCGTTGGTTTTCTAAATTTTTTTGCAAGAGCCCTACGGCTCATATCAAAGTCGCACTGGGTGATTTTTATTCCAAAATATATGCCCTTTACAACCTATATAGTCACTATATGAGCCAATCTCTGAGATTCGTGCTATTTGGTATAATAGAGAACAACGTCCTTGTTCCAAACGAAATTCGTTGGTTTTCTAAATTTTTTTGCAAGAGCCCTACGGCTCATATCAAAGTGGCACTGAGTGATTTTTATTCCACAATATATGCCCTTTACAACCTATACAGTCACTATATGAGCCAATCTCTGAGATTCGTGTTATTTGGTATAATATAGAACTACGTCCTTGTTCCAAACGAAATTCGTCGATTTATTAACTTCAAAAATTTTTTGCAAGAGCCCTACGGCTCATTTAAAAATGGCACTGAGTGATTTCAATTCCGCAATGTATGCCCTTTACCACCTATATAGTCACTATATGAGCCAATCTCTGAGATTCGTGCTATTTGGTATAATAGAGAACAACGTCATTGTTCCAAACGAAATTCGTTGATTTTCTAAATTTTTTGGCAAGAGGCCTACGGCTCATATCAAAATGGCACTGAGTGATTTCAATTCCGCAATATATGCCCTTTACAACCTATATAGTCACTATATGAGCCAATCTCTGAGATTCGTGCTATTTGGTATAATAGAGAACAACGTCCTTTTCCAAACGAAATTCGTTGGTTTTCTAAATTTTTTTGCAAGAGCCCTACGGCTCATATCAAAGTGGCACTGAGTGATTTTTATTTCACAATATATGCCCTTTACAACCTATACAGTCACTATATGAGCCAATCTCTGAGATTTGTGCTATTTGGTATAACAGAGAACAACGTCCTTGTCCAAACGAAATTCGTCGATTTATTAACTTCAAAATTTTTTGGCAAGAGCCCTACGGCTCATATCAAAATATCACTGAGTGATTTCAATTCCGCAATGTATGCCCTTTACAACCTATATAGTCACTATATGAGCCAATCTCTGAGATTCGTGCTATTTGGTATAATATAGAACAACGTCCTTGTTCCAAACAAAATTCGTCGATTTAATAATGAAAATGGCACTGAGTGATTTCAATTCCGCAATGTATGCCCTTTACAACCTATATAGTCACTATATGAGCCAATCTCTGAGATTCGTGCTATTTGGTATAATAGAGAACATCGTCCTTATTCCAAACGAAATTCGTTGGTTTTCTAAATTTTTTTGCAAGAGCCCTACGGCTCATATCAAAGTCGCACTGGGTGATTTTTATTCCAAAATATATGCCCTTTACAACCTATACAGTCACTATATGAGCCAATCTCTGAGATTCGTGTTATTTGGTATAATATAGAACTACGTCCTTGTTCCAAACGAAATTCGTCGATTTATTAACTTCAAAAATTTTTTGCAAGAGCCCTACGGCTCATTTAAAAATGGCACTGAGTGATTTCAATTCCGCAATGTAATCCCTTTACAACCTATATAGTCACTATATGAGCCAATCTCTGAGATTCGTGCTATTTGGTATAATAGAGAACAACGTCATTGTTCCAAACGAAATTCGTTGATTTTCTAAATTTTTTGGCAAGAGGCCTACGGCTCATATCAAAATGGCACTGAGTGATTTCAATTCCGCAATATATGCCCTTTACAACCTATATAGTCACTATATGAGCCAATCTCTGAGATTCGTGCTATTTGGTATAATAGAGAACAACGTCCTTTTCCAAACGAAATTCGTTGGTTTTCTAAATTTTTTTGCAAGAGCCCTACGGCTCATATCAAAGTGGCACTGAGTGATTTTTATTTCACAATATATGCCCTTTACAACCTATACAGTCACTATATGAGCCAATCTCTGAGATTTGTGCTATTTGGTATAATAGAGAACAACGTCCTTGTCCAAACGAAATTCGTCGATTTATTAACTTCAAAATTTTTTGGCAAGAGCCCTACGGCTCATATCAAAATATCACTGAGTGATTTCAATTCCGCAATGTATGCCCTTTACAACCTATATAGTCACTATATGAGCCAATCTCTGAGATTCGTGCTATTTGGTATAATATAGAACAACGTCCTTGTTCCAAACAAAATTCGTCGATTTAATAATGAAAATGGCACTGAGTGATTTCAATTCCGCAATGTATGCCCTTTACAACCTATATAGTCACTATATGAGCCAATCTCTGAGATTCGTGCTATTTGGTATAATAGAGAACATCGTCCTTATTCCAAACGAAATTCGTTGGTTTTCTAAATTTTTTTGCAAGAGCCCTACGGCTCATATCAAAGTCGCACTGGGTGATTTTTATTCCAAAATATATGCCCTTTACAACCTATACAGTCACTATATGAGCCAATCTCTGAGATTCGTGTTATTTGGTATAATATAGAACAACGTCATTGTTCCAAACGAAATTCGTCGATTTATTAACTTCAAAATTTTTTTGCAAGAGCCCTACGGCTCATATCAAAATACACTGAGTGATTTCAATTCCGCAATGTATGCCCTTTACAACCTATATAGTCACTATATGAGCCAATCTCTGAGATTCGTGCTATTTGGTATAATAGAGAACAACGTCCTTGTTCCAAACGAAATTCGTTGATTTTCTAAATTTTTTGGCAAGAGCCCTACGGCTCATATCAAAATTAAACTGAGTGATTTCAATTCCGCAATATATGCCCTTTACAACTTATATTGTCACTATATGAGCCAATCTCTGAGATTTGTGCTATTTGGTATAATAGAGAACAACGTCCTTGTTCCAAACGAAATTCGTCGATTTATTAACTTCAAAATTTTTTGGCAAGAGCCCTACGGCTCTTATGAAAATGGCACTGAGTGATTTCAATTCCGCAATGTATGCCCTTTACAACCTATAAAGTCACTATATGAGCCAATCTCTGAGATTCGTGCTATTTGGTATAATAGAGAACAACGTCCTTGTTCCAAACGAAATTCGTTGGTTTTCTAAATATTTTGCAAGAGCCCTACGGCTCATATCAAAGTGGCACTGGGTGATTTTAATTCCACATTATATGCCCTTTACAACCTATACAGTCACTATATGAGCCAATCTCTGAGATTCGTGCTATTTGGTATAATAGAGAACAACGTCCTTGTTCCAAACGAAATTCGTTGGTTTTCTAAATTTTTTTGCAAGAGCCCTACGGCTCATATCAAAGTCGCACTGGGTGATTTTTATTCCAAAATATATGCCCTTTACAACCTATACAGTCACTATATGAGCCAATCTCTGAGATTCGTGTTATTTGGTATAATATAGAACAACGTCATTGTTCCAAACGAAATTCGTCGATTTATTAACTTCAAAATTTTTTTGCAAGAGCCCTACGGCTCATATCAAAATACACTGAGTGATTTCAATTCCGCAATGTATGCCCTTTACAACCTATATAGTCACTATATGAGCCAATCTCTGAGATTCGTGCTATTTGGTATAATATAGAACAACGTCCTTGTTCCAAACGAAATTCGTTGATTTTCTAAATTTTTTGGCAAGAGCCCTACGGCTCATATCAAAATTAAACTGAGTGATTTCAATTCCGCAATATATGCCCTTTACAACTTATATTGTCACTATATGAGCCAATCTCTGAGATTCGTGCTATTTGGTATAATAGAGAACAACGTCCTTGTTCCAAACGAAATTCGTCGATTTATTAACTTCAAAATTTTTTGGCAAGAGCCCTACGGCTCATATCAAAATCGCACTGAGTGATTTTAATTCCGCAATGTATGCCCTTTACAACCTATATAGTCACTATATGAGCCAATCTCTGAGATTCGTGCTATTTGGTATAATAGAGAACAACGTCCTTGTTCCAAACGAAATTCGTTGATTTTCTAAATTTTTTGGCAAGAGCCCTACGGCTCATATCAAAATGACACTGAGTGATTTCAATTCTGCAATATATGCCCTTTACAACTTATATAGTCACTATATGAGCCAATCTCTGAGATTCGTTCTATTTGGTATAATAGAGAACAACGTCCTTGTTCCAAACGAAATTCGTCGATTTATTAACTTCAAAATTTTTTGGCAAGAGCCCTACGACTCATATCAAAATCGCACTGAGTGATTTCAATTCCGCAATGTATGCCCTTTACAACCTATATAGTCACTATATGAGCCAATCTCTGAGATTTATGCTATTTGGTATAATAGTGAACAACGTCCTTATTCCAAACGAAATTCGTCGATTTATTAACTTTCAAAATTTTCTTGCAAGAGCCCAACAACTCATATCAAAATATCAAAGTGGTGCTGAACTGATTTGTTGAAAAACATATTGGAAATGAATGTTTGAAATTATTTGAGGCTTGTTATATTTGAATAACTTTATTTTTGTTAAATACATTGTTAAAAGAAGTATGTACATAAACATTTGTCCAAAAAATTCACAATGTATACTCGCATAAATTTTTGTCCATTAAAGTGTCCAAAAACTTCACACCGGTACATTCAGCCACAGAAAACCACTCATTTCAGAGGAGTATCTTCATTAGCAGTATC
Source organism: Tipula vernalis (assembly GCA_958295665.1). Taxonomy (NCBI): domain Eukaryota; kingdom Metazoa; phylum Arthropoda; class Insecta; order Diptera; family Tipulidae; genus Tipula; species Tipula vernalis. The sequence goes on along the minus strand of OY282560.1, from coordinate 282,883,742 downwards.
ATCATACTATATAAACCATAATCAGTTTATTACATTTTTCAGTAAAAAGATGGCACAACAAAAAACCCGAAAAAGAGATTCACATAGAAGTGTCAATACCAAAACTAGACACTAAATCACCTGCTGCCCTTAAACGAACGTTAAGTGCAACGCTTAGGGGGGAGGAGTTACGTCCGTTGACCTCCACGACGCAAATCTCAAAAAAAGCAACCATCATCATAATTTCATCAAGTTACGATAATATGTTTGTTATTTCTTAGACATAACATTTCTTTTTAAAATAAAAATTGTTAAACAGAAATATGAGTAATCGATAAATCCGATTACTCTTCTTCCATTAATTATAAGATTAATAAAATCATAATAAATATATTTTTCATTAGTAAGTAGTTTTGTAGTTGTTGCAAATTATAAAGATATATCAAAAGTAAATTATAAAAAATTAGAATTATTGTAACTAGCGTTGAGTAACGACCAAAAAATAAATTTATTGTTAACCATAAAAGTGAAACTGTTTTACTTCTACACAACAGCCAGTTTTGAGTTTATAATTCGTGTGGTACGGTAAACATATACTAAATAAATAACTCTTGTAAATCATAATTAATAAAGAATATTGTTGATGAAAACAGTTTGATGTATCAAAACCTGAAGGATGGTCATCATATCTTAAAAGATTCAAGTTATACTTGCCAGCCAATGAACTCAAAGGTGAAAGCAAGACACGTGCAGTGTTCTTGACTTTGTGCTGGCCTTCTCTTTTTGACCTTTTGATTTCATTGGTAGAGTTGACCAAAACCCTAACTGACCATTTTTTACCACGCCCGTCCGATATCGCTGGATTCTACAAATTGTTCATGAGGAACCAGCTACTAGATGAAACAATCGCATCATACGTAGCAGAATTAAGGAAACTTGCAGCTGATTTTAAATTCGAAAATGCCCTTGACAGAATGTTGAGAGACCGAATCGTATGCGGGCTCAGAGATGAATCGCTTCAACGTACTCTTCTTGCTCAATCAGAATTCACCTTGACTAAGATCATTGAGAAAGCATCAATATCTGAAGCAACAGTAAAAAATCAAATCGAAATTCATCGACCTGAAAGGGTATAGCTGATTTCAACGAAAAAAAACATCACGCTTTAATAAAAACCAACCGTCTCGACAATGTAACGGTTGTGGTGAAAGTCTAGCGCGGGTTATGTGTCCTTACCGTAGTGCCGTATGTTCTAAGTGTGGCATAAAAGGACATCTTCAAAAAGTATGTCGATCCACTACAAAAACTTGTAATTTTGAGGTGGATTGTGTCTCGATTTTTACGATAATCTCAAAGGATACATTCAATCATATTTAATCGAACTCAAAACCGGTTATCCAGCCATGTAAGTTAAAATTGGTAGATTTCCAAAGAAATGCTATTCCAATTGCTGGTGTTATAGACGTCGATATTCACTATAATAACCCTGTAATCGAAAACCTTCCAATCGTCATAGTAAATGGGGAAAAATCTAACGTACTCGTACTTGGTTGCAACTGGTTTTCGTCGCTCGGTATCAGCTTGCAAGGTGTACATAACGTACAACAACAATCACCTGTTGATGCTGTCGTCAATAAATTCAAAAATGTTGTTGTAAAGCAAATCAAATATTCTTGCAACTCGACCAGTCAGTTCAACCAATTCGATGTGCTCCGCGACCAGTACTTCTCACGATCAAAGCCATGGTCGAAGCTGAACTTGATCGTCTTCAATAACAGGGTATCTTGTAGTGCAATAGTTCCAGTTCTTAAACATGACGGGAGTATTCGGATATGTGGAGATTATAAATCTACAATTAACAAGGCTTTAAAACCACACACTCACCAAATGTCACCGATAAGTTATCTTTTATCCTCGTTCAAGGGAGGCAACATTTTTATAAAACTTGACTTGGTACAAGCTTACCATCAACTTGCTTCAAACAATAGCATTCTGGATTTCCTCCGCTCCAGGAATTTTTCAAAGTCTGATTGAAAATATTTTAAGAAATATCGAATGAATCTTACCTCTTACTTAAACGAAGCTGAATTAGCCGCACGTCTCCAGGAGATTCCTGTGCGTTTCGAGCACTTCGCCTCTCTTAAGCCAAATGCATTTTCAAATCTCCGTCAATACATTTTCAGGGTTAAAAAATTGACTCATTGGGAATTGGACGTACCGATGACAAAATAACAGCCATTATAGATGCACCAGAACCAAATAATAAGCAAATAACAACTTCAAACGATTTCAAAGACAAAGCTGACGTCGCTGAGCCTCTAGATTGTCTACGTCTTTTGACGACTTGAAGAAATTACTATTATCAGCCAGCATTCTCACACACTTTTATGAGAAGCTTCCACTCATTCTCTGTTGTGACGCATCTCCCTACGGAATAAGAGTTGTTCTGTCTCATCTCATGCAGGATGATACTGAACGACCAAATGCTTCCTACTCAAGAACTCTCAATAAAGCGGAGTGAAGCGGAGAAGCGGAGAAACAGTAGCCATCGTTGCTGGGATTAAAAAATTTCACATCTACTTGTAAGGAAGACGGTTTACGATCATCACCCATCATCGTCCATCATCCACGCCAAGTTTTCCTGAACGCATATTATTTCGACATCATTCATCGTTCTGGCTGAAAAATGGGAAATTACGATTTTCTTAGTCGTTTTCTTAACGGAACCATTCAAGTAACTGATGAGGAAAAGGAAGAAGTTCTAACGATTCTCTCAAATATCACAGATGACAACGAAAGATTCCGACTACAACCGCGTGCTTACGTGGGCGTTAAAGGATTTTCTAGAAAGGTTAGTAAACGATCAAACAAAATTTAAACCTTTCTACCTCAGTAGGCAAGAAAACTCCACTCTCAAAGGCTGCCTGTTATGGGGCAATCACACCATCATTTCTCCGGCTGGCCAAAAAATCATTTTGGAAGCATTGCATTCCGGACATCGTGGAATAGTGCGAATGAAAGCCCTTGCTCGCAGTTACATATGTTGGCCGAACATCAACAAAGACATCGAATGTCTGGTTAAGGCATGCACCGCTTGTGAACGTCATTTATGTCACAATTTTGCTGAATTTCCTTACACATAAAATATTGGGTTTTGTAGGTATTTCTTTCACAAATATAATCGGATTTTGTAGCGACGGTGCAAATGTGATAGTAGGAGTAAAAAATTCGTTTGTTTCTCGTCTTCAGGAAGACATTCCACAAGTAATTGTAACTAAATGTATATGCATACAGCGCAGCCATTGTCGCCAGCAAGGCATGTTTAACGTTACCAAGAGCCCCAGAAGTTCTTATGCGCCAAATAGGCGTATACGTTTCCTACAGTTCAAAATGCGGTTCTCAGCTTCAAAGTAGTCAAGATATTCCCGGAGAAGGTAAAAGAAATATTTTAAAAACTTCCTCTTCACGTTGGCTGTCGCTTCGAAAGTGTGAAGAAAAATAAGTTAAAGGTTACGGATTCTATTGTTTAAGAGCTAAACAACCTGTGTCCTAAACCTTACCTTTTATTTCATTAAATACAATGAATGTTTCAGTCAAAAAAAAAATGTTTAATTAACAAGTTGCATTCGGAATCGATTAAAACTTTTAAGAACTTGGGTCAAAACTTTATTAAACCCCGAAGAACTAAAACCTAACGTAAACGTTAGGTCGCCTCTTAATTTGTTGCCAATCGAGTCTGTATATTTCGCACCAGAATGGTTGGTGTTAAATGACGTCTGATAGAATAAGGCTTGATTGTCTGCAATTTTATGTAGTGGCCTTAGAAGAAATTCAGCAAAGGCTGCCGATTAAAATCGACTCCATTTTTAAAGAAATAGAGTTTTTAAATCCAAACATTGCGTCGAGTGTAAGAAATGAAATCGCTTTATATGAATTTAGAATAATTTGCGAAAAATTGTGGACAATTTCAAAATTTTAAACATAATTTCACTTTTCCATCCACACATCCATGCTTCCTCATGCAATTGCTGATGCTGAAAGGATCTTTTCCTACAATCGCCGTGAAAAGCAGGCTTTTTTTCTCTGTTTTCAAAGCCCAAAGTGTCTGTTTTTTTGACAGTTAATAAACAAATTACTTTGTCACACGTTTCTCTTAGAAACGTGTGGCAAAACTTGAAACCGCACGCTAATTTTTAAGAAAGACTAATGTTTGTAAAAACATCAAACCAAATTTTTGTTTTTCTTTATGAAAAATAAAAAAAATCTTTGACTACTCGATTGAACAAAATGTCGGTCCTAAAATAAAATCGTATTGTCAGTATAGTAAATTTTACTACAAAATTATCTTTTTATTATATTTTTTAAAATGATTGTAGGAAAAATAAAGTGTGAAACACGTCCGCAAAGTTGTTTGTCACGCTCGAAGGGTTGCTGGCCTCCGTCCCGTCGGCCAGCAATTTCCTTTCTCGCGTGACAAACTGGCACTTTGCGCTCTTGATACACAAATAACTATTTCCATTGTGTTAGACGTAAAACCAAAAAAACAGAAATAAACTAAGCAATGAAGTTTTAAACGCCATATTAGTTTTACATTTTTCACCATCCAATTAATCATGTCTTACATTTCAATGTAATGATAACCAATTCAGTCGAATGACTTTTTTTGTGATAAAACAAAGGAAAAATAAAGGAAACGCATGTTTGTTTTCCGTCATTTCATGTCATTTTGTTAGTTGAATGTTTGCCATTTATCGCTGTTGAGTCGCAGTCGATTGAAGACCGTATTAAAGTTATTCAAGCTACGCGTGAGAATATCAACGAACTGTAAAGGTTCTTCGAAAATCGCTTAATTTCGCGTGTCGGAAATGTGAATTGGCCTGCAAGATCATGCGATCTAACGATGGGGATTTTTGAAAAGCAAAGTGTACGTTGATAGTCCAGTCACCATCCAGGACCTAAAAAACAACATCATTGGCGAGATAAATGCCATAAAACGTCCCTATTGGGAAATGTCATCAAAAATTTTGACCATCGGATCGACGTGGTGAAAATTTGGGTGATATCATTTTTCGTACATAAATGGCATCGATAAACCTCCAAAATAAAGTACCCATCTTGATTCAAAAATAAATATTTCTTTGCGTTTATTTTTCAGCGTCTCATTTGGACAACCTTTACATAAATTAAAAATTAAACCTATCCAATTTTTAATTGCTCTTTTTTGTATACTATTTTTCAGTCTGTGACTGTACTGTCAGAATAGGCTTCTACATTAATAAAACAAATTGTTTGTAGGGAAAAGTAGAGATTTTTTTTAATTTGTAGGGAAATATAAAATTCTGACCTGGCAACACTGGTTCAAAATACATTAATCCAATGAATCTCACACCTCGAAACCGGCTTGGATGAATTAGGTCAGCGAAATAAAAATAAGGCCCTCGTTATTCATGGCCGCAAAATAAAGCTCAGCCACTGCATCTTTCTATAACAACGCTTTTAGACAAATGACTAAATATCAACATACAACACAAAGAAGTTAATGATTACATCATTTTAAATCTAAAATCGAATATATCTCCCGTTCTGATAAAATTTAACCAGAGGACCTCACGTCTTCCCGAAGAAAACTACTCTTTCTTCTTGGTCTTTTTTTGAGGCAAACCAGTAATCGAGCCATTTTCGTAGGAAGTGAAGTGCTTCTCAGCAAGCCCGTGCCCCATCGATGCAAATAAGTGATAATCGAACGGAACCAAGTCTGGCGAGTAAGCCGCATTTGAAAGTATTTCCCAATTGCTTCCAACGTTTCCTTGATCGGTTTTGCTTTGTGTGATGGTGCATTATCATGAAACAAAATCACTTTGTGTTGCCTTTTATCATATTCTGGTCGTTCTTCACGCAAAGCTCGATTAAAATTGATCATTTGTGGTTGGAAGAAATTTGGCCTTGTAGTCGATGTCGATGATTGTCCTGGATTTTCAAAATATATCCATTTTTCACCGCCAGCCACAATTCGATGGAGAAATGACTTTCTTTTGTATCTGCCGAGCAACATTTCGCAAGTGAAAATTTGTTGGTGGTCTACCACGTTCTTCGCTTCTCACATCAAAATCACCACTTTTGAATTTATTAAACCACTTATAGCATTGTGGTTTACCAAGAGTAAGCTTCGACAAGCATTCGATGTAATTCTGCAGCAGTTTTGCAATGTCCGCAAATCGTAATATGTAGGCACAAAACTCGCCATTTTTAACACGTACAAACCATACGTTATTGTATGAAACTTTTATGGTTATGAATTGGATGTTGTTGGCAGATGTCAAAAGAAAACAATGGCGCCATTTATTGGTCAAATCCGGTTTCATATATGCACACCTATCGCTTGAATTTTTTATAACTTGTATTTTAGACGTAGTTAAGCAATCAAACAAATTTACAGGTGATTTAGCTTAACCTGAGCTGTCGTAAGGCGAATGTAAAATTGCTTTTATTATTGAGTAACAATTAAATTTAAAATGGTTTATACGGCCTGTCATTGTACAGTATATTTCTATTATTATTAAACCATAAAAGGAACCCGAAAGGCTGACTAGACTTCCAACAATCCTGGGGCGGTTCAGGCCCGGAGTTTCCAAGCAAGGTTGTCGTTACAATTCTTAGAGTCAAATAACTACCTTTACCCAAATTTTCCGCCGATACAAAACTATTTTAACAAAACGTTCACCAGTTCTTCAACTATATACCTTTTTCAAAAAATTAAATAATTCTCGCTCAGTGAGACATTTATCTGATTGGTCCAAAATTTTGAAAATATATGTAAAGGAATTCTTCGAATTTTAAATGAACGAAACGAGAGTATATTGACCTAAAAAAACGTAGGAAATGTAATTCTACCCCACTTCAATAGCGTGAATCGTGTCAACCCTTACGTTGCAATTTAGGGGTAGGGACCGTTTACGCGTTCAAATTTTTCTGTGTTTAATAGAGTGGAGTTAGTTTGTATCACCTTACGGCCAAAATCGTGTAGATATTTATTTAATGAGTGAATTGAAATCCTCTTAACAATAACACGTAATCTATAACACGAGAACACATTTGATTTTATTAGTTCTGTGTGACCACCAATTTTTGGTGGTCACACAAAACTAATTTCTAAAAGTTAGTGAAATTTCAGTTTATAATTTGATTGTTTGCTATCGCGTATTATACTTGCTATCTATAAATATGTAAATTTTCAATCATTTGAGTGCAACATCGCGCCCGTTTTTAAAATCAAGTGAAAAAGTGATTAGTGTTAGTGAATTTCGAACAATCGTGTAAAATATCTCCAAAAATGTCTCCAGTTCTTATTTCAAAAACAGTCAAACACCATCAACAGCAATAAAATTAATCCCTTCTTTTGACGGTGATTCTGTGGTGGATCGAGCACCAGCAAAGATTAATTAAATCGAATTGATTTTTATTGAATTAATATTTGACGTTCGTTTGACAGCAGGGTAAAGTAGGCACACACCAATAGAGATACTAAATTCATTATGGAAAAGCCAATGAGCTTTTCATAAATATGGAAGAGTTCTTTTTTTCCTAAAAAACACAGCACGTCTTAGGAGGAAAACAAATTCCGTTTAAAACAATAATTTGTAAACAGGAAAAAATTTTTGTTTAAAAAAAAAAGAAATCATTATAACACGCATCCGAACGCACGGATAAAATTCAATGCGTATAAAAAGGATAATAATCCAACACATAATCCAACAATCGCTAATAAGACAGCAAGCAGTCGCAGACCATTGGTATACGGCATACCAAAATCATTCAGCGGTTAAAATTATAATAAACGATATAAATAAATAAACTTGTACAAAAGCAACGTACTCATTGTGTTCTTATTTATTTATTTCAAAAAACATAAAAATTAAATTATTTGGGACATCACCCACCCCAAATAAAATGGTGACCCCAAAGTGATCGGGAAGGACCCAAGAATCGGGAAAACCCGATATTATCGGCAGAAGCCGACAGGATTTGCGGAAACGAACGCAATCCGGAAACACGAACCAGAAATCAAAAGGAAGTAAGCAGTACATCCACAGGGACGTCCTACAGCAGCAATACGGACAACCCCAGACGATCGTAAAGCCAGAAGAAATTCCATTCAGGCAGACAGATACGAAAATAAACTCAACCCAAAACGGACAAGCAAAGTCGGGTAAGCAAAACAAATAAAACCAATTCTTCGCGACAAGAGCCCCCACCAGTGGTAAGCTCGAAAATAGTGCAAGAACGCTAGCATTCCAGTAAGAGCCTCAACCGAGGTGAGCTTCCGGAATAAAAAGTGCAAACCGCAAGGTGTGACCAGACAACATCAGTGATCAGCCGATCACCACAACCCAAAGGCAGCCATACGTACAATAAAAATAAAATTGTAAAAGACGTGCTGTTTTTTTACGGGAAAAAAGGTAACAAAAATTTTTCTTCCAAATTCAACTTTTTCCATTTTAACTATATATAATAAAAATTGTTTAAAGAAAATATTTTCGACCAATATTTCTGTGTGTCGCTTTACCTTGCGGTAGTCGTTCGAAATCCGAGTTGAAAAATTCCACTTTGTAATAAATTTCGTCAGCTCGTTATATTTTTGTTTTTTGGTTTATTTTATTTTAAAAAATTCGTTTCGCAACAATTATTTTCGCGTATTTCAGAAAAGTGAATAAGTGAAATGAGTTTTCCGACGGGCAGTGCTTCCCTGCCAGCGATGGGAACCAGTGAGACAAACGACGAACCAACTGTGACGATGACACAAGAACAATTACAGGCATACGTAGACGCACAGATACAGCAACGACAGGCAAACAGCGACCGACCTGACGAACACAGCACCGCTAGTGCGCCACAGTGGAGTAACCAGATAGGTAATGAGGCAGCAATTGGAAGAAACGTCGCGCATGTCGCATTTAAACCACCACAACCACTATATGGACAAAACCCGAGCGTATGGTTTAATATATTAGAACAATCGTTCCAGTTAGCCAACGTTCGAATAGAACAAACAAAATATGCACACGCTCTTGCGGCATTAGACGCCAGACATCACGACACATTTGCAGACCTAATACTACGCGATAAAGGACCGCTACCGTATTCGGCCTTTAAAGAAGAGGTATTGAGGATCCTGGGAGAGTCGGAGAAGACGAAACTCAACAATTTGTTGCATGGGCTCACATTAGGCGACCAAAAGCCGTCGCAATTGTTGAATAAAATGAAGATGAATGCAGGAAGGACTTTCGACGAGAATACTCTAAGGCAGCTGTGGATGAAGAGGCTACCTCCTCAGATCCAGATGATTCTCACCACGTTTGAGAAGGACATACCACTGGCATCATTATCCAATCGAGCGGATAGCATTTTGGAAACGATGACGCAGAGTCACATCAATGTGTTAACGAATACGACAGCGAGCACAACCGGAGGGAGTTCAAACAATGCAGTTAAAGAGCGGGACGATACAGACAACAGGTTGGACAAGTTAACGAGGGTAATAGCCGAACTATGTACGTCCATCAAAGATTCGCGCTCGCGAAACGAGTCTAGAGGAACCAGTCATGAGAGAAAAGCGACGAGGTCAGCATCGCGACAGACAATAAACAAGCGATTCGATCAGTGCTATTATCACTATAAATTCGGTGCGAAAGCGAGGAAGTGTGTTTCAGGGTGTAAGTATCACAGTGAGCAAACACCCGAGAAATCACAAAATTTTTAAATCCCCATCAAAAGTTAACGGCGGGCATTGATGGGCCCGCAACCAGCCGATTAATTATTTTTGAAAGACATTCCAAATTAAAATTTTTAATAGATACGGGAGCGGACGTGTCCGTAATCCCCGCAAAGTTTTTAGAGACAAAGCATCCAGTATCCACAAGTAGTCTATACGCGGCAAACGGCACTCCAGTGCAAGCATACGGCACTAAGGCGATGAGGCTGGACATCGGGCTCCGACGGGAGTTCCGTTGGGAGTTCATAATTGCAGACGTGTCAATGCCCATGATAGGAGCAGATTTCCTGCGACATACGGGACTCTTGGTTGATATTCAAGGGCAAAGGATCATTGATCCATTGACCAACTGCTTCAACAAGGGCGCCATCACGAATGGGAACAACCCTACCTTGTCAATACTAGATAAATCAACAACAAAACCAGAAATAGCAGAATTGTTAAAAAAATTTCCAGAGATTACCAACAGCGGACTCAGCACGGCACGGATCAAGCACTCCGTCACACACCGCCTAGAAACGCAGGGAGCACCTATCTCTTGCAAAACGAGACGGCTTGCACCAGATAAACTGAAGCTAGCACGAGAGGAATTCGAAAACATGCTAGCGCAGGGAATTTGCCAACCAAGTAGCAGCCCCTGGTCCAGTACACTACATCTCGTGGAAAAGAAGAATGGAACGTGGAGACCGTGTGGCGATTATCGCGCCCTAAATAGAGTAACGATACCAGACCGGTACCCAGTTCCACACTTGCAGGATTTCTCGTATCAGCTAGAAGGCTGCAAAGTATTCACTACATTAGACCTTGTCCAGGCGTACCACCAAATTCCAGTCGAACCAGAAGACATTCCCAAAACGGCAATCACCACACCTTTCGGCCTCTTCGAATTTACAAAAATGACATTTGGATTAAGAAACGCGGCGCAAACTTTTCAACGACTTATGCATTCGGTACTTTTTGGTTTAAAATTCTGTTTCGTTTATTTGGATGACATTCTAATCGCTTCAAGATCTTTCGAACAACACTTTGAACACCTAAAAATTATTTTTCAAAAGCTATCAGAACACGGGCTAGTGATAAATTCGGATAAAAGCGTGTTTGCAGCAGAGGAAATAGCATTTTTAGGACACACGGTCACTGGACAAGGGATATTGCCGAACCAAGAACGCGTACAAATCATCAGAGAGTTCAAAAAACCAGAAACAGTCGATGGCATCAAGAGGTTCTTGGGCACCATCAACTTCTACAGACGTTTCATCCCGGGAGCTGCAGCCGACCAGATGGCACTGAACGACTTACTAAAAGGATACACGAAGAACAGTAAGAAGAAAGTTGAATGGACAGCAGAGGTCGAACAAGCTTTCGAGAACTGCAAAAAGAAATTGTGCGACGCAACCTTACTAACACATCCATCGTTAGCCGCACGACTCGCGATCATGGTGGATGCCTCAGATACAGCGCTTGGGGCTGTGGTACAGCAGTACACCGACGGTATTTGGCAACCGCTCAGCTTCTTCTCTGTACGACTTAACGAAACGCAGAAACGGTACAGTGCTTATGACAGAGAGTTGCTTGCAGCTTACTCTGGCATTAAGCATTTCAAACACTTGTTGGAAGGTCGACAATTCACTTTGTTCACTGACCACAAACCATTAATATACGCATTCCAACAAAATCCGGAAAAAGCATCTCCTCGTCAATTTCGACATCTGGACTTCATCGGCCAATTTACTACCGATATTCAACACATCTCCGGCATAAATAATGTCGTCGCAGATACTCTCTCACGCATCAATCAAATTTCTATCCCTGAAAGTATTGATTATGCAGCAATAGCAGATGCTCAAGCCAATGACAACGAACTCTGAGAGCTACTTAGTAATAACTCGTCTACATCTCTGCAACTCCAACAAATACCCCTCACGTTCAACACAAATAAATCAATTTGTTGCGACGTATCAACAGGTATACCAAGACCGTTCATTCCAATAAACTTTCGGAAAACTGTTTTTGAAACTTTACATAACCTTTCACATCCGGGCGTAAAAGCTTCAGTAAAACTTTTAACAAAAAATGTTATTTGGCCCTCAATTTCCAAAGATTCAAAAACAATGGCTCAAAACTGTATACCGTGCCAAAAATCTAAAATTTCTAAACATACCAAATCACCTCTCGGCTCATTTAAAGTTGTATCGCAACGTTTCGCTGAAATTCACCTCGATATCATTGGTCCTCTTCCGATTTCCGGAAACAACCGATACTGCGTGACGTTAATTGATCGCTACTCACGTTGGGCTGAAGCGGTTCCAGTACCGGATATAACTGCTGCCACAGTCGCATTCGCAGTGTATTCTAATTGGATAGCCAGATTTGGAGTACCGCAGTTCATCGTAACCGACCAAGGTGCACAGTTTGAATCACAGCTATTCGAAGAACTGTCAGCCTTACTGGGATTCCAGCACCGGAGAACAACAAGCTACAATCCCAAGTGCAACGGCATGCTAGAAAGGTGGCACCGCACTATCAAAGCCGCCATTATGTGCTACAACAAGAGAGCAGATTAGGCAGAACTATTACCATCAGTCATGCTTGGATTAAGAACAACGTACAGCGAAGAGCTAAGAACGTCACCAGCAGAACTAGTATACGGCTGCACGATTAGAATTCCGGGACAATTTTTCAGTCAACCTTCAAGCAGCAAAATTATCCATAGCGAATTAGTAAAGAATCTGCAAAATCATTTCGCAGAAATTAAGCCAGTACCAGCATCGAGACACAGCAACGAAAAAATTTTCATGGCCAAAGAATTAAACAACACCACACATGTCTTTCTAAGGACAGACGCGGTACGAAAAACGTTAGAGCCACCCTACACCGGACCACATGAAGTAATAGAAAGAGCGGAAAAATCATTCGTAATATCAATACACGGTAAAAACATCAAAGTATCAATAGATCGCCTGAAACCATGCCATCAAGAGAACACACCGTTTGAAAAAGAACCAGTAAACACTCAAACAGCAGACACTCAAATAGCAAACACGCAAGCAAAAACCACTCAAAACACTGAAACTCAAAGCCACGCAGCGGAAGACAACACGACAGTCACAACACAAAGACAGGTACCGACAAAAAAAGTTTCTTTCGATCGCAATACAGCACAAAAAACAACACACACGAGAACGGGCAGAACGGTAAAAACACCAGCGAGATTTCGAGAGAATTAACAAGACACTACACACCAACACCACACCGACACTTACGACAGACCACGTAAATTTCTGGTGAAATTCACTGGAAGGGGAGTATTGTGGTGGATCGAGCACCAGCAAAGATTAATTAAATCGAATTGATTTTTATTGAATTAATATTTGACGTTCGTTTGACAGCAGGGTAAAGTAGGCACACACCAATAGAGATACTAAATTCATTATGGAAAAGCCAATGAGCTTTTCATAAATATGGAAGAGTTCTTTTTTTCCTAAAAAACACAGCACGTCTTAGGAGGAAAACAAATTCCGTTTAAAACAATAATTTGTAAACAGGAAAAAATTTTTGTTTAAAAAAAAAAGAAATCATTATAACACGCATCCGAACGCACGGATAAAATTCAATGCGTATAAAAAGGATAATAATCCAACACATAATCCAACAATCGCTAATAAGACAGCAAGCAGTCGCAGACCATTGGTATACGGCATACCAAAATCATTCAGCGGTTAAAATTATAATAAACGATATAAATAAATAAACTTGTACAAAAGCAACGTACTCATTGTGTTCTTATTTATTTATTTCAAAAAACATAAAAATTAAATTATTTGGGACATCACCCACCCCAAAATTCTACTAAATTGCAACACTTTATTGCTTGTTGTGATTCAGGTTTTGAAGGTGCCGCCGACAAGGATATTAATTCTTTTCTAGACTTACTAAAATCAAAACTTTTAGATTTAGCGTTCGAGCATACTTTTAAGTACAATGAATATACCTTTTGGGACGAAGTAAAATGAGATTTAAAAAATGAATTTTCAGAGTTACTATATATTCATGTGAACACTTGCAAATGAAGGAAAACTGTCAAGGAATGTGCCCGTCGAGTTCAGGAATTTTGCCTAAATTAAACGAAGATTGCGTTCGTGCTGAAGGCATTGACGCGGCGAAAGTCATTAAAAGCATTAATTCTAAAACCGCTTTACGAGCTTTCCAAGAAGGTCTTCACAATCACATAAAACTAACGAATCTGTAGCTAAAGCCTGCGAGCCTGGTTACTTAACATATCCAATCAAACTGGTAAACCAGTCTTTATTTCTATATTGTAAATGTCCAGGATGTCGTTAAACGACGAAAAGCTAACGCCAATATAAATCCAAATAACATAAATGATCAAACGGAAAACTGTCAAGAACCGATCAAAACGACGCGACTTATCCGGTTCAGCAAATCACTGTTTTTGGTAGTAGACACTGGTGCTGACATATGTCTAGTCAAAAAAAATTTTATCCATCCAGATACTATTTGTCATCTTAAATTAAAATATTTTTTAAAAGGTACCTCAAACGATCATATTGAAACTCTGGCTACCTGCGTGATGTAAAAATTGAAATGTCTAATTCAACTTAAATCGCCCATCGTTTCCATATAGTGAAGGATGATTTTTTGATAGCATGTTACGGTACATTGGGCAAAGTCTTCCTATCCAAATTTAAGTGTCACATTGATTTTCAGACTAATTTTATCCAAATTCCAGTAGAACAAAGCATGATGTCTTTAAATTTATGTCATGCTTCCGCAAACGTGATTCCGGCCAGTTACACGATTACCGAGACTATTACACACAAAATTCCAACTAGTTATAATATTAGTCTAATCAATGTTCGTCCATATCGGTTACCGTATCCGAGATTGATTCGCAAATTTCCAAAATGATCGAAAATAAAGTAAACGAGCCTATAGTAACTCACCATGGAATTTTTCTCTAGTAGTGATCCCGAAAAAATCGAATACGGATCGTTGTCGGTTATCGTATATTAAACGAAATCTCGATAAGGCGACAGTTTTACTCTTCCGAATATCATGGATATTTCAGATCAACTTGGCAAAAGTTCATACTTCAGCACCATAGATTTAGGTGACGGTTACCATCAGGTACCTTTAGACAAACTAGACAGAGATAAAACTGCTTTGAGTACCACAAGGCGCTCCGACGACCTACCAGCGGCTTATGAATTGTGTGTTAAGTCGGCTTAATGATATGAAATGATTTATTTGCCTTGACGATGTCGTCGCCTACGGATGTAATTTAACTAAACATAATTCTAAAATTCGTACTGTCTCAAGAAATAGATGGTAAGGATATGCCAATTGCTTTTGCTAGACGTGTTTTAAACAAAGCATAAAAGAATTATTCCGCTATCGAGAAGGAATTGCTTTATGTTGTTTGAGCCATTAATCATTTTCACCCTTACGTTTATGGGCGAGAATTAGGAGAGAATTGTAGTCACCGATCATAAACCTTTGGTCTGGTTATGTAGCATAACCAATCCGTCCTCAAAACTCACGCATTGACGAATTAAATTAGATTATAATCAATTTAAAGTCATACAAGTTAACACCACCATTAATGTCGAGTCAACACAACGTGATTTATGAGACAAGCGCAAACTTGTCGAATCAACACAACGTGTGTTGTGTCCGGTTGAAAGATAATACTTTTTATGAAATTCTTTTTGAGTAATTTCCCATACATTTTATGCAACTTCAACTATTTTTATTGTATAAAATGATAGAATATTTTTGTAGTAGTTTAGTTTTTAGTTTGATCTTGAGACATAAACTTATTTTTTTAAGTAAACTCGCACATAACTCGTTAACTGGCGCCGAAACAGGGACCAGTCGGTAAAGTTATTATTGTGGAAATTTTTTTCAAGAGTGTAGCAAATACTATACTACAGTGCTTAATAAAAAGTGAAAGCCTATAGCAAATATTGTACTATAGCCTTACCATAATATTTATTTTTATTATATAATAATAAATAGTATTATATATAAACTGATGAAGGAATTATTTCCGAAATCGATTTTTTAAAAAATAAACTAAAAATATTACCACAATAAGGAAGAATAATAAAATTCAGAAATAATAATATAAACATTAATTGTTTTTATTTTAAATTAAAATCGTGGTAAAAGCCCACAAAAAAGTGATAAAAATGGATATCCAACACATAATATTTAACAATTTTAAGACTGTAGCAAATATTAAACTACAGTGCTTAACAAAAAAGTGAAAATCTATAGCAAATATTAAACTATAGCAACAAATATAGTGCAAGTGACAGTTAAAACGTACCGCAGAAGGCCGATAGTAACCATTAACACTAACAGCCAAAAAGGAAGACTACGTACCGTCCAAAGCACACTCGACTGGTCTCAAGTGTACAATCACCCGGAGTACACACAAAAAAAATAGTTGGAAATGAAAATCCAGCTCATTTTAATGTAAGTTTTAATACAAAATTTTAATAATAAAAATAAATATAAAAATAAAAAGTTTTAATAATAAAAGTAAAAATAAAAAGCAACAATATTATAATAACTAGAAATATAGTAAAAAAAAAATTTTAATAATACAATTATAATAACTAAAATCTGACAAATCAATTTAATAAAAAATGATGGAACATTTAATTCAAATTCAAACCGCCTTGCAGCAGTTAACTGGGGCCCTGAACGCCCAAATTGAACTAACAAAAAAATCGAAAGACGACTCGAAAAATTTGAAAATCCTGTGATTCCCGTAACAACAACAACATTGGTAACACCAAGAAATGAACAAGACCTGAAAGATATTAGCAGGCTACCTGATTGTGTAAGAGAACTGCAGGTATTCGATGGGAATCCCTATGGCATAACATGGAAACCATACTACGCGACTACAACATATTTAGCGGACAATAAAAGTATTGGCATCAACAATACTATTGAATTCTTCATTCTACCGGGATTAAAATAATTTGATGGCATAATAGGAAGAACTCGGAGCAATAATTGACAGGAAAAACAACCTGTTAATAATAAAACCAGACATCAGAATTCCATTAAGAGAAAAACTATCACTTCAAGTCAACAATATGGAAATCCGAGATAGCCATCTTTCATCAGAAACAAAAAAGCAACTCCAAACAATAGTATCAAAATTTAAAAATTTATTCGGACCCGTAAACAACATAGAAACAATCGATACGGGGGTAAGAGCCGAAATCAAAACAACGACGGATGAACCTATATATACCAAATCATATCCCTATCCATACAGTATGAGACCGGAGGTGGAGAAACAAATAAGCCAGCTCTTAAAAGACAGGATCATTAGACCCTCTAAGAGCCCATATAACACCCCTATTTGGGTTGTCGACAAGAAGTTGGACGCCTCACAAACAAAGAAATACAGGATGGTCATAGATTTCAAAAGGCTGAATGCTGTCACATTATCAGACTCATATCCGATTCCGGATATATCCAGTACATTAGCAAATCTCGGAAACTCTCAATTTTTTACAACCATAGACCTAGCATCTAGCTACTATCCTCCACGGACATATTAATCTTCCCGCACTTCAACAAACCGTTCCTGACAACAGATGCTTCATCATTCGCAATTGGTGCAGTATTATTCCAGGGCGATATCGGCAGGGACAGGCCCATCACCTATATCTCTAGATCACTAAATAAAACAGAAGAGAATTATGCTGCAAACGAAAAGGAGAAGCTGGCTATAGTTTGGGCCCTAGATAATCTCAGGAACTACCTGTACGGAGCAAAAAAATTAAGATTATGACGGATCATCAACCACTAACGTTTGCAATAAGCAATAAAAACAACAATACCAAATTAAAAAGGTGGAAAGCACGCTTAGAGGAATATAACTACGAAATTATTTACAAACCGGGATGCATCAACAAAGTCGCAGATGTACTATCAAGACTAGAAATGGAAGCAAACACCCTATCTACAAACGGAACAATTCACAGTGTTGAGGAAGATTCCACGGATCTAATACGCTACTGCGAAGCACCAATCAACGCATTTAAGAATCAACTTATATTCAAAAAAGGGAAAGAAATTTACGCTCAGGAAGAACCACACCCATCTTACCACAGGCATCACATTAGCCTGCCTGAACTAAGTAAAGAAACCCTAAAAATAATTCTACAAGAGAAACTAAATCCGAACACAATCAATGGAGTAAAAATACCTGAAGAATATATTCAAATCCTCCAGGAGGCCGTTAAACAAAATTTCTCGGGTTACAAGATACGACTAACACAAAGTGTGGCGACGGACATACGCAACGAGGAAAACCAGTTTGCCATTATAAGAGAAGAACACAAACGGGCACACGGGGATCATGCAGAGAATAAAAAACAAATATTGGAAAAATATTTCTTCCCTCGAATGGCTAGTCTAATAAAGAAACATACACAAACCTGCAACACCTGTAACATCAACAAATATGAAAGATATCCTAGTCGCGTGGAAATCCAAGAGACACCCATTCCGACGTATCCGACAGAGATACTCCACATCGATATAATGGAAATCAAAAATGAGAAGTTCATTTCATGTGTTGACAAATTCACAAAATTTCTGAAATTTTTTCGCATCAAAACTAAATCTATTCCACATGTGAGGGATAAAATAATTAAAGCAATGCATTTCTTCTCTGTACCCAAAATACTTGTGATGGACAATGAAAGAAGCTTTATAAGTCCCATAATTACGGACTATCTAAAAACTTTGGGAGTTAGAATTTACCTAACACCATCACAAAGAATTGAAACAAATGGGACTGTCGAAAGAGTCCATTCTACGATAATCGAAATCGTCAGATGCCTCCAAAACGAGTACAAGGAAGTAACAGTAAAGGAATTAATCCATATAGCAGCAGTCCGCTATAATAACTCAGTACACTCGGTCATTCAACAAAAATCAAGTGACATATTTTTTGGTAGAACACAAAGAATAAACTATCAAAATCTGTCTGACTTCAAAAATAACGTAAACGAAGATATAATCGAAAGGATCCGAAGAAACCAAGAAACCAAAATTGAAAGAGAGAAGGCAAAGAGGGAAAAACCGAAAACGTACGCGCCTGGAGAAACAATATTCACCGCAATTAAACAAATTCAAGCAAAGGATAAAGCAAAATTAAAAAAAGAAACGGTGGCAAGAGACAATAAAGTTACCATTACAACAACAACCGGGAAACGAATTCATAAAGCCCATATTAAAAATATAACTCAATAATTTCAACTACTTTTAGCTCATGGATATGGGGTTTAACATCATCCGCGACCATCTACGAATTCAATACCCCAGTAGTAACTGTAAAACAAGGAAATGGGCGAATTATTAACGGACAATTTAAACTAATCCACATCATCAATTTGGACAACTACGAAGAACTGATTGAACGATTAACACCAACGATTAATAACATTCATCAAGGAAGCAAAATTCGAGCTCAATTGGTTCACCAAACAAAGCAAATCTCGCATTGGATTTCAGAACTTAAAGGTCAAAATTCAAGAAGCAGAAGAACAATAAATTGGAACGGAAGCGCATGGAAATGGATCGCAGGCTCACCTGACGGCACAGATTGGGATCAGATAGTAAAAAGTCAGAACCAAGTAATTAACAATAACAATCAACAATACAAAATCAATAGAATATTAATGGACACAGCTCAACAAATGCTCAACGAATTCAACAAAATTGTAGAACACCTAAATGAAGACGAATACTATAAGATGCAACAAACACTGTACAACCGACTTACTCTCATCAAAGAGGAAATAAAAGAAATCATTCGAGCCATACAGTTAGCACAAGGAAAAATAGTTAGGAGTAACACCGGTTTACTGGATAAAGGGGAAATTAGCCGCTTAATAACAGAAATAGAAACCTTGCCTTATTCCAATGAAATAGAGGCTATAGAATATGCGGAACCAATGATGATGGTTAAAGATTCTGCACCATTAATGTCGAGTCAACACAACGTGATTTATGAGACAAGCGCAAACTTGTCGAATCAACACAACGTGTGTTGTGTCCGGTTGAAAGATAATACTTTTTATGAAATTCTTTTTGAGTAATTTCCCATACATTTTATGCAACTTCAACTATTTGTATTGTATAAAATGATAGAATATTTTTGTAGTAGTTTAGTTTTTAGTTTGATCTTGAGACATAAAGTTATTTTTTTAAGTAAACTCGCACATAACTCGTTAACTTACATAAAGCAGGAAAACTGAATACTAATGCTGATTGTTTAAGCCCCATTCCAATAGGAACAACCGATTAAAATATTAATGTCCATGAACTAACTAGAGGACAACAATTACGTGAAACTATTATTAATGATAAAGGATAATAGGAAAATTTGTGCAAGATTTCGAAAATATCTAATGGGTCTCACAGGGTATCCATGGAGATTGAAAACTGAAAATTTTTAATTGGGTCACAAAAACAATCCTAAGTAGCCTCGACTTGATCAATGGTACGACTCGAATCCTTAGATCAATAGGAATATTTGTGCAAGATTTCGGAAATATCTAATCGGTTTTATATGGTGTCCACTGAGATTAAAAATTAAAAACATTGAATTGTGTAATAGGTACATTCCTAAGCAATACTAACCATTTGCCAAGCGTATAGCTTCATCTTCACTGGTATGGCTAGAATGAATTGATGAATAGAAAAAAATGTGCAAGATTTCGGAAATATCTAATGAGTCTCACAGGGTGTCCATGGACATTAAAAAATTAAAATTTTGAATTGAACCACAGAAGCAGTCCTAAGCAAAACGAACTATTTTCTGAACAGTCAACATTAATTTCAGTGGTACGGCAAGAATTCTTAGATAAATAGTCAGTATTAACTTAGAATGTAGTTAGTATGCTTACTACTGCGAGTACTACAAATATTTCTATTGATTTATGAATTCTAGCAATACCACGGAAGTGAATTTTAAACGCTTTGAAAGTAATTAGTGTTGCTTAGGAATGCTTCTGTGCCTAGAACTGAGCGAGACCAAAGTTACGCTTTTATCATCTCCCGGCCACTCTGCTATACAGATAATCGGTGGAAGTACACCATTTTGCAGGACGGAAGCAGTTCGAATTTTGCCAAATGGCATTAAATTCGCAATATGCCTAATGGCATTAGAAATTGGGAACAGAAATGTAAGAAATTCCTTTGGGAGTCCTTCAATGGGATGATACAGGCCAAAAGACTCTTGAGTTATAATATTAGATATATTAGAGACCTGGGAGAGGCATTTAGCACCTGGAAATGGTGATGCACTTCATCCTTAGAAAATTTAAATTTTTCAATACATACACAATTCACTCGCCTAATGCCGACCTATTAGATATGGAACAGCTGGCGCAGTTTATCAAGGACTTAAACCTTCAATTCACGTGAAAACCTTGAATGATTGATAAAATCGGGTACCTTTCACTGGTACGAATGATTTCAGTAAGGTTTAAACACTGTAAAGTTACGAAATTTAATGTACGAATTATAGAATGAAGGAAAAAGTAACCCCGCTACTTACACTTTATACCACGTTGTAGCTGCCTTTGCAAAGAAATTTTCGATGACACTACCAAGTGTAATATAACAACAGACAATCAACATTGAAGTATTCAAAGGACTTATGATTGGTACAACTGCAACTTTCAATAAGCACAAATACAGCATATGAACACTCCATTACATCAGCTTGCATCTACTTTGGTTTATTGGCATGCCAACATATCTTCGTAAGGTTAACATTTTTTTATTTTTACTTCTAAATTGTTTCCTTTTTGTGATTCAAAATTAAAATTGTTCGCCAATGTTATATTAGTCTTTTCTTTGCCGTTTCATCGAAAAAAAGATAAGACCCAGTTAATAATAATGTGGTTAAACCACAGAAAATAAATTGGGTCGTAAAAAAATAAGCTCACCATAAAACAAAAATTCAAATTAATTCTAAGAATTTTGCAGCACGACATATGTATGTAAAACATAAAATAAAAGTTCAAAAATGTATTCTCTAATCCTGAGAAAATGAGACGTTAAGGGAAATAAAATTTCCAAACATGATTAAAACGGATTTTTTTAAAAATACAGTCAATGTGAAATTAACTGATTTTTTGAGTGAATGATGAAATGGGCTTTATGATTATGAAAATAGAAATAAATACCACAAATATTGTTAAAAATAATGAACCACAACAAATTCAACCATACTCCATAGAAGAATATACATATAGGGTACAATAAATATTAAATGAGTCGACCATTTCCCATTGCAATGCATACATATATTCATAACATTCATTTCCAGTGGCACGTTTTAGTCTAATCCAATGAAAGACGAAAGTTGAATTTTGATTAAACTGGAAACTTAATTTTCATATAACATGAACACATCCCACTATCAGTGCAAAAAACTATTTCCATATAGTGAATTATAACTTTACGAGTATATGTACGTATAATTCATAAAATATTTATATCTACACCCCAACCATTATATTCTTGTTCAGTAAGTTAAATAAGGATTAAATATATTATATCAAAAGTCTAGAGGTTTGAGCTACTTATAATTTCTTGTCGTCTATGTACAATGTACAGATTTTTAGCATCTTGCTTTTGATTTATGGTAATTTAATCTTCTTTTTCTAGCTACGCTCGTGTATGTACTATAAAACTTACTATCGTAATGTGTAATAGTATCTGGCGACGTTAATGATTTATTTTTTACAAGTTGTTGAGAAAATTTGCAATTTAATTTAATGGATTAACCTAATTTGTTCGTATTTAATGAATAACTTTTACGTCCAATCTAATCCGTGTGTGTGCGACTATGTACATATGCATGCTTTATTTCGAACGAGTCAGTTGAAAATTATTTTAATACAACGTCAACGTAAAAGAGATGTAAATATTGTTATTTGAGATAGAGATAAATAAATAAATTTGAAAGTATGTTCTCGATGCAGTTACTGTGTGGAAGGGTTCCACCTTAAACACAATATCCTTACGAGTTCAACATAATTGCGTATAAATATTTACCATTCAAATGATTTTTTAGATATTATAACAGTAACCAATGGTAAATATTTGTGTAAGGAAATCTGCGAAACGAAAAAATTTTAGGTTATTAAAAATAAAATTTTAATTAATTTTGACAAAAATTTGGGACTATCCGACTTTTCGAACGACACTTTTCCCATAAAGCTTCCGTTATAGATCATCGACCATTTATATTTCACGAATATTTTCCGTAATTTTGGGCAAGGTCCTTAAAAGATGTTACAGCTTTTCTTAAATTTGGAATCCCTTCTCCAACATCTCAATTGAAAACGACAATTTATAAATCTTCTACTCTCATCGACTAAAGTCGCATTCACCATTTCTTGGAAATCTTTAAGAATTTAAATTACTCCGTTCAGAGATCGTCCACAATGTTCAAAATTTCTTTTCTGATCATTTATGCTGTTTCTTCAGGTCACACACAACCTTATGTGAGCAACGTGAGAATTGGCACTCATTTTCTTTCTGTTGGTCGTTAGGATAGACGTGTGATTGAATCATTAAAACGGAATTAAATTTTATTTAATTAAAATTACACTCCACTGCCAGGTAAAACATGCTTCTTTTGAAAAACAGCACCATCTGTTGAACGTAACCATAACACTCGCAATACTAAACATTGCTCTTACCGCACAGCATGCTTCTTGACAACTGCTGTCACTTAGAATTTTCAAAATTTCCGACTGCATTGATTAGTTCATCAAAATAATACCTAGCAGAAAATCAAGCTTAGGTCATCGTACTCGCGGAGCGGAAGCACTGCGACGAGTAATTGCAGATCAAACTGAGGAAGAACGGGCATCAGCGAACGTGTAACATTTGAGATGTTCCTGTTGGGCTATGACAGTACACTTATGGGTAAATTTTCATTTTTCCTTATTTTGTATAGTTGATGAGGTCTTATCATGCCGAATTCGGATTCTTAAATGTGGCATTGTTTTTTTTTTATTTTTGCCATAAATGACACCGCCAGTGAACGTAGTAATTATTGATATAATTGAATAATTTTCTTGTAATATGATAGATGGTGATGACGATCGTGTCGTTTTGTTATTGTTTCTTTCCCCTCTCGCAACAACAAGAAAATAAAATAAAATTGCAAATAAAACATCAAAATGCAATCGGTCATTTCATTCGTCATACAAGCAGTAGACGGTGATATACAGTGAACTAGTAAAGTGTGTCATTACTAAAAAAAAATCATAAATAAAACGGGAGTAAATAGACATCCTCCATACTTGTATATTTCACGCATCCTCACTGTGGTATAAATATCAGCAGCACTTCAAGTTTTCTGTAGTTGGAGACAAGAACTACGCCCACCTTCTTTACCTAGCAGGCAAATGTGCTGCAAGTCTCCGATGTGTAGAACTACAGGAAAAAAAAATTCTTTAACGGAATGAAGATTAACCATCTGAGTAGTTGTGTCTCCATCGCACCTTAGTTGGCTAAGTCGCTCCGTTACAGTGGCGCCCAAACAGGCTTTTACGGCAAAACCTTCAGTTATTTCAATCTTAGACCTTTCAATCTTAGATTTTCGCTCTCTTACGAGTGGAAATTGGATGTATTCACAGTGATGATAATTTTGATTTAGTTTCTGAATATTGTATCGTTCATTAATTTATTAACTTTATTATTTAATTGGTATTTCGGATTGCCGCGTTGTTTTCCGCTTTTGCGTTTTGATGACAATGTTTGGATGTAATCCGTAATTTCCAAAGACGCTTGTTTTCTGTATCCTGCTAATTTCCATTTCTCTTTCTCCGAAAGAGGAAGAAGATGAAATGTGAGTTACAATGTTAACCGGGAATTTTAGCATTCTATGGATATAGTTTTGTGTATAGAGACAGATTGCAGTTAGATACATATATGGTTGGCGCACAGGCAATATAGTATATTCACTCAATAGCAGTTTTGATTATATTGATTGGCTTAGCCAAGCATGTATGTATTCCTTTCTTATGTTAGCCCATTTCAAACCATGAGATCTGCCGAGAGGCATTGATGCATAATTGCCTGTATCGTGACGTCATGCCGAATAAGAAATGGGATTTAAGTTAAATTTAATACAAATATGGATGGCGTTATATCATTTAGATTAGTTTTTTTTTTATTAGTTAAAACCTGTTCTATGTCTATTTTGTAAGTAATTTATGTTAGTCCAGCTATTAAGCCTTTTTACAAGTCAAACCAAAAATTTAATTTACCGTTATATCGTTAAACGTTGAATAGATTTAGTTAAATATTTTTTTTTTGTGAGATAATATAAATTTTTGTTGTTATTATTGCATCTAAAGTGCGCCAGTTAGAACATTCTTATATACCCGTAAAAGAAGAAATTAAAAAATGGAAGTGAAATATTTAGACTGTGATGAGCTCGCTGTTGAATGCCAAGTACGAAATATATCCGGCAACATTACGAGCAAAATGATCCAATTACAAGAGGTACTGGAAAAAGAAGTGGCAAAACACCTTGCTCCACCTACAAGGGCTCATCCCGCAGCACTAAAATGTACAAAACGTGAGGTCAAACTGTACGGCGATAAATTCAGGCATATCGAAAGCCAGCTCCAATTAATTACTGAAGAGGGTGAGTTTGAAGCGGATAAAATCACAGAGTTAGTGATTAGGGTGTTACATGTTGGCGATCGACTAGGACGTATTAACAGTTCGAAAGCAGTATCAGTAGTCTCCGCAAAAATGTTTAGCGCTTGCCAAAAACTTCTAGGTTATCTACAAGACATTTGTACTAAACAAACAGTTTCTGAAGACATGGAAAATTCGTTAAAACAGGTCTTCGAGGAGTTTGCAGGGGATCCACTCACTGAAGAAAACCAGTCCAGTGATGACACGAAGGAAGACCCTGATGAAAAATCACAACGCCCCGGAACATCACAGCAGTATAATCAACTAGGACCTTCAGCCGACAAGCAAGAAATCCGTCAGTTAACTGAATATGAAAGGTTGGATATAATCGCTGACAGAATATATCGAAAGTTAAGCCTTTCAGATGTACCACAACGAAATGAAGTGAATCACGCTGGTTCCTTAGCCCATTCTGAGCAAAAGACTCGTATTCGATTTCGAAATATATCGTATTCACAGCCAACCTCCACTGTGAAGATGGCTAAACAGTACCTGGAAATATACAACTGGAAGTTAACCTACCATGGTGATGAAAAAGATGAACTACCGATAGAAAGATTCCTTTACCGAGTTCAACGTATGGCAACCGCTAATGGAATAGCCAACGACCGATTGGTGGCTAATTTCAGCGTGTTTTTGAGAGACAGAGCACTCAACTGGTATTGGGAGTACCAGGAAACTTACAGATTGCAGAATTGGGAAACATTGAGCGCAGCGATTCAAGACGAGGAGAACAGATCATGATGTTAGACAACCAATGGAAGGAAGGAAGCAAAGATTTAAGGAACCATTCCTGGATTTTTATCACAGCCTAAGAAGTCAAGCCCTTTCACTACTAACACCAATATCAGACGGTGAGCTTATAAACCCCGGCATAATGCCGAAACATGCGAGGAGGATTGCGAGCAAAATTCGCCGGACATCGATTTGTGGATATGGGAGAAATGATAAACAAATGTGTAACTGTAGAGGACACTTGGAACCGATTAGGATGGAACCCAGAAATATATCATCAAGCTAGACCGCGACAAGTAAATGAGTTGGAAGTGATCGGTGATAATGAGTGTGATGGTGCCTTTACCTATATTAATGCTGAGCCACCTGGACACTTTGATTCTGTGTGTGAGGTTTCTAATGCCAAGAACATTACCTATGACTGCAGGCAAAGCAAATCTAACTTTCAAAAGATATTTTCACCTAATACATGCTGGAATTGTTTTGGAATTGGTCATTACTTCAAAGATTGCGTGATACCTATCAGCCACAGGTTTTGCTTTGGTTGTGGAGCTCAACAAGTTCTACAGTCACAGTGCAACTATTGCAAAAATCTCCAAAAGGGAAACGCAATGAGGGATGTCAGGAAGTCTGGGAATCTGATCTCCCGAGGAGCCACGAGCTTACAACCCTGACCAATATACGAAGAAGCAGCGTCGAACACCGACCCGGAATTGTACAACAAAATTCTAAAGAGAAATCCCAAAAACACCGACCAATAGCCCAAACGTTTCATCAGACGGTGCAAGCAACAACAAATAAATTGTCGCGCCTTGGACGTTCTGTGAGATATTTCAAACTGCGAAAATTGATAAAGAAAATGGTGTGTGAATCCGTCATTACTACTACAACCGACTCGAGGCCATACGCAGATGTTCTGGTTAACGGTATTCCATATCGGGGACTACTCGATAGTGGAGCAAATGTGACAGTATTAGGACGCAATGCCGAAGAATTTGTGAAAGAGCACAATCTGACCATGATTGGTCTTCCTTCAACCCTTTGGACTGCAAGCGGCCAGATACAACGGGTATTAGGACATATTATTGCAAAAGTATCATTCGGAGGTAAGACAAAATCACTGCGGATTCACATTGCACAGGGATTGAGTCAACCATTGTATCTGGGAATAGATTTTTGAGATGTTTTCGGTTTAGTTCCCATGATGGTTAATGAAGTTCAAAATTCAACTCCAGCAATGGCAGATGAGGGAAACAAGCATGTCCTGAATATTCGTCAACAAACCATCCTCAACAGCGTCATAAACCAGTTTCCATCGTGCGAGAAACTGGGTTTAGGTAGAACACATCTACTGTCACATAAAATAGATGTAGGTCAAGCGTCGCCCGTAAAACAACGCTACTATTCAGTTTCACCAGCTAAACAAGCAGAAATGTATAAAGAACTAGACCGAATGATATCACTTGGAGTCATTGAGGAAAGCCAAAGCTCATGGTCGTCCCCAGTGAGCATTGTTAACAAAGCCAATGGAAAGGTTCGGCTCTGCCTGGACGCACGAAAAGTAAACACGGTGACGGTGACTGATGCTTATTCTTTGCCTCTGATCGATGGACTATTAAGCCGACTGGATCAAACCCGATTCATAAGTTCTATTGACTACCCCCTAATACCCCTAGATCCAGAGTCGAAGGATAAGACAGCTTTCACCGTCCCTGGATGTCCACTCTACCAGTTTGTCGTCATGCCGTTTGGGCTGTGTAATGCAGCCCAAACGATGCGCCGACTTATGCATAAGGTTATTCCTCACCGGTTGCATGACCGGGTATTTGTCTACCTTGACGATCTTCTTGTCGTTTCGGCGACATTTGAGGATCATATATTATTACTCTCTGAAGTAGTGAGATTGTTGCGTGAAGCAAAACTTACTATAAATGTGGAAAAGAGTAAATTTATGATCAAGGAGACTAAATACCTGGATTATGTGATAGGTGATGGCCTATCACAAAATAAAGTGCCGTCTAAAGTGCAGGCAGTAGCCGAATACCCCACACCACATACAACTAAACAAATACGGTAATTTCTGGGATTGACCGGGTGGTATAGACGGCTTATCCCCAATTATTCTACTTTGGCAGCACCCATTACTGATCTATAAAAGAAAGGGATTAAACCTAAATGGAACCAGCAAGCACAAGACTCATTCGAGCAGTTAAAGCAGTCTTTTATATCAGCTCCGGTTTTAGTAAATCCCAATTTCAACAATCATTTTTATATTCAGTGTGACGCTAGCACAACTGGGGTCGGCAGTGTGTTATTCCAGAGGGATGAGGAAGGAGAACACCCGATTGCTTACATGTCGGCAAAATTATATAAGGCACAACGAAATTATACTGTCACAGAATTAGAGTGTCTAGCTGCGGTGATGAGCATAAAAAAATGTAGGCCATATATCGAGGGCTATCCATTCACCATTATTACAGATCACTCCAGTTTAAAATGGCTAATGGATCAAAAGGATCTAAGTGGACGCTTGGCCAGATGGGCATTAAACCTCCAGCCACACAAGTTCACCATCGAATACCGAAAAAGAACGCAAAACGTCGTTCCCGATAGTCTGTCAAGTGTCCATGTCGAAGAATGTACAATGGATAAAGACGTGCCGTTGTGTATAGACCAAGAATCACCCGCGTTTCAGGATCCAGAGTACAAGGGGAAGATAGAAACTATCCAAAAGTACAGACTAACTATAAAGTAGATAACGAAAAATTATTCATAAAAATCAACAGTAATGCTCACGAAGGAACGGACGTCTCATTGTGGAAGTTGGTGATACCAGCAGGACAGACCGACACCCTTATTCGACAAGCGCATAATCCACCATCTTCCGCCCATCAAGGAGTTGCAAAAACCCTCGAGATTTTAAAACGGCAATTTTACTGGACTTCCATGGCTAAGCAGATTAAAGATTTTGTTCAGAATTGTAAAATGTGTAAAATGTGCAAACCAGTTAACTTTTCAATACGTCCGAAAATGGGAAAAAATATCGAATCAATTAGGCCATTTGAAAGACTATTGATTGATTTCCTTGGACCCTACCCACTTACGGTAAATGGTTATACTCATATAATGATAATCATGGATCAATTTACACGTTCTCCAATACTTGAGCCTTTACGTTCCGCCTCAACTACGAAAGTGTGCCAGTACTTAGAAGGAAAAATTTTTCAGTTGTTTGGCGTACCTGAAGTATTATTTTCAGATAATGGTCCGCAGTTTAAATCTGTAATATTGGCCAACCTGCTACAAAAATATGGCGTCAAGTACGAGTATACATCTATTTATGCTCCCCAATCTAACGCATCAGAGAGAGTAAATCGATCGATACTGGCAGCTGTAAGGTCATATATTAAAGATAACCATAGAAGTTGGGAATACCATTTGGATGAGATTGCTGGTGCCTTAACGAATGTTGTACACACCTCTACAGGTTTCTCACCGCATTACCTTGTATTTGGACAACACAAGCTTGCACATGGGTCAATGTACGACTTACTTCGGAAACTAAATTCACTTGAAGATAGGAATGTAGAAATTTCATCGGCAGCTGATCGTTTAAGCATAGCCGAGGATATCGTCCTGCGGAAATTAAAAGAAGCTTATGATCGTAGCGCTTCAAACTATAACCTGCGGAGTAGAACACGAACGTTTAATCCAGGCGATATCGTATACGTACGCAACTTTGCCCAAAGCAATGCTCAAAAGGACTTTAGTGGTAAACTTGCCCCAAAATTCATCAAAGCCGTGATTTCCAGACGAAAAGGGACGGTAGTATATGAGGTTAAAGAAGAGAATGACAAAGTCCTCGGTATGTACCTAGCTAAGGATATAAAATAAATGATTTACGTCATTCAGGTCAAGAAGTTTGCGCAATCAGGTAGTAGAATCATTGGTTGTTAACACTTTTTGTTTCTAATAGTACTAAATTGCATGCCTGGCTTGTAGAGACCTTCTCATGGGTGTGGGGCTGCCCCACGATTGTAACATTTGAGATGTTCCTGTTGGGCTATGACAGTACACTTACGATTAAATTTTCATTTTTCCCTATTTTGTTTAGTTGATGAGGTCTTATCATGCAGAATTCGGATTCATAAATGTGGCATCGTTTTTTTTTTATTTTTGCCATAAATGACACCGCCAGTGAACGTAGTAATTATTGATATAATTGAATAATTTACTTGTAATATGATAGATGGTGATGATGATCGTGTCGTTTTGTTATTGTTTCTTTCCCCTCTCACAACAAGAAGAAAATAAAATAAAATTGCAAATAAAACATCAAAATGCAATCGGTCATTTCATTCGTCATACAAGCAGTAGACGGTGATATACAGTGAACTAGTAAAGTGTGTCATTACTAAAAAAAAAATCATAAATAAAACGGGAGTAAATAGACATCCTCCATACTTGTATATTTCACGCATCCTCACTGTGGTATAAATATCAGCAGCACTTCAAGTTTTCTGTAGTTGGAGACAAGAACTACGCCCACCTTCTTTACCTAGCAGGCAAATGTGCTGCAAGTCTCCGATGTGTAGAACTACAGGAAAAAAAAAAAATTCTTTAACGGAATGAAGATTAACCATCTGAGTAGTTGTGTCTCCATCGCACCTTAGTTGGCTAAGTCGCTCCGTTACAAACGAGAAAAATAGACAAAGAATGGTTCAAATACGTGCCGAGGAAGCAGCAGCGCGACATACAG
The DNA here is from genome assembly GCA_958295665.1 of Tipula vernalis. Classification (NCBI taxonomy): domain Eukaryota; kingdom Metazoa; phylum Arthropoda; class Insecta; order Diptera; family Tipulidae; genus Tipula; species Tipula vernalis. The sequence continues at coordinate 282,852,705 of OY282560.1, read as the reverse complement.
CCAAACTTGAGGATGCACGGTTGCGGGCGCTACGATCGCTTTCTGCCACTTTAGATCTGCTTTGTTCTCAACATAATAAACGCGACAGGCTGAGGATGGCTGAAAGACCTCAACGAGAAAAAAACAGCAGATCAGCGTCAAACACGTCTCCGTACTTAGCAATCAAGCGATTACAATCGTCTTGCATCTCGGTACAACCCAGCCGAATATTATAGTTTGAGCCGGCATGTTCTCGTCGGTACTATGACTGAAGTGTGTGCTCATTGCAAGGCTCTGAAATTTAATGGAGAAACGAAAGGAATGTGTTGCGCGTCCGAAAAGAATTAGACTGCCTCAACTTGGAGAACCGCCAGAGCCATTAAAAACTTTGCTTGCCGGATATAACGCAGAATCAAATCATTTCCTATCTAACCTCAGGAAATACAACTGATGCTTCCAAATGACGTTGTTCGGCGCAAAAATCATAACAGCTCAATTCATACCAACTTTCAAAGTGATAGGACAAATTGATCATGAATCCAGTTCCCTGCTTTCATTCCCAGATGGTCAACCTACAGAAGTATTTCATCAGTGATGGCAATGATGAATTGAATCCACGCTGTGGAATTTCTACCGGCATAAAAAGGTTCATTGTTTCCGAACTACAAGAAGTTCTTCACGTAAAAAAACCATTGGACATGATGTCCTCTGATACACACAAGATTGCTACTCATACTGACAAAACGCTTGCTGGAGAACATGTGCGAAGTAAATGGTTATAGTCGGAGATCAATTCCAACCTAGAGATATTGTTCTTCATCTGAGAAACGATCAACTGATAAAAGTTGCAGAAACACATCGATGTTATGATGCCCGGTAATATCCAATCATTTTTTGGGATGGTGCCGATGAATGTCACTTCAATGTTAAGATCAAACAAATAAGAAATGCAGCGGAATGAACTAATATTCATACCGAATATGATTCGAGAGAATGAAGATAATCTCATTTTGAAATGCCGTCAATTATTTAACCAACATATTGTAGATATGTATGCGAAAATTGAAACAGTACGTTTGTACAGACCAAGCTTCGCTCTAAATAATACGTTCATTTGCCAGATGCAGTTGTAAATGACGGTAATACAACTAACGTTGAAAGACTAACGATTTTGCCATTTTCATATACAGGCCCCATGTCCATGTCACATGTATGAGTACAAAATCACTTCAAAAGAAATCGGAGATGTAATATACGCTGAAATACCCAATGCCCGGGACGATAAGGATTTGCATGAAGTTGTAACGAGAAATACGATACGTGGAGCTTGCGCAACCCTGAATCTACCCTGAATTTAAATTCACCATGCAATATAGACGGAGAATGCTCTAAGCGATATCCTCGAGCACTAGTATCCAATACAGTTACAGGAAACGATGGATATCCTTTATACAGAAAAAGATCAGCAGAAGATGGCGGTAAATTAGCAACCATACGAATGCAAAACGGTGATATCGAAGTAGACAACCGCAGGGGGTGGTTACATATCCCCTTACCTTCTTCAGCAATGAAGCTGTATGGCGAATCCTTTCATTCCTCATACACGAACGAAGTCCAGCTGCTGTTCACCTAGCATATTAACATCTAGAAAATGGACAACGCGTATATTTCACTGCTGCAAATGTGCAATAAATTGCCCGAATTCACAGGCTACAACGTTAACTGCTTTCTTCACGTTATGACAAAATGACGCGTTTGCGAAAACACTGAAAATCTCTAGAAAATCATTTGAACGATGCAAATGAGGAAATTACGATTGGCAGACGACTGTACACCGTGTGTTCAAATACATTTCACACCACACAGTTTGTTTTTCATTTGTGATTGATTGATTGATTTCAAATGTACGATCAAGCATTACGCAAGTCTCCCGTATTATAACTGCGAATACCACACCACTATTTTACCCATGTTACACAACACGACACCATTCTTCATGAGGCCAAACCCCGTAAAGAAAGAAGCCACATCGATAACCACATAAGTCTAATAGTGTGATATCCGCCCCTAGCCAGGCAGCCATCGTACACCTTTTTTACATATAACAACATCGCGGGATGGGAAAGGAGTGAGGATATACTCGGCTCGGTTACAGACACCTAATAAAGTCGATATAGTGTTAGTGTTTTTTTTATGACATCACAATGACAACACAAATTTCCTGGTGCCGCAAAACTCTTTTCTCTGAAAAGCTGTAAACAACTATTATTATTCCCTCCACCATTTTTTCCATCGGCGGTTGTGAGGGGGCGAGATTTCGTTCCATCATCATGTTCCCATGCGGTCACCCAAATTTGTACTAACTGTAGCTAGTGCTGCTTGACGTTGTTGTTGAAATCGTTGCGTCTCTGCTGTTTCTGCTACTCACATCCACAGGAAGGGTTTAGGTGTCCACTTACTAGTCAGCTTTGTGATGATAAACTCGCCGACCCAACATTTTCTGTACCTGGTCATGTTGATGCCTTAGTTGGTGTATCTACTTGGACATCGATCTTAGGCGACGATATAGTCCGTTACTCTTCGGAAGGTGATCGGTTTGTCGAGCAAAAATCAATGCAGGGCTGGGTCATGTCTGGCTATGTAAGGCAATCGCAGCCTTTAACAGTCTTATCATACCATGTGGTCAAATCAGATTGCGATTTCGATAAACAGTTGGAACAATTTGGGTCTGTGGATAATTCCAAATCCCATACCCCTCGTACTGCCGAGGAACAACGAGCTGAAGATATTTTTATGTCCACACACACTAGAGGAGTTGATGGTCGTTACGTGGTTATGATCCTAGTCAAGGAAAATCCAATGCCACTTGGCCGTTCTCGTCATACAGCTTTCAATCGTTTCATCGGATTAGAAAAGCGTCTCAAGAAAAATGCGGAAATGGCTGCTGCATATAAAGAATTCATGCTGAAGTCAGGTCAATTGATTCCAGCTCCACCAGCTCCAGATAGTCCGGATAAGTCATACATACCATACCATATAATATCAAAGAAAAAATTTCGCGTCGTGTTTGATGCATCCTGTATAACATCATCGGGAGCATCATTCAACGATCAACAACTGCCGGGCGAGAAATTGCAAGCTGATCTATGTGAAACGTTGTTGCTCTTTCGAACGTACCGATTTGCCTTGACAGCGGATATCGTGAAGATGTTCCGCCAAATAAAGGTCCACCAGGATCAATGGGATTTCCAACGAATTTTTTTTCGTCCAGCAGCAAATGAACCCATTGGGGAAGATTTATTTCATCACTTGTGTCATTTGGGGGCTTACGTCGGCGGGGTTTAACTCTGTTCGAGCTCTACTGCTTCGTTCGATGTAGAATTGCGTCGTGAACAAAATTACAACACAGGTGATCGTTTGTCGTATGTGTAATCAAATGTTCATCAAATAATGCAAACTGCCAATAATGCGGTTGGAGAAATCTTTTTCTTAGATGCGCCAGGAGTAACTAGTAAAACGTTCCTAATTACATTGATTTTGGCTGCAATTCGATCCCAAAATGGCATAGCCAGCTCTTACGTCGTCCGGTATAGCTGCGACATTCCTAAGTGGAAGAACTGCTCATACCGCTTTGAAATTACCCTTGAACATGCAATTCATTGAAACTCCCACGTGGAATATTACCAAACCATGCGGCATGAGAAAAGTATTGCAGAAATGCAAACTGATTGTTTGGGATGAATGCGCATTGGCACACAAAAAATCACTCGAGGCTCTTGATCGATCATTGCAAGATTTGTGTGGAAACATTAAACCATTTGGGAACACATTCATATTGCTTGCAGGAGATTTGAAGCAAACATCACCTGTAATTCCTCCTGAAATATTCTACTTTATGGCGACACGTAAAGACGCTGAAATTACTACAAATATGCATGTCCAGCTGCAAAACGACCGATCAGCTTAAATATTCTCATATCAATTGCTGGAAATTGGGAACGGAAAGGTGTCGGTTGGCCTGACCTCAGGACGAATTTTATTGCCTCATAACTTCTGCTATTTGGTGACGTCAAAAGAAGTTTTGGCTGAAAAAGTATATCACAATATTCAAACCAATTATAAGAATCACGATTGGCTGAGTCAACGAGCTATTCTTGCCGTCTGCGAACTTAACAATATTACTCAATCTAAAATTCAAAGCGAGGCAGTCACATACAAGTTGGTCGACACTGTTGTGCAAGCAGATGAAGCGGTTAATTATCCATTAGAATTTTTGAATCCACTCGATCTGCCATGTATGCCACCGCACGTACTGCAATTGAAGCCAGCCAAAGCTTTACAACGGCACGCGAATTGCAGTAAAATATTAATGAGCAACAATCTTGACAGGACCATTCAAAATTGAAGATGACATGTTATGATTCCAATGGGTATGCCATTTTAATTTAAGAGATTGCAATTCCCAATTCGATTGACGTTTGCAATCACCATCAACAAAGCTCAGACCCAATCTTTAGAGTTGTGCGGTTTAGATCTAGACACGGATTGCTTCTCACATGGACAAAATTATACGTTGGTTGTTCTAGAGTCGGCAAACCAGACAACCTTTATAAATGCACGAACAACGTAGCAACAAAAAATATTGCATACCCCCAACTATTGTGAAAATAAATACTATAAATTAGAAACGTGTGCTTTCTCTTTTCTTTCTTTTCCATTTAACTAGAATATAGACCGTGCCACAGCAACGCGTAGTTAAATTATAAACTTACATCAAGTTCGTGAATTAACAATTAGCTATTGAAAATGTAGAGTTTATCATGCGAGCTGTGTAAAATTGTCTTAATGTGATATAGACCAGTTGTTCAAAAATCGTATTGTGTGGGAATATGAATTTTGTTGGAGTTCAAAATTCCCCAGCTTGTGTAACAATTGAAATTGTATATAATGAGCTCCTCAGGATAATACAAACTTCAGAAAAACAAACGGCAAAACTGAACGAACATCTTGATATGCTCTACATAATATTTACAACTTTTAAAAATATGAGATAGAAAATATAAATCTGAGGTTAGAATTAACCGCTCTAAAAAATAAGAAATAATTTGATGAACAACGAATCCTTCAAAATTGTATAGAAATCGTTAACGTTCCTATTACAACCAATGAAAACATTTATGGGTTAATGATGTCTGCACTTACCTTTAATAACAGATTGCTTTCGTCGGAAACAGATCAGTAATCAAGCTAATAAAAACCAGGTTAACACTTCGTCAATATTTCTTAAATTTGTGTTCCGCTGTATTAAAGATGATACAATGAAACAAAAAACAGCATTTCAAGTAAATTGGTGGACAATAGAACAAACTTCGTTATGTATGTAAATATAAGAGTTTGAACAACAAAAACCAAGATTTATTACGTAAGACGAGGGAAATACAAATTGAAAAAAATTAGAAATTCTGTTGGATCCGTGACGCTGTTAGCATGGTGCGCAAACATGACGGGGATACAAGAATAATTATAAAAGGAATTGAAGACATTGTAAATTCATAAAAATTATTTTGTTAGAATTTTATTTTTATTTTTTTATAAAACTGGCTAATTTATTTATTTAAAGAATAAAAAGGATTTAGGCTTGTATACTTTATTATCCTTTCAACATGAAACAACATTGAAATATAATTACAATAATTGTACGAAAGGAAGTTGATTGATTGATGAGATTCCCGGATATGCCGGATCCACCGTACACCCTTTTACACATAACAAAATCGAGGGGTTGGGTAGGAATGTTAATATTGGAGACTCGACCCGGTTTCAGCCACCTGTGCAGTCGATAGTTAGTAAATTGTTAGTAATAAATTTAGTAAAATAGTTAGCACAAGACAGCACAACTTCTAAACTACAAGCTTATAATAGCTTCTAGTTGATCCTGGAGAGTTGATTCTGAATGTAGCTTTATTCTAAAAAAAATCGTGATTAATTCCTGGAACCATGTTATATTCTTCAATTTAGATTATTTATTAGTAAAACAAAGAAGAAAACCCTTTAAATATTCCTACACTTATAATAACAAATAGTAGTTAATGAACGAAATAAATAAATAAAATACCGAGCCTAGCATCTTCATTTTGGAATTCCAATGCAACCAATCTAATCCTCATTCCTACTTCTACCAAGGAAAGTTCTCATTTTTTGTTCAGAGGGTTCCCCTTGAGTTTTTTGATTTAGTGAATATAATTCGCTAAATCAGTACGTTTATACTTGACACTATCTGTGTTAAGTAGGAATTGTATTTTTTTAGTTTGGTCATAGCTACCTGATAAGTAGACCAACTTTTTCAATATGAAATCAAACTACCAATACAATGAGCTCAAGGATAGTTCTCATTTTTTGTTCAGGGTTATACACTTTGTATAATTGTTCGGGTAAAATTACGGAAGAGATTGATATTTATATTTTTTTTGGGTAGATATATTATGAATTATTGGCCTCTTGATTTTGTTTTTGATGAACCAATCGAAAATCTTGTGAATGCCATTTTCACTAATATATTTGTGTCAATAAAAAGCCGAAAAAAATCATTTGATAAACAAACATACTTTTCTTAAACTTTTTAATATCGTGTGTGCATTAAACACACAGAAATGAGGGCTTCCTTGAGTTTTTTGATTTAGTGAATATAATTCGCTAAATCAGTATGTTCATACTTGACACTATCTGTGATAAGTGTAATATAAAGTAGTGCACAGGGGAGTGATGATTTTTTCAGTACAATTGTACTTTTTTCAGTACAATCGGCTTTTGAAAAATACACTCTAGGAAAACTCAGTACAATTCTACAAATTTCTCTTTATATCCACCACACACTTTTAATTTTGTAGAAATATTATAATATGTTTAGTGTTAAGGAAGTTTTTTATATTTGTACACAATAAACAAACATAACTCTACAAAATATGGGTTTATTGGGATAAACTGCTGAAAAAAACTGCTGAGTAATTGCAAAATGTCAAAATTTTGTATTAACCTTTTCGCTTTTTGTAGTGTAGAATTAATTTGTTCATCATACGATAGGGTGTAAAATATTTTTTGAAAATAAAATCGGGGCTTTCCAGTTTTTATTTTTATTGTATTTATGGCTTGGTGCATTCAGCGAATGTAACAATAAGCGATAAACAAATTTAATTCATTGTGATAAAATAAAATATTTAAATCTAATATATATTATACATGGAAAAATGGAAAGGTAGTAGATAGTATTTCATTTTCATATTCAATATTATATTATAATTTTAATTTTAGTTGGTTAATAAAAAAAAATACTTCTGCCGATAAACTAACCTCACAAAATGATTCACCGATTAATTTATTCTGCGAAGAAAAACAAATCATCGACGATCCTGAGGTAAACGAGTAAGTATTTTTTTAATTATCTTAGCCAATTTTGATGATTGAGTATATATTTTAATTTAATTTGGATTTTTCAAACATTTTCCGTAGTACGAGAGATCTTAGTGATGTTTTGTGTATTTCAAATTCAAATATTGAAACGGCAGTGAAAAAAAGAAAAATATATCAGACTGTATTTAATAACAAATGAAAATACAGTTATGAGTGGCTCATCGTAGATCCTATGGTTAAGCAAGGTAAACAGTGTAGTTTGTGCAATACGCCAATTGCCGGTGGGAAAACACATATTGAAAGGCATGCATTAAGCGATATGCATAAGAAATCCGTCAACACTGCCAAGCAAAAAATAAAAATTGACAGTTTGCTTGAAAAATCGGTTCAAGTTGTTAGTGATGAAGCTAGAAAACTCGAAATACAGCTGAGTTTATTTGTAGCTGAACATAATCTTCCCTTTTCAATTTTGAATCACTTAAATTTGTTATTAAAAAATTCCGTAACCGATTCGAAAATTATAAAAACAATGTGTATAAATAGAATTAAGGGACAACAGATTATTACAGACTTAACTGGACCAGAAAATACAAGATAAATTTGTGAAGTGACAAATCGTCAATATTTTTCATTGGTTATAGATGAAAGTACGGATACCACACAATCGAAAAATTTGGCAATTATTATAAGAATTTATAATAAAAAATGCAGCGACATGTTTTTAAAATTGGCGCCATTGGTAGATTCAACAGCGTCAGACATTTTTATAACACTGATGCAAGTTTTAGAGGTAAATACCGTACCTTTGAATAATTTAATAGGTTTTACTGCCGATAACTGCAACGTTATAATGGGTAAACACAATGGTGTCCAAGCAAAACTAAAATCATTGATTCCAAAATTAGTTGTGAACGGCTGTATTTGCCACAACATCAACTTAATTTCAATGTGTGCAGCATCTCGATTACCTAAAGATATTGACATATTATTAAGGGAGATTAATCATCATTTTTGCCATTCTCCAACTAGGAAAGATAATTTTGTAAAATTCCAAGAGTATTTTGGCATCGAGACCCATCAAATACTGAAATATGCTGCAACACGGTGGTTGTCTCGTCTGGTAAACACACTTTACCCACATTAATATTACATTTAAGATTAATTATTTATAATTTTCAGGCTGCAATTGATCGAGTTATTGAGCAATGGGAACAACTTCAATATTATTTTGAGTTGGGCGAATTTGAATCTGCATATGGGAATGAAAATATTCAATTTATTTCACATAATTTAAAAAGTAAGATAATTAAATTATATTTTTATTTTATTTCCTACGTTTTGGAGATCATCAACAAAATTAATAGAGAAATGCAATCCCAAGAAGCAAAAATTCATATTTTTATGCCTCGCATGGAATTTTTGTTCAAACAATTCTGCAGAAATTTTATAAGAAAAGATGCCTTAATTACTTCAATTTTGAATTTGAATTTAAACGAAAATCATATCCCACTGGAGGATATTTATTGCGGCACACAGGCTGAGCTTTATTCCACTAAAGAATATTTGGCTAAAGAAATTATTTTTGAATTTAAAACAAATGTAAAAAAATTTTATATTAGCTTCTGCGAAGATCTTAGAAATCGAATCGATTTTAACAATGAAATATTAAATTTATTATCTCATTTTCTCCAGAGAATAATACATCTGGGAAAATTACCAGTATATTACCTGTAATTTTAAAATTTTTTAACGATACTGAACTAAAACGGGCGGAAGAAATAAATATTGAGTATCGAGCTTTAGCCGATTACAATGAAATACAAAAATTTAAAAATTTGCCCATTGAGGAATTTTGGGCAAATGTTGGCTTGGTAAAAAATCAACTCAATGAGCCAATGTTCGGTAATATTTACCGTATCGTACAAGGAATTTTGTCGATTCCTCATTCTTCGGCTAATGTTGAGAGAATTTTCTCAATACAAAATTTGTCGCATCAATACAAAATTTGACACGAAATGCCGTAATCGACTACAAGTCAATACATGTTCGTCATTAATTCAATCAAAAAATTTAATAAAATTTGATTGTTGTCATACACTCAGAAAAATCCATTGACTAAATCTAAAGAAAATATGTCTACAGAATGATGCTATATGGAATATCTTAAAAACAATGGAAAAATATTTGAGCTAATGGAATTTTAACTCAATGAAAAGACATTTTGCTTAGATATTAAAATAGTGTTAACCTTTTAAATTAAGACAACTTATTAATTTTAACGACACAATTTTACTTAAAATTACGCTGGTTTAATTTTTGAAACTAAGAATAGTTTTTTAGTATCAATACAAATTTATTATTAATTATAATAAGATTATAGCTGAAATCTCTGATTACCAATCTTAAATAAAGTTTTGTTCTCGTTATTAATCAACCAAATTTAAACTCGATTCCAAATGGTAGGGTATTATTGTGTCTAACAGCGTATGCTATGTTTACTACCCAAAATATTCTAACAAGTTCTTTAATTCGTTATTTAATATTCGGTTTCCTTCCATTTATTAAGGCTGAACATAAACTCAAGAATGGGTATGATACTGGTTGACTTCATTGACTTCAACGTAATGCCCATATGTGGCTAAATTTTGATATCATTTTGCATTTAAAGTTTATTTTATAAGTATAGTTTATGTTTTAAGTAATGAAACCACAAGCGACAAGACAACCTTAAAAAGCAATGCTTAACCGGAATGAGCATTTTTACCAAACTTATATAACATAATAAATATAACTATAATGAGATATAGTTATCTATAGCTGTGGTCCTCACAGTCATTCTAGAATACTAAACTTAGTGGTTCATGGCACATAAATAATTACTGTGTTGTCTGGTTCATTTTAATTATTTTCGAAATTGTGATGTCTATCAAAATATTTTGAAAGTTTGGTAAAAATAGTTTGCTACAAAGCTTAATGGGGAATTTGTAAAACTCAATATCCGTTGCGCAATAAAAATATTGACTCGCTATAAGTTTGAAGCGGTTGAAAAGTTTAAATTTTAAATTTAAGCAGAGATATTAATTTTACAAGCTTGAAATAGAATATATAAATACATACAGTACATATTATGTTTACAATTAATCCTGTACTTAAAAGTTAATTACGTTTCCATTTCGTTCCCAAAAAATCGTGTAAAAATAGGTTTGGGTTTGGTCATTTTACAGCATTTAAAAACCAAATGAACGATAACGGAAACTTTTTCATCTTCGTTATAGGCTGCACAATTGATTGTGTAAAAACAATGACTGCATATTCCTAGTGTTCAATCGGGCAAAAATGATAAAAAATATCATGATATTTTTTATCACGTTTGGCATTAAACGCACTCATTTATCACACAAAAAAACCAACTTTTTTCTTGGTTTTTTGGGTTCCTGCTGTCAATTTTGAATTTATTTTCTTTATGATATTTTCGGTAATTAAATTAAATTAAATTTGCTTTTTTAAGATATTTATATGGTATTTACACCGTCACCTATTTATTTAAACATAAATAATCATTTATGTTTCGTAGTTTTGTCTGAGAACACAAACACAACGAAACTCAAACTAAAATTATTTGTGTCTCCAATATTTGGATAAAAACCAAATAGTTTCAATATCAAAATAATTTATAGAAAAAAATAATTAAAAAATATATACATTTAATTAAAAATCTGGCGACAGAACGAGTTTGTTAAATTTTACAAAGCGATTTAAAATTAAATGTAACATTTAAAATCAATTTATCATTTTTTATCAATTTTGGTTGTTCAATCGGGTTTGACGTACATTATTACGGAATGAAGTTAGGGTGGGATAAAATATCATGATATTTTTTATCATTTTTGCCCGATTGAACACGACCATTGTATTATGTTTGCATACTGAAGATTCATTAATAAATTCCATAAACTTTTCTTTGTGGTAAATAATATTTACTTTTCATATACATATGCATATATGTATATATATACACAAGATTAGATTTTCTTTCGAACAAAATACATATTTTAAATAATGGCTTATATCTTTATTCTATGCGTTATGGGTTAAATACTTCGTGAAATTTAGAAACAGATATTAACGGTGAATATTCCTTATCGCCTTCAAATAAAAGCAGTCTGGCATTAATGTAAGGAGATTATTTACTGAAACCAAAGGCACACTCTTTGATTTAAAGATATATTTAATGAGTTTCCACGAAAATAAAAAATAAATTTCGTAAAAAATTTTATTGTTCTCTCTTTTTCTCTCACTATCATTTTAAATTAGTTATTTTAGTGTATTTCTCATTTGAGTTAAGCGTGTGGTGTATTCAACATTAAAATTTGTGCAATTGTTATCTATTTTAATCAAAAAGTGGTTGTAGTTTGGTAACAGATTTATTGGTTTATTTAAAATTACACATATTTTAGTGAAAATTTATTCTATATAATATTATTCAAGTGTAAATAAATAGTATTTAAAAATATGAGTGAAAATAATATTAATGTGGACATGAATGAAATACCGTTATCTTCCGTCGAATATTCTGGAGATATTCTTGTAATTGAAGCACGTTTTGTTGAAGTATTTCAATTACTTAAATCGTGGGAATTGGACAAATATTTTTAAAGATTTCAATGTAAGTATATTCTGTACTTAAGTTTTTGAATAATTAATTTTTAATAATTATTTCTCTGATGTGTTATTAAGTGTACAATGATTTCTTTACTAATTTATAGATTGTGGTGTAGATATTGAAGCATTCAAAATTTTAAAAGAGCGCCACATTGATCAAATATTTAATAAAGACGAAGATCTAGGCGCTAAGACAAAATTTGAAAATCGGTTAAGTACATATATTGAGTCTTCAAAAACTCCATCAACTATTTCTAGAACCAGCAGTTTTGATCAATTCTTGGAAGAAACAAATAGTGACAATGTAAGTTTAAATATTAATAAAATTTTGTTTATATTTTAATACAATTTTGTACTTAAATTTTAAATTTGTAAGAGTCTAGGTTTTTGATGTTAAAAAATTACTGGATACAACTCACTTAGGACGGAGTATAATTAACTGTTATAAAACCAACACCAGCTCTAATGATAATTATAGAAATAGTTTAACCCAACTTATCGTAGAACAACTTTCCATCAAAACACATTTACAGTAAAGCCAGCTCACTTTAAAAGTTATAGTCAACAAATCGGAAAACAATTTTCCGAAAGAAAACGAGGTAAGCTAATTTTCAGTTTATGCGTTTTGACCAATAGCGTTTTCTTTTATCTCTAAGCTGTAAATTTGTTTTGTGTACCAATAAATTACAACTAAAGACATATTCAGATTCCGCGGAATTAAAATATAAAAACCGTTAAGCATATGTTATATTTTTTTCATTTTACAGGATATATATTACTTCCACCGTAAAAACACAAAACCTGGAGGGCTTATGTATAATAAATACCATAATTGTCTAACAAAATTTAGAAAATTAGATCCTAATTTTAAAAAGCACTCTGCGTCTACATCCAAGGCTTCAGAAAATCTAATTGAAATTGCAGAAAACGAAAAAATCTAAGTAATTTTGATTAATCAATATTTAGTCACTAATTTGAAATTTTGTTATTTTATTCCAACCTCCATATTTCACAGCTTTTGACGATACGGAACTTAAATCTAAACAAAATTGGTTAAATAACAACATCGAGCCGATTGACACTATTTTTAAATGTTTAGGTACTATTATTAAATATATATATTTACTATTATTAAATATTTAAAGGAAACCGCGAAATATCGGGAGCTTCATTTAAAGAAAAGTAAAATAATAGATAATTGTCTTTTTCTGGACAAAATGTTGAATATTCTTATGACTTAAATAGTAGTATTATAAACCAAAACACAGAAAAAATTCAAAATATCACAAATTCAACTATTAATATAAATAATAATGATTCGCAAGTAATGCTAACTGAAATAAACCAAAGTAAATTATCACTAATAAATAACAATTTTTAAGATGTCAAAAGCAAAATATTAAAATTTTCTTCTAAATATTTTTCTAAGTGCAATCTTCCAAGAAAGCAAGCCATTGAACTGCAAGAAGATATTGCAGTTTTAACTTCAGCATTTGGTGTACAACTTGAACTCTTAATTCAATCTGAAGTCATTTCAGAAACCTTTAGAAAAACAGTTAACGATTTAATCAACTTATGCCACTCTCCTTTCCAAGATCATAAAACGGAATATAAGTTTATACAAGTATTAAGCAAAAATGATTTATTTATATATCCTAAAATAATTCACATAGATAATAGTATTTCTACCATTATTAAAAATTATCAAGTAACATTATTATTATTATTATTATTATTATTACTATCTTTATTTCAATAAAATAAATACAAAATTAAAATCTAATTGAAACAACATTATAAAATATGAAATAAAGTACAGCTCCTATAGACATTATGTCTGTAGTGGAGCAATTTAAAACAAATTTTAATTAAAATTTATATAATATTCTTTGTTTACATAATTAACAATAATCTTCAACAAAATACAAGCTCAGTTATTAAAATAGATATATTTAACTACACGACGGCACATTAGAACATAATGTAATTTAACATTTATACTAAAAATATTGCTCGATATCATCGATGTCAAGTAACCAAGTCCGAATTTCCCTGTTAAATTTATGCTTCTGCGCAGATGGAAGCATTTTCACATTTTTAGGTAAAAGATGGAACCAAAAAGGTGCCATATATAAATAAAATCTTCTAAACCTTTCACTATTACAACGAAGACCGACAAAATTGTTTGGATTTCTCATATTATACACGTGGTATATTCGACTATGATAACTATTGCTACGAACAAAAAACATTTTCAATACTTTAAAAACATACAAATACCTTAGAGGCAACAAGTTTAACTCGCGAAAAAGCGGAATAGTGGGTGTATTCCTTGGACAAGCATAAATTAATTTGATAATTCTTTTTTGCGCTACAAAAAGATCTGCAATATTAGCAAAGTAAATTCCACCCCAACTAGTTATACCATACATTAAGATAGATTCAACAAGAGCATGATATAACCTTCTTAAAATAAAAGAAGGGCACAAAGGTCGAAGATTATAAAATTTATGCACTGCAGTAATAACAATTTTCCTGATATTAGTTAGGTGGGAGGTCCAATTTAGCTGCGAGCCAATTGTTACACCTAAGTATTTAAACTCATTTATGCAGGGCAAATCAAAACATTGCCCAAAACATGGATTCTTATCACACGGGTATACGTGATACTTGAAAAAGTTTTGATCAACTGTTATGTCGGGCCGTCTAAAATGCATAATTCTAGATTTTTCACTAGCAACAAGTCGGTGATAAAAAAACCATTTACTTAGAGTGCATAAACCAAAATTGATAAACCGTTGAATATCAACGTAATCATTAGACGCATATGTCAAAGCCAAATCATCTGCAAACGCTGTAGCACACCCTCTAAGATTAATTTCAAAGATAGAATTGAAATAAATCAAAAACAATAAGGGTCCCAAAACTGAGCCCTGAGGAACACCACATTTTAGAAGACCTGGAGGACTATTCACGTTATTAATTTTTACAATTTGACTACGCTTACGAAGGTAACTTATAAACCAATCTAATAATTTGCCTCTAACACCAATACTTGACAATTTCATTATGAGTATGTCATGGTTAACAGTATCAAATGCTTTTGAAATGTCCAAAAATACTGCTGAGCATTTCTGAGAGTTGTTGATTGCTAAATAAATATTGCTCAGAAAATTTAAAAGAGCTTCTTCCGTAGATTTTCCTTCTATGAATCCAAATTGGTGATCACTAAAAAATTTTATTTTACCAAGGTAAGAGACTAATCGTCGTTTAATTAATTTCTCAAATAATTTTGAAAAAGTACTCAATAGTGAGATCGGTCGGTAATTGTTTAATTGCAGAGCATCACCCTTTTTAAAAACTGGAATAACAACAGCTATTTTTAAGGCGTCTGGAAAAATTCCGCTCTTTAGACTTAAATTAAATAAAAATTTTAATACATCAACCAAATACCAGGCACAATTTTTAACAATGATATTATCTACTCCATCAAATCCTTTAGAATGTTTGTTTTTTAACTTCTGAATTTCAGAAATAATCTCCAAAGAATTAATTTCATCGAAATAACAAGAAGTACAGTAACTATCACGGTTTCCAAAAATAAATTGTTTTTGCTCTCCACTGTTAGTACTATAAGGAAAAATATTGAAAGTCATATCGGATGAAACAGTTATAAAAAATTTATTAAATTCATTACATATATTCTGATCATCAGTAAGAAGAACGTTTGATTGATATTCATAAATTTGTGTTATTTGGTTTTTGTTTTGGGACGTATTTCTACCCAAAATATCATCAATTTCCTTCCACATAAGCTTAGGATTATTCCCTATTAAACCAAATTTATCTTTGTAATATACTCTTTTGACCCGTTTAACAGTCATATTTACATGCTTAGAGAGTTTTCTTACATAATTTTCTAACCGAGTGTTATTTGGATACCTTCTTAATTTTTTAGAAATTTTTTTAAGTTTATTAATTTTACACAAAAGATAATAATTCATCCATTCCATATTGAACTTTCCATTTCTTTGGAAATTCAATATGGGAAATTAATTTATTTAAGAAAATATCGAATGCTGTATTACAATTTTTTCATGGTAAACAAGATCCCAGTTTTCAACTAGAAGACGATCTCTAAGTTTGTCATAATTAACTTTTGAACTCTTTCCACTATAACATATCACGGGTCTATTCGATTCTACCCAAATATTGAGAGTAATTAAATTATGATCGGAAAAATGTATTGGTAAATTATCAATACTAAAAGTATATGTACTACTGGATTTAACAAAAACATGGTCTAAACATGATAGATTCCTAGTTGGATTGTTAGATACACTGAGGAATCCATATGATGCAAGCATTGCTTGGTAGTTAAAACAGCTTACGTTATTCAATAGATTTATATTAATATCACCTAAGATCACTATGTTATTATTGTTAATAGTACACAGCAAATTATCTAAATCATTGCAAAAATCATTAAGATCACTATTACAAAAACGGTAAAAACACAGAAAAATCCAAAAATTTTTACCTAGTTGAATGTCTAATCTAAGAACATCAGCTGAAATCCAATTACAAGTACAGCATGATATAACTGTTAGATTTTTATGTATAAAGACACCAACTCCACCGGCGCGGTAATTATCGTTACAGCAAGCTTTAAAGCTGTAATTAGGCAAATTGAATTCTGTTGTTTCGTTCGAATAAATCCAAATTTCAGAAACAAAAATCAAATCAGGTAGAGTATTCAGACTGGCTACAAACGTACTAAACATATCAAAATTTGCTCTTAAACTTCTAATATTTTGGTGCAGTATGCTATATTTACTACTCATAAAAAATGCAAATCAAAAATAACTTACAAACAATGATAAAAATAAATTGAGCAAAAATATAATATAGAGCAATAATCATAAAATATCGCGTTGAATTTAAAATTCGCTTAATGATAAGAAAAGATATGTTTACGTAAAAATTTAAAATATTAGAAAAAACAAAAAACGAGTAAAACGACCAAAAATAACTTACATCGTGCTTTACATTCATAGTATTAATATTCAATAGTGCCAACGTAAAAGAAATTAAACACAAAAAAATTTGACTAATTAAATCTGTTAAGGAAATGTAAATAGACAAAGCAATTGATAGTGGCGATGAAATCAACATAAAATAAAATAAAATAAAATAAAAACATAAGAAAAAATAAAAACTGAGCTAGTACAGGTAAATAAATCACAATACTTAACAATCTATAAATTTCCAGGTTCCCAGATAGTTCAATCAGATGTATTGCCTTCAATTTTCTTGTGAATGTTTTTAATCCGAAAAATATCGTTGACCGAAGCAATTCGATGAACATCAGACCCTGCAGATTTCCGTAAATATATTTGTCCAGCTTTGCACCATAAATAATTATACTTATATAATGTTTTTATATTTTTAGCCTCACGGTATAAATTTGACTGGAACGCTGTTAAGTGATGCATAATGTAGATACGCTGGACTGGATGGTTTACTGGTAGAAATACATCCAAATCTTGAGTAGACAGTGATTTGTGTTTTCGCATTTGCATTAAAATATTGTTTTTAAGTTCAGTTGAGTTTAGTTTCACAATAAAGAAATCTCTTAACAATGGCTTGAAGTGGTTTCTATTTGTAGCAGCGTTGACAGTAATTTTTTTATCGATCTTCTCAACTGAGACTATTTGATCACCATTTATGTTCACCCCTATTTTTTTGATAACAAAGGATCTAAAGTAGCAAAAGGCGTTATTTTGCCCATGAGCTTTCTAATTAGAAAATATTTTGAAATACCTGGGATTTTGAATTTGTATCTTGAGAATATGAATAAATTGGAGAAGTCTAAAGAAATAAGAAATTATATAAATTGTAGAATTTGGCAGGAAAAATCCAATACATTTGAAAATAGAACTGTTATTCCCTTTTTCGTTTACATAGATGATATAGAAATGAACAATCCACTCAGTTCACATACTGATGCATTGACAGTTGTGTACTTTTGTTTTCCGACAGCTCCCGAATTTATAAAATCAAAACTGACTCACTATTTTCTAGCAGCCATTATTAAATCAAAAGACGTAAAGTCATTTGGTAACGAAAGAAGCTTCCACACATTTATTGAAGAACTAAATTCGATAGAAAAATTCTCCAATTCAAATAAACGGACGTGATATTCATTTTAAATTAGGTTTAATTCTGGGAGATAATTTGGCATTAAATTGCACTTTAGGGTTTAATAAATCTTTTTCTTCTAAAGTATTTTGCAGATTTTGCACTTGTAATTCCGATGAGACAAAAGTTTTATGCAAAGAAAATGAAAGTACCGTTCGATCTATTTCATCTTATAATGAACAAGTGGCTATGAACGATTCAAAAATTACCGGTATCTATGAAAATTCTGTTTTCAATTCTTTAAATGCGTTTCATGTTGTTAAAAATTATGCAGTAGATATTATGCACGACTTATTCGAAGGTGTTTTGAATTATGATCTTGCTCATGTTTTTTCATATATGATTTCCAATAAATTCATAACTCTTGAAATTTTAAATATTCGAAAACAAGGTTTTAGCTATAACGTAGACGAAATCGGTAATTATTCTAAGCCAATCACGAAAGAACATCTAAATAAGTCTAAGTTTAACATGAGTGCCAGTGAAATGTGGTGTTTTGTTCATTTCTTACTTCTCATTATTGGGGACTTAATTCCGAATAATGACAAAGTTTGGCATTTGTTATTAAATATTTTGTCTATAGTAAACCTTTGCGTTGGGTCAAAATTTTCCGATGACGATATTCTTCAACTAAAAAATTTAATTAAGCTGCATCATGAGCAATACTTGAAACTATTTAATGATCATTTAAAACCCAAACATCATTTAATGGTCCATTACCCGATGATTATAAAAATGGCTGGGCCTTTGAGGGATTTATGGACTTTCCGTTTTGAATCTGTTCACAAAACTTGGAAACGATACTTCAATGTTATTAATACAAGAAAAAATCCACCTTTAACATTTTCTCTTAAGTATATGTTTTCATTCGCACACGATGTATTAAATTTTAATCTTACACACTGGAATGTTTTGAAAGCTGGAAGAAAACTGAAATTTAGTAAATTCTATGAACAAATTAAGCTCTTGTTTTTGCCTTCTTTTAATATCAATGAAAATGACGAATACTTTGAAGCAATAAATTTTAAAAGCACAAAATATAAAAGAGACTGCTTTATATATTTTTTAGTTGAAAATACTTATAAATTTTATCAAATAAGAGAAATTTTTAAATTGTCGACAGAGATATACTTTTTATGTCAAAATGTACTATTTGAGTACAATTATCATATTTTGGGATATGTGTTAAAAAATGAAACTGAATTATTTGAAATAAAAAATGTAAAAGATGTTGAACATCCTCCAATTTTTATTTATGATTTACCAACAGGTAAAAAGGCATTACGTATCAAAAAGCCATATATTAATTTTTAAAATAACAATCAATAATTAATTAAACAATTAGCAATTTAAGTAGTTTCTGTAATTAGTTATTAAGTATTATAATTGAATTTATTTATGTTTAAACACAAATTTGTAAAGAATTAAAATTGGTTTTTTATTACATTCATTACATTTTAAATATGTTTAATATATTTTCAACGAAGCAGCATTAATATCAATTTTATGACGGAAAAATGTCTTGCGATCAAATAAACGAAGTATTTGATGTAAATAATAATAAGTCTTTTATTTAAACCTACGATCTCTTTATAATTAATCTATTTACTTTTACATTTAAGAAACGTACCTAAATTTAAGATGCCTTGAATTTAAGAAAACACCTTCTTTAAATCAACTCCTAAGAAGCCTAATTTAAAAGGAGTCACTATCAAAATTTAAGAATTAAAATGAATTAAGTTGATGGTTGTGTTCCATTAAAATTAAGTTATTTGCTTTAAATTTCCCTCTGATATTAAAATGATTTCCTTAAATAAGCGGCTGCTATTCTTTAAAACAACGATTCGTCTACGATTCATAAAAAGTAAATGATTGCTTTAAATATATTCGTTATGTGTTTGTATTAAAGACAAGTTGTCTTTCATAACAAGAAATTAACATTTCGATAAAATAATGGACAATATGTCTTTCTTTTAATAACCCTACTCCTTCGGCTCGAAATCAAGACCTAGTTTTTTTAAATATACTCCATTTTTTCTTTAATTTTAGTAAACTTTTTTTTGAGTGTAGTTATAAAATATCAAGTAATTTGATAAAAACAAATTTGCTAAATAAAAAAAAACATGAAGTAGAACTGTTAGAATAATTACACTGTACCTATATTTAAATTGATTTGAAATGAGATTATTTTTAATATTTTTTGACTGAATAAAGATATTTTATTATTTAAATGGTTTCTTTAGTTAAGAAAATATTCAGTACAATTATATGAATTTCAGTACTATTTACATTTAATATTCAGTACAATTTAATTTTGGCTGATATCATCACCGATATATGTATATATATTTGGCGAAGCAAAGGTGAAAAAAAAATACACATGGCTGATAAAATGGCGCAGACACATACTGCCGTGCTAAGCATATTTTCCTTAACTACATTTTTGGCCAAATTGAGTTATTGATGCCAATCGATAGCTAATAACAAACTTTATCAATAAAATTAAAAAAAATAATTAAAACTAAATTGAGAAACAAGTGATAAGAAAAATAGTTTTCATTTTTAATACAAAATTCACTGATTTCAAAACTTTAACATCAATTTTCTCAAAATGCGTTTTTGTAGTTAAGTAAAACATGCTTAGCACGGCAGCATACGACATTGGCTCCTTATGTGAAAGGAAATAGTTTTAAATTATGGCTGCAACAATTTACCATTTATCTAAAGGCTAATAGCTTAAATTCAGTTAGCAATGCACGGAAAAACGCATTGTTACTACAAATGATTGGGATTGCCCATTTGGAGACTTTTAATTCGTTTGGGATGGATGATAAACATCAAAAATTTGATGATTTGTGTGTAAAGTTTGATACCCATTTTACACCCAAACCGAATCAAACTCATACAAGGCACATATTTTTTACGATTAAGCAACAAGCAACGCAAACATTCGAAGATTACATGACGGATTTTAAGTTAAAAGCCAAATCGTGCCAGTTCGGTGATTTATCAAATGATTTGGTAAAAGATATTTATATTTGCGAATTGCGGTCGGAATATCAAGATTTAAAAGTAAAATTATTAACGGAGAAAGAACTGGATTGCACTAAGGTTTTGGAAATGTCAAGAACTTTCTTGATGGCAAAAAATCAGGTGAGAGAAACTGAACAAATTTCTATTAATAAAATATCACATGCCAAAAACAGCGGCTATAATAATTATAACAGTAATAATAGTGGTGGCAATCAGAAAGGTAGCTATAGTAAAAATAACAGCAAAACTGCTAGTTTTAATGATAATAATAAGGAATGCACAAGGTGTGGTCAAATACATAAAAAAAAATGTCCGGCAGTTTTTTCAAAATGTAATTTTTGTAGGAAAATAGGGCATTATGAAAAAATGTGTTTTCAAAAGAAAAAAAAAATTATTAGTATTGTTAATAAGACCGAAAGTGTTGAATCAAATAATTTATTTATAGGAATTATTAAAAATTCAAATTTATTATCTAGTTTAATAATTAAGATTATAATTAACGGTGTAGAATTAAAAGCTTTAGTAGATACTGGAGCACAAGCAAATGTTATGTCGCTTGTTACATTTGAATCGTTGAATTTAGATAAGAATATTATTGAACGATCATTGACTGAGTTAACGTCTTTTGCGAATGAGAAAATTTGTCCTATTGGAAATTGTAACGTAGAATGTCAGATTAATAATCGCATAGAAATTTTAAAATTGTTTTGTTGTGAATGTAAACTGTGAATCGATAATTGGCATAGAATCTAGTTTCTCACTGGGTTTAATAAAGAAGACGTTTGTAGTCGGGCAAATTGATTTGTTACAGTCAGATATTTTTGAAGGCATTGGCTCTTTACCAAATATAGTACATTTGACGGTAGATCCAAATATTAACCCCGTAATAGAACCTTTGCGTAAAATTCCCTTTAAATTAGAGAACAAATTGAAAGAGGAATTGAATCATAGGAACAAATCCAGGTTATTGAAAGGGTTACTAAACCTTCTGATTGGGTAAACAGCATCGTAGTGTTAGAAAAGTCAAATGGTAAATTACGAATTTGTTTAGATCCCAGAAATTTGAACAAGCCAATCAAAAGGTCCCATTATCCTATTCCCACGACGGAGGAGATTCGAAGTAAATTAAATAAATCATGTGTATTTTCAACACTTGATGCAAATTCGGCTTTTTGGATGCTTTCATTAGACAAAGACAGTTCTGATTTGTGTGTATTCAATACTCCCTTTGGGCGTTATAAATTCTTAAAAATGCCTTATGGAATTAATTCGGCGCCCGAGATTTTTCACAAAATAATGATGGAACACTTCGGAGAACTTCCTGGTACGTTGGTATATATAGATGATATATTGGTATATGGAGAAAACGAGACAGAGCATAACAAAAATATAGAAAGAGTCCTAAATAAAGCAAGAGAAATAGGGCTTAAATTCAATAGGGAGAAATGCAAATTTAATCAGGACGAGGTTAAATATTTAGGGCATATTTTTGATAAAAATGGTATGAGAATAGACATTGCGAAAATAAAAGCAATTAAGGAAATGGCGATTCCAGGCAATATCAAGGAACTTAAACGGTTTTTAGCAATGGTTAATTTCTTAGGTCCTTTCATTCCAAATTTGTCTGATAAAAATGAAGTTTTAAGGCAGCTTTTAATAAAGGATAACAGTTTTCTGTGGGATGAAAATCATACAAGATGTTTTAATAAATTAAAGGAGGTTATAACCCAATCTACTGTGTTAGTGCATTTTGATCCGGTAGTGCCTATAGTCCTATCGGTAGATGCAAGCCAATTCGCCATGGGAGCTGTAATTTTACAAAATGGAAAACCATTGGCATATGTGTCTAAATCTTTGACAAATACGCAAAGAATATATGCTCAGATCGAGAAGGAAGTTTTAGCGATAGTTTTCGGTTGAGAAAAGTTTCACCAATATTTTTATGGTAACAGGTTTTTGGTTGGAACAGATCATAAACCTTTAGAAACCCTATTTAAAAAATCGCTAGCATTAGTACCAACTAGACTTCAGAGAATGATGTTGAGGATACAAATATATGATTTCATATTGAAACATGCTCCAGGCAATAAAATGTTTATTGCGGATACCTTATCGAGATCTCCAGTGTCCACTGATACTGAAGATTATAATGACCTAGATAGTGAAGTACAAATACATGTCAACTTGATTTATAAAAATTTATCACTGACTGAGTCAAAGCTAGAAAAACTTAAGAAAGTTACTAGTAAAGATCAAACTAGTCTAGAAATTGTTAAAAATATAGAGTCAGGATGGCCAGATAAAAAGGCAAGCACAGTAGACTGTGTTAGGCAGTATTTTAATATCAGAGACGAATTGCACTTAATAAACGGTTTAATATTTAAAGGTACGGCAGTGGTGGTGCCTCAAGAATTAAGAAAAGAGTTTTTGAAGCTTATACACGAAGGTCATTTGGGAATTGGTAAATGTAGAGATTTAGTGAAAGGTAATATATATTGGCCCGGTATTAGTATCGATATAATTAATGTAATCGAGAAATGTGAGATTTATCTCAAATTTAGTAAAAATAATCCACAAGAATCGTTAATACCACATGAAATACCAGAAATTCCATTTGGAAAAGTTGGCATTGATTTATTTGAAATCGAGAATAAACATGTGGTAGTTGACTATTATTCGAAGTTTATTGAAATTGCACAATTAAGTAATGTGACGGCTTATATCATAATTTCAGATAATGGTCCACCATTTAATTCAGAAGAATTTAAAACATTTGTCAGTAATTGGGATATAAGTCATAATACAATTAGCCCATACCATTCTCAATCAAATGGCTTAGCAGAAAGGTCAATACAAACGGTTAAAAAATGAATTATAAAATCGGAGGAAGAACAAGTAGATCCTTATATAGCTTTACTAAATCTACGTAACTCTCCAATAAATGGCTCTTTTTATAGTCCGGCAGAACTTTTAATGTCAAGAAAATTACGATCGAAAATTCCCACTCTAACAAATACTCTAAAGCCTAGAATTACTGATGAGAATCAATTTAGACAAGAGATGATAATAAAAAATGAAAAAATGTCAAAACAGTTTAACAAAACAACAAAAAGTTTGGAAGAACTAAAAGTCGGCGATAAATGTCTTTATAAAAAATTAAAAACGGATAGTTACTGGTCGTTCGGTAAAATAATCGAAAAATTGCCAAATTGGTCATATTTGATCGAAGAGAACAATGGTAGAAAGTACAGGCGAAATAGATATCTTCTAAAAATCAATATAAATAGTTTAAATTAAGAACGTAAAGAAAACTTGCAAAATTCAATAACAAACAATGAACAAAGATTATCTAAAAGGGTTATTAAAGCTCCAAACAGAATTAACTTGTAATATCAAAATAAAATAAAACCATTTTGATATTTAAAATTTGTTATGTATAATTTTATTAATAATGTAAACAAAATTATAATGAATTGATTTGAAATATATGTAATACTGATTTGTTTATAAAAAATAAAAAAATTAAAAAAAATAAAAAACAAGGCATGTAACATAAAGTAGTGTACACCTCTTATTATAGTTATATAAATGATAAGATGTGTCATCCCTGAAATAAGTTCAGTGGTTTTTGAACAAATAAAAGAAGTCAGAAAAAGGTTGGCATTGAGCAATAAAGTCGTGTTTCATTTATTAAATATATAAATCATAAAATACTGAAGTGATCGTGAAAGTAAAATATAATAAAAAGGCGAAATAATAATTAACATTAAGTAGGAATTGTATTTTTGTAGTTTGGTCGTAGGTGATGAGTAGAGCAACTTTTTCAGTACGAAACCAAGCAACCAACAAAATGAATTCAAGGAAAGTTCTCATTTTTTGTTCAGAGGGCCAGACTTGAACAGTACGTTCAATGGATTTCAATTTGTTAAACTTTACGTTTTTAGCAAGATTTTTATAAGATAAAGCTTTTAATTAAATTCTCTTAATTTTTAAACAATAGGCGCATTCAACCCCGCCTTCTTTCAGCAATATACGAATGCATATTCTACTTGATGTCCCTTGAATGAACGTTTGATGAAAATATTGCTTGTTATTTATTTATATGGTCGACCCCAGGGACAGGCCACTTGATAATTTTTACATCAAGTGCATACTTCGGATATTCGATAAAAATCATTTGACTTAGGGACTTTGATTTTTGTACAACATTTGATCCAAATATTGCTTGTTATTTATACGGCCGACCCCAGGGACAGGCCATTTGATAATTTTTACATCAATTGCATACTATGAGCATTCGAGAAAAATCATTTCACTTAGGGACTTGATGATTTTTGTTGAATAAATTTAGTCACTTTCTTCGTTTGTTCGACGACACAAAAATCGCCTAAATGTATAACATTTATGGCCTATTCACATGAACCAAGATTTTACTCGTACGAGTAAAAATGATTCACTGATTTCTTATAAATTACATTATATACTATTCACTTAAAAAATAGGTAATAAACCTTTCCGAATGTAATGTCATGGACAATTTTTTTTTTTTCAAAAGCACTTTTCCATAAAAATTGCAAAACAGTGTTTCCTTGCACGAACTTTCCAATATGTCCGCGATTTAAACATTTTTCGCAGTTTTTATTAGGAGATGTGTGTTTGCTAAAAAAATTGTCAATGACATTATATTCGGAATAGTTTATTAAATATTTTTTAACTAGTATTTATTTTTTATAACTAAACTTTAATATATCTAAGACATATTATTTTAGATAGCGAGCAAGCTCAAATGCCATTTTGCGCTTCTTAGTTTAAACCATTAGAACAAGGTGAATCATCTTCAAGTAGTGTTAATGGAGAGTGTGTGACTGAAGCTCAATCGGAACATTTAAAAAATGTACACCTGCCAATCGATGCACATGTGATACTTGATTACGATGGTTCTGATGCTGACCCTAATTTTATTCCAAGTTCTTCTGATATTGAATCTTATATAGATAGTATGGCAAGGCAAATCAAAGCAAATATTGAATTAGACCAACATGTTCAAAGTACTTCAAAATCAAAATGACAATACAACAAATATCGCTGATAGCACAGGGGAGATTGATGCAAACAGTGAAACTTTGGATAGGAACATTCAAAGCTCCTCGACATCTGCAACTCGTCAAAACATAAAGAAATGTCGAAATTTTGGTATTAGGTGTACAACCAGAGAGTGTACGCCACTGGAAGCTTGCCGCCTTAGTTGTAAAAATAAGGTTTCTTTTGAACAGTCAACAGTAGTATAAGATTTTCAAGAAATACTGGTCCTTAGGAAATTATAAGCAACGTATATGCTATTTGGCGGGACTAATACAAATAAACCCTATCAAAAGGATCACTGTTTGCAAAACATCGAAGTCGAAGGTCAGGCTGAATAGTTATATCTACCAGGTTAAAATTAATGGAATCCATACAAAATTATGTCAAAAGTGTTTTAGAGAAACACTTAGTGAAACGGATAATTTCATTAAATCAGTGTCATAAAAAAATTTGAAAAAGGTTTGAACGAGTACCTAGCAGATCGCAAAGGAAAAGCAGTGCCTCCCAACAAATTGGATGCTGATAAAATTCAGGAAATTAAGGCACACATTACCTCATTTCCTGCTTACGAGAGCCATTACGCACGAGCTCATACATCACAGTTATATCTGCAGTCAGATTTAACATTAACAAAAATGCACCAGCTCTATTCTGCCAGTCATTCAGAACCGGTTTCAATTTCAAAATATTCTGAAATTTTCAATGGTTAGTAACTAATTGATTAATTGTTGTATGAAATAATATCAAATTTAATTAATGTACCTATTTTATATTGTATTTAGAAACGGGAATCAAGTTTAAATTTAATTGACGAACAACAGAAGCACTATGAGAGTGCAACACAAGCATACAATGAAAACGACAAGGAAACTGCGGTGTTATTGACCACAACACAGGTTTTCACATTTGACCAACAGAAATGTCTTCCGACACCTTTCCTCAAAACATCTGTCTCGTTCTATAAACTTCTAGTATGGACGTATAATTTAACAATCCACGACTGCGTCACCAACGATACTTTATGTTATATGTGGCATGAAGGTATCGGAGGAAGAGGTGGGAATAACATCGCGTCCTGCATTTTCGAACATTTACGAAATATACCAGAAACTATTAAATCAGTTACATACTACAGTGATTCGTACGCAGGACAAAATAAAAATTCCTATATAGCCGCCATGTTTTCAGTTATGATAAAAAATTCACATCTAGACGAGATTAATCATAAACTATAATAGAAAAAAAAGACCAACATGAAAATACACCATCCTCGGGATTGGTTCAACTTTATTAGTTCAGTTGGAAATAAACGAAATTTTTCAGTGATAGAGATGGAGAACAATTTTCTAAATTTTTCAACTGTATCTAAAGGTAGATTCACCTTCCGAAAAAGCGATAAAAATGGAAATAAATTTTACTGGAAAGACGTCAAATGGATGAGATTTACACGGCAATTCTGCCGTATATACTTCAAGTGTTCACACGACGAGTCAGAATCTTTTAAGGAACTCTTAATTTCAAAAAAGCCGTGAACCATGTAGGTATTTCAGACATTCCAAAGTGCTATAATAGTCCTCTTAAAATTAATAAGGCCAAAAAGGAAGACTTAATTTCTATATTACCATTGATAAATGAACAATTTCATTCATTTTATAACAATCTACTAGAAATGTACATCCAGATCTTACAGATTCGGAAGATGAGTATAAATGTACGTTACTATTGATAAAAATAATTAAGATTTTTGTTATTTGAATTAATTCATAATAAATTAACTTTATTATTATTATATTATTTCCTAGGAAAATGAAAAGCAAATTATATAATTTGGTATTATTATTTGTTTGTAGAGTTTCTCCTTTCTAATTTTATGTGCATGGTTTTTTTCAAATTTAGAATTAAACTTAATTTTGTTTCTTCTGAAAAGTACACTATTTTCAGTTAAGTGATTATGCTGAATTGTCACAGATTTGTTGCATCAATGTTGCATATAAGAGTCGGCGATATAAATAACGGGCAATTATATTCGACACATTGCATCAAATTTCAACGACGACATCTGTTCAACAAAAATCAAACGATTGACATCCGACTATGATTTCTGGGCTTTCCATTGTTTAGGCCTTATATGTAAAATATCACATGGTCAATTCTAGAAGTCCGCTACATCAATAACAAACAATAATAATGGCTTCTGGGATCTCTATTGCATAGGCGTTTAATGTAAAATATCACATGGTCGATCCTAGGGGTCGCCGATATAAATAATAGGCAACATTTTTACGGCACGTTCCACCAAATTTCAATGTCAAAATTTGTTCAACAAAAATTAAAAGATTGACATTCGACTATGGTTTCTAAGATTCTCTCCTTTATTAGAGATCTCAGCAACCATATTTGAATGTCAATCTTTTGATTTTTGTTGGACAGATATCGTCGTTAAAATTAGGTGCAACTGACCGTACATAATATGTACATACGTGTCCGTTATTTATTTAATTTTACATTAAATACAAATGTAATTCTTTATTCATTGTGACTAATGAAAACTATTATATTTTGGTTTTCTCCTAAATGATTATTATATTGTAAATCTTTTTGTGCGAGAATGTCATTTAGGCGAATAAGCTACCACCACATACACAAAATATATACGTATAGGAAAAATTTGGGATTTTTGTTGGGAAGTATTGTATTTCACAGGGATTTGTTTTTTAAGTTTAAGTTATAGTGACTTTTTTTTGTGTATTACTGAGGATACTCCTGAGCAGATTTACTGGTGGGCATGATTTCAGGTCCAAAGCTAGCCTTCCGACACAATATCTATCTGCGTTTCCATTCCTGTGACAGTCAGGGGTTTTGTGTTAGCAGTAGATCGGAGTTGGCCAGCATGTGGAGCGGATATTGTACCCATTTCCTCCTAAAGATATTATTAAACGTGGTAAGTTCTAGGCCCAATCGCAATATATTAAAAGTGCAAAAATAGTTTTCGTGCTTGAATTTTAATTTTTACAGGTCAAATAGTCGACAATTACTTAAAGCAAGATTATTCAGATAATTATGTGAATGCGATATTTTTTTAAATTAAACTGAATTTTACTAACAGCATTAATGTTTATTTAGTTTAACAAATTTAAATTAAATAAAGTTATATTAAACTGAATGCTATACCAACCGTATATTAGTTTTTTGATTCACCATACTTTATATCGGCAGTGTAATGATACTACAAAGGGAAACATTTTCAATATTAAAATTCTTTTGTATCTACTGGTAAAAACCGATTTTTTTGTTTTTTTTTGTATTTGTACCAGAAACTTTCTGTATTCGTCAATTCGTCATACAAATTTTTTATTAGCGGTATAATGCTACAATACTAAGAACATGATGATACAAAAGAAATGATTTTCGATATTGAGATTCTTTGACGTAAATACCGAATTTTTGTTGTCGACGTAGAACTACTTCGTCGATTCTACGGCTTCAGTATATCATGCTATTTGTATCATGAAATATGCTTTTATTGCTTGAAAATAGGATGGATGCGCTAAAAGAATAGAGATTCAGAAACATACACACTTCTTGCAAAAGATTAGGTGGCAAATAAATCTGGGAAAATAATTTTCGTGCTAACATCGTTTTCCAAGCTCCTTCCAAGAATAAAAGCAACATCGATTCAAGCATTCTTTAATGAATATGTAGTTAAGAATAGAGAAAAATCATAAATATTTATGGATACGCTACATATGGAAATACAACAAAATAAGTACAGTTTATTGCCTTTATTTTGTTCTTTTAATTATCTTATCTTTATGTATAATTTTAATTTTAGGGGAAATAATTGTCAAAAAAAAATCCTTTAACTGAGATAGACTATTTATAAAGCATTCTACAGTACATTAAAATGTATGCAGTATGAACGTATATCTCAATCCTTTTCTTTATCATATTAAGGCACTTGCTCATGTTATTTCATCAATGATTTTTTTAACTGAAATTTAGATTGATAACTTTAATTGTTGAAGGTTTCAAATTTTAGTGAAAAAACTAGCAGTGGAATTAAGAAAAAAGTTGTGAGCTATGTCGTCGACACAGCAACATGGAGGGACGATGTCTCTTCTAACGAAAACCCTCGTCACTTCGAAACGAGTTTACTATTCGAACTGCATATATCGGTTAAAACTCACATCTAATAAAGTACACAATAAGGCGATGATATGAGAATTATCATCGTAAACACCACACAGCGGAATTACGGGGCTTGATACAGAAGCTTGCCGATGCCTTGCGCAATGTATACTGAACCTAGCACATCTTCGAAATTTAATTCGTCGGTGATAAGCGATACCTCTCCCAGACAGACATCTCTGAATGGTTGTATAAATGGCCATAAATCGCCATGCACGATTATTCATCTGAGAAACGCATTCTATATCGCATACTGTAGTCGGCCGATGCAATTGCGGATTTCCAAAGGGAAAGTGCGATACTAACAATAAACGAAAACATTGGAAATTTCAATGGTCTTACTTAAAGGCAACTGGAATTGCAGGAAGGGGCTGTGGCGGCTCGAAATATAAAAAATTCTGTATATTTTGAGTTATGTGTTATGTCACTTTTGAATGGAATTTCAATAAAAAGTACCGGTGTAGGAAAAACTTAGAAGTTTTTAATACTCAACTCTGGAGAGTTGTGTCACTTTTGCAATATTTACACGATTGATCCGATATCAAAGAATACTGTTTTGTAGTATTACAACGAATTAAGCTAACCAAGCACAACATAATTATTTACAACTATTACATTTGTGTTTTTTTTAAAGATAACTATTTACAGATTTGGTTTTTCTTTTATAAACACATTATTATTAAACAATTATGGTATCCTACTTTACATAAATATTGTATAGTATTGTTTAATGTATTTAGTTGATATCTAATTAGATAGTTTTTGTTTATTTGGTTTTTTATTTTTTATATTTTCACTCCACCATATATTTGTATATGAGCCCCATAACGATGTACATATCTATATACACATGCATGTAATTGTATACGCTATTTAACAATTTTGTGGGTGGGGGGAGAGGGGGTTCCTTTTAGATATTGGTAAAAAAAAAACACTAATTATGAACAACCACTGACTATAACCTCACTATTTTTATTTTTAGGTCCTTCGACTCATTATCTGTTCACTAAGAAAAGTTCCTCACTAAATAATCAATGCTATTCACAATCTGATTTTTGGGTCTTTACCCTATCAATTCTAACTTCTCACTCCTCCTTTTTTTTTAGCTAATTTGATTCCAATTTTGTTTTCCTTTTTCATACCCAACTTAATTTAGTACTCCCCGCCTAGTATAATCCCTAATTATCGTTATTCAAAAAATACAGTACAATATTTATTTGCAACAAAATATATTTAATTATGATTGCATTGTGTTGTTTTTAGAACTTCTAATAGCTCTTGGTGGCGTCTATTTCTTTCTTCGTTAAGGAAAAGAACCAGTTTTTTTTTTCTCTTCAAAAATCGTTGCCTTTCGCTTCCTTGTTGAAAATGAAGAGGTTGAGGGAGTGGAAAAGGATGCTACCACGGCGGTATGTGGTATATTACGTTCTGTAGGAGCGGCCATATTTGGATTTGGTTGGGGTTGAATGGGAGAGGCAATACCAGGGCGCACTGGAGATGAATGATTAGGAGACGAAGGAATATTTTCGAAGGGAATAACAACCATGGTTGAATAAGAAGTTTCAGTGAGGGCAGTACCGGCAAATAACTCATCCGATTCTGTTTCAAATGGAATAACAACCGGGGATGTACCAGTCTGATTCCCGTTGTCTTTCGCGTTTTTATACGCACGCAATAATGCCTTCATCTTGTGGCTCTTGAAATAAAATTTTAATACATTCGTATGGTTAAATAATTTATCTATACATTTTGTGTTAACATTTTGTTTTAATTTTAAAAAATTTGTTATTTAGTTTTCAATTAAATTAACTATTTTTCTAATAACTGTGAAACGGCTAAAAATCATAAAATCTATCAATAATCTGTGATACATAAATACATAACTGTGATTTTATTAATTAATATTTTTTGATTTAAATAATAATGTCTGTGTGCTGTGAACGTAGTGCCAAAGTGTCTGAAAACTTTTTTATTTGTGCTGGTGAATGTAATAAACTTATTCATTTTGGATGTGCTGGGATTAAAAAGCCTGTGTTTGATGTCATTTCGATAATTCCTAATTTTTCATGGCGATGTAGTGTATGTATTGATGTTTATAAAATTCTCAAGGAAACGAATGATCATCTGAGTAATTCTATCGATGCTATATCAGCGTCCTTGTCATTGCTAAATAAAACATCAGCCGCTATTAATATTAACGTGGAAAGTTTGTTAAAACCAACACCATCTCAACAGTCGTCATCTGTAAAATTTAAAAAAAAAACAACAAGACAAACTGATATGGAATTTGCCACACCAATACTTACAAGATCTAAGAGTAATGAGAATAATAACATAACAACGGCTTCAACTGCTAAATCGTTAGACAATAATATGGACTCGCCTAAAAAAAATTTTATTGGTAGTAGTGATTTGAACTCTACTTTGCGTACCGTTGAGCCGCTACGGTGGATTTTTATTTCTCGATTATGTAAGGATGTTACTGATGATGATCTCATGATGTAAATCAAAAACAAATTTGTAGTCGAGAAACCTGTATTATATTGCTTTCGACGTAATGATGATCGCGATTATGTATCATTTAAAATCGGTATTCCTGTAAGCAAATTTGACCAAATGCTTGATTCATCGGCGTGGCCTTCTAGAGTCTTGATTAAAGAATTTTTAAATTCACATCGGAAATCAATGAACAATAATTTTTTAGTCCCACGCTCAGCTCTAACAGAATGAATTTGGAATTTAATTCAATGCCTAATTCAATCTCAATCTATTATCAAAATGTTGGTGGTATGCGTACTAAATCAACGCAGTTTTCATTATTTCTATCGTCGTCATGTTATCAGATATATGTTTTATCTGAAACATGGATGAAACCTGCTGTTTTAAGTTCTGAATTTTTTGATGATAACTATGTAACGTCTAGATGTGACCGTTCCAGCCTAACAAGTGATAAATCTGATGGTAGTGGAGTTCTTATAGCTGTGCATAATTCGATTATAAACTGTGATGTAGTATGTCCGAATATTACTGTGGAATATGTTGCGGTGAAATTATCTTGGACAGTGAAATCATTATATTTATATGCTGCATACGTCACACCATATGTGTGTTGGGTGACTTCAATCTTCCGGGTTTATGTTGGTGTACTGATGATGATGAAACTGCTTCTGTTTTTCCATCCAATGTTTCGAGTGATGTGGAACAGATTTTCATTAATGCCATGTTGTCTTTAAATTTACATCAAATTTGTAAAGTTGCTAACTTGAAGGGTAGAATCCTGAATCTAGTTTTATTGAATGATCCTGATTGTTGATTGGTTACTAAGTCGTTCGAACCTTTTGTTCCGGATAGATTTCACCACAGTGGATTGGAAATTAACTTTGACTGCCAGGAGCTGTTTTGTAAATTCATCAACAATGCACAACCAAGGTTAAATTACAATTTTAATAAGGCTGATATTGCCGGTCTGCAGGAGTTTTTTTGAATTGGTGGATTGGGAAGTAACTTGCAATTCTAAATGGAGTGATGTTAATGCTCTAGTCGACTCATTTTATTTGGTTTTATTTGATGCTTTCGACAAACATGTACCTAAATGCTATGAACGTAAGAATATAACCATCCTCCATGGTTTGACAATAATTTGGTTAATTTAAGAAAGAAGAAGAATAAGGCACACACATTTGCCAAAGAATTTGGTGATAACTTGGATTGTCTAAATACTTTTCTACAACTAAGCCGGGAATTTGATAAGGAACAACGCCGAGCCTATAGGAACTATATTTCACGGCTGGAAAATAATTTAATTTCAAACCCAAAACTATTTTGGCCTTTTGTTGATGTCAAAAGAAAATGTTCTGGTTATCCACAAATGATGTCGTTAAATGATGTAACTGCCTGTAATGATGAGGACATATGTGAATTATTTGCAGAATTTTTCCAATCAGTCTATCAAAAATATAATGATAATGCTATTGATATTTCATTAGGACCTCGTAGTTCGCATCATCAAAATTTAATTGGAATACCTTATATTTCAGTAAAAGATGTCAGCCTTGGTATATCCAAGATGAAATTGGGATGTAGTTTTGATAACATACCTGCAAAAATACTTAAAGATCTTAACAGCTCGCTATCATTACCACTATCTCTGATATTTAATGCCTCTCTGAAGAGTGGTGTATTTCCGTTGGTATGGAAAAAGTCAATTATACGAGTAATTCCCATTTTTAAATCCGGAAAACGGAGCAACATTAAAAATTATCGTGGCATATCTATATTATCATCAATTCCAAAATTATTTGAGCTTATTATTTCTGATTATTTGTATTTTAATGTTAAACCTTTATTATCACTTTAACAAGATGGATTCGTCAGGCATCGTTCTACCACTACAAATCTTTTAAGTTTAACATCTAAAGTATACAGTGCCTTTGACTCTAAATGTCAGCTTGATGTGGTTTTCACTGATTTTGCGAAAGCATTTGACTCACCTCAGTTTGAGTTACTTCTTGCCAAACTGGACAGATTCGGAGTGAGTAAACTGTTTTTGGATTGGATTGGATTGTATCTGCGTGATCGGAAGCAGGTAGTTAAAATTAACGGGTTTACATTACAGGACCTGTATTATTTAATGTCTTCATCAATGAAATTGCTTCTTTGTTTCAGTACCGCGACTGTGAATTATATGCAGATGACTTGAAAATATCAAGAAGTGTATGTAGCCTGCAACAATGTAATGAAATGCAGAATGATCTTGATTTGCTGTATAAATGGTCAGTTATGAATAAGTTGAAGTTAAATTTGGAAAAGCGCAAAATTATGAGCTTCTTCAGGAATAAAGCAGTTATTCTTTATCAATATCTTATTGGTAATCACCAGCTGGAACGAGTTATGACATTTAGAGATTTGGGTGTTGTCCTGGACCATCAATTGAATTTTCGAGACCATATTAATTCAATAGTAGCTAAGTCTAATTCTCTACTTGGCTTTATTCGTCGTATCACAAAAGATTTTCGTAATCCACAATCAATTAAAACTTTGTATTGTTCCATTGTTCGGTCTAATTTGGAATACGCGTCGATTATTTGGGATCCTGCTTACAACATTTATATCGATAGAATTGAACGAATACAGAAGCAATTTATTATTTACTATCTTCATAAATTGAATTGGCCATTTGATCCGAACCTTCCAATGTGGCTGAATAAAAAGAATTTGCCATCACGGTGACTGCTGTAGAATTGCTAATTTGGATTCATTGCTTGTAAGACGTAGATGTGCTGCTTCAACATTCATCGCTGATATGCTTAATAGTTCGATTGACTTCCCTAAACTACTTGCAAAGATTGATATTCATGTGCCCTGTAAACCTACTCGGATTAGGAATTTTTTATATATTTGCCAACATTTAAATCTAATTACGCACATAATGCTCCGGTCCCGGCGATTTGTCAACAATTTAATTGTAGTTTTGATGTGTTTGATTTTAATATTTCTAAATGTTCTTTTAAAAAATTAATAAAAACTAAATTATAAAATTGTAAAATAAAATTGTAATCAAAAAAAGATTTTTTATCCCGTTGATGATGTAAATAAATAAAATCTTATTTTCTAATTGCAATGTTGTGACAGGCGCTTCCTGAAATTAATTGAGAAGCAATATTTTAATTTAAATATGTATGTGTATTTATCAAAATGCACCATAAAAAAAAATGAGCTAACTAAAACATTCATAGAAGTCAAATCTTCAATTATATTTTATTATTATATTTAACTCTCTCTCTCTCTCTGGCCTTATAACAAAATAGGAATGCCCTGGTCTCTTCGTAGGTCCAAACTTGTCTTGACCTAAATAAAAATGTTTTTATGTTACAAATACCAAAATTAAGCTTGGCAGATGTGCGGAATGGTATGGAACGAATCAGTGGAACTCTGCTTCAAACCGTGCGGTCAAGAATTCAGCCGTTGCGCAAGTAGGAAAAAAATTAAGATTTACAATAGATTTGGATTAAAATGCAACAAATAAAAAATAATAAACTCCATTAAAGCGAATGCATAAACTATAAATGTCAATTTTTTTTTTTTTATTCAATTTTCATTGTTGTTGGTGAAATAAAATAAAAAATACGATTTCTCTCAAAGGAAATTATAAAAGTATTTAAATGATAAATGTCTTATCAGGTTGCAATCAGGCTGCCGACCGTATAAAAATGCAGTTGAAATTTTTTGCATTCCGGCTGCTTTTCTATTTTTTTTTGTGCAGCTTAGCGCATCGACTGAATTCTTGCCTCATCCAGAGTATCTCATAGCAAATGTGAACAACCATTCTGATCTAATCAAAACCATCGAATAATTTTTTTTTTTTTACAGATCAAGTTAGTATCTACAACTACATGTTACTTACTTATTATCCTGGTGGTTTGGCGTCTATTGGAAGGGGGGATCAAAGTTGAGTAGATTAATCTACCAGCTCCGTAACCTTCCAATAGGGTGCGCATCACGTGAGCTGTTCTGGTCTTGTCATTAGGCAGCTGCGTGATTGGTACAATTGTGTAAAGGGTAACCTGTTCACAATTCGCAAGTGTACGTACTGCCTCCTCGTGGCAACCACTGGTAACTAAGGCCACTTGGCACATTTTTGGCCATTTGGCACAGGCTAAAGTACGGCGCTAAAGGAGAAAACCTTGACAAAAAACCCTAATCTAAGGTGGAACAGCATATGCCGAAAGATGAATGGCTGATAGGTTAATCAGCCCAAAATATGCGGACTCTGGATAACAGGCACCCTCCAGTTTTATTTAGCCTTCCTATAGTAATGCTGGGTGACCTACATGTGATTTGCAATTCCCAGCAATTCATAAGAGTAAAATCAAACGGAATACGGGGCAGGAGTAGAAATATACGGGAGTGGGACAACCCTCTCGAGGTCCTTGAGCTCCAATGCTACCGTCTTTCTAGCGGAACTACATGCTGTAGTAAACATCTAGGAGGGAGAGCAATAAGCCCAGATAGTATGTATCACGTACCGGGAGGCAGTATTGTCAGGTTCATTAAGAACCTGGATATTGACTGGACGGATAATTAAGCAGGGGCCAGCACAATAGATCATTTAGGTCGCAGTGCGAAGTGGCTGATCGCCCGCATGACCCCCCCAATAATAATAATAATACTTATTATCCTCCATTATTCAGTTGTTTTGGTTAAAAAATAATACTTGTTGAATTGACAACTCGAAGCAAAATAGAATTGAAGTTAGTGCAAATTTGCATGGAAAACAGAATAAATTTTGTTCTAAAATACCACTTTAAGAATTTCCCTATTCAGTTATTTCATCAATATTTTCTTATTTCTGGAACTCGTGACTACACTCGATAATTAATGGGTTTATCAAGTGTGACTAAAAAAAAAAGCTATATTTGTAATTATTTATTTTTAATTTAATATGTTCCGAAGATTGTAAGAGAATTCAATCCAGTTTCGAACTGATGAGCTTATGATTATGAAAAAAACAATCCTCTCATCAGGCCGCGGCGACTGGACTGACTATACCACAATTTACATTCTATATATACAGAATGTCCTGTGCTTTATGTACTAGCGAATCGTACTAACAAGAACTACATCCAAGTTACAAGAATTAATTAACATTCAACAAAAATTAAAAAGTAAAATTAGCGTTCACAGCTTATGTGATTGTCGTGAAGAAGAAAAAATTGTAATTGAATTTATCTGTATTAGTACGATTCGCTAGTACATAAAGCACAGGACATTCTGTATATATAGAATATAAATTGTGGTATAGTCAGTCCAGTCGCCGCGGCCTGATGAGAGAATTGATTTTTTTATAATCATAAGCTCATCAGTTCGAAACTGGATTGAATTCTCTTACAATCTTCGGAACATATTAAATTAAAAATTAAATAAATAGAATTCTGTCTATTAGCCGGTTTTCGTTGAATTACCGTTCGTAAATACTAAAATGTTTCTACGTGTTAATAAAAAAACACATTTAAAAGTGTCGTAAGACCGGTAGCATATTTAGAAACTACAAGAATTAATTAACATTCAACAAAAATTAATTATTTATTGCTAATTATTACAGCAATGTGTATTTGTATTAAGTACAACTACATAACAGCGCGTTATGCATTTATTTTTTTCGGTTTACAGAGAATAAAACGAGTTTAAAGTTTATCGAGTTCTAGTGCAGTTCTCATGGAAATCACGACTAGCAAAACCCTATAAAACAATTATACTTAGCAAAGGATACAGTCACTAACTTATATAATTTTTTTCATTACGAGTTCATATTCAAGATAAATTCTGATATTTAAGAAATGTGAATAATTATTATGTGTTTTTTTCTACTTGTTTGCATTCCCGTTTGTTTTTTTCGCAAATCAATATTATCTCTAACATTTACGGATTTATCCTCCCCCAAATAAAACAAATTATCTGTCTCTCCGTCTTACTTTATCAAACGTTATGCATCATTAAAATGGAATTTCTTTTAGTTTGGATTAAATATGTCGTCAAAACCTGAAAATAGAACTATTTATGTACACACACATATGTAGGTTGTGAGTATTTTTTTTTTTTTTTTTTGATTTAAATTCAAATACTTCAACTAAAATATTTTGTCTAGGCATCATATTATATACCATTTTTAAATCTACAGTTCCAATTTTGATACTCATGATACTCATATCCTTTAAGTATTATTTTGTTCCACAAAATAACTATATTAATATTGACCTACCTTCCAGTAAGGTATTTCTGTTTTTTGTTGACCGAACAATATAGGGAGATTTACTATACACAAAGCAATTTAAGGGACTGTTTTAAATAATGGTGTGCAACGTTACACAATATATCTGAATCAGAGCTTTAAACAGGTACTGAACCGGAAACTTAAACCGTAATTAACAGAAATATTTTCTGGATATAAATCCGACCAAATCGGACAACTACGACTATTTTTCAAAACGAAGTAAGATATGTACTTTTTGGAACTGAATCCAAAATAGGAATGATAAAAATATCGGTTCGATGCTCTGGCGTGAATATCAATAAAAAAAAAAAAAAAAAACGATTATTCAACAAAATTAATTTTTAGTAACTGAGATTTAATAGAAAATAATAAATAATTTTTCCAATTGATTTTTAATATTTTGTATTATATTTAGAAAGAACAATGACAATATCGTATTACTTATCAAAGAAGATATGTTGAATTGTTGTGCATAATGGTGGGAGATTTTACGGTTCCATGAAATAAAAACTGGTTGAATTAAGATGAAATATCTTTCTCTGAATCATTATTCGCATTTTTAAATTAATTTTCAAAATGTAATATCACCTGCAACAAAAATGATATAACATAAGTCTTACAAATTGAATTTATGTGAACAATTAAATTAAATTCATTTTGTCTAATTATTTTTATTGCAAAAAAAAAAAAAAAACAAAATTTGTTTTTGGAATCGCGGGTATCACTTCTATATACTATTTATGTACATATATGTAAATGCATAAAAAGTACATTATATGTATGTTTCTAAAGAACTTAAATTTAATTATTCTTTTTTTATTGAGGTCTGTGCTAGACATTTATTTTTTTAATTATTTTATTTTCATATTTTGAATAAAAGTGGAATTGGAGTAAATTTGTCATGTTTTATTTGTAATTTCTATATCTCGAATTTTCTTTAACTCGAACAAATTATTGTGGCAACTAGTGATTCGACTTATAGAAGTTTCATTGTGTATATATAAGTGTATATATATATATATATATATATATATATATATATATATATATATATATATATATATATATATATATATATATATATATATATATATATATATATATATATATATATATATATATATATATATATATATATATATATACATATATATATATATATATATATATATATATATATATATATATATATATATATATATATATATATATATATATATATATATATGTATATATATGGTGAAAAATACGTCAAATCACAAATTTTTGGAAGTCATGTTTTAATTTTATGATTTTTATGTTTTGAATTTGTAGTCTTGATTAAAAAAAAAATTTTGTAGAACGTGATTTTTTGTTGTTGTTGTTTAAAGTACAGGGTGTTAAATTTTGAGAAAAATGATGAACATGATGTTGTGTTTAAATGGTAAAGTTCTTTAATTTCTTCATTTTCAAATTTCCCGCTAAAATTTAATTTTTGTATTTTCTCAATGATCGTCCACTTTTTTTTTTTTTTTTTTTAATTTTACATCATTTAATTCTAATGAACATACTAAAAACTTGCGCTAGCAAAATTTTTCGTTTTCGTGCAAAATACGTTTAAGTATGACTCTACCTATTTTGAAAATTTCAAAAATCGAATGGTAGATTTTTGGTCCTCTTACAAAAACTCGATTTTATTTAATGGAAAAATTAATAGTTAATTTTTTCACTCGTTTTTGAAATTCAAAATTATATTTAAAACAAAAAATATTGACACTAAAAAAATGTATTACAAAACAAGGATAGAAATTTAAAGGTATTTATGCGGTTAAAATTTACATGTTATATAATCTTCACTATTTGAATATTTTTTATAAACGAATGAGAGCACCTTTTATTTGGCATTCCTCACTTTCACTCATACTCGAAATATTCTCGTCATTGACTGTTGATGATGTCTCCGGAATAACAGGTGTATTTAATGAATTAATAACCGGTGATACCTCGTTTTCAACCTTTTGACATTTATTGGTCACCCGGTAATAACACGATGTACAAATCGATGAATTTTCAGTTACATGAATCGAATATTATAATCATTAACATTTCTTAAATTTTTAGAACATTTCAACTCAGGAAACGGCTTACAACACTTTTTGTACCCAACCATTATTACACTTATTATTTGAAATACTTTTGATGTTATTTAAATAAGCAAATGATTTAAATAGAAATTCACAAGTTAAACTAACTGAAATATTAATTTAAACACTAATTTATACCAAAAAACGTTAACAAAAACCACTGTTTATATTTTATGTAGTTTTACAGGCCTACCTACCCCTTCTATTATAATTAAATGTTTAAATATGCGCCATTTTGTTTCAAAACATTACGTTACGGTTTATATACCTGACCGTAATATTTTGGGACGCATTTTTAGGGTTGGAACTAACAAAATAAATGACTCATACCAAAATTTATTTTTTTACTAATAGCTATCCCTTAACTACGTTACGCCTTTTTTGGGGAAGCAGTATTGATTGTCGTCACGTTTAGGCTGGGGTAGGGAGATTTTCATAAAAGATGATGTCATGTAATTATAAGAAGTTACTGTTATGGGATATTACATATGACATAATACAATAATTTGCAGGTATATCATTAGAGGCGTATTTCTTTAATATACCACTTAATTCAAGTTCTTAAATGATTAAATCATTGCTCACATATTCAGTTGTGTGACGACTTGTGATGAAGGAGTAAGAGAGATGGAGTTAAGAATGGCCCAAAATAACTTGACGTAGTTTATGAACGGACTGTTACAAATTGTTTCCCCTTTGTTTTTTAAATTTTCTATTAGAAGTAAGAATATACTAAGGATCGACAAAATAATTTTAAACAATTACATTATTAGGTCGAGCGTAAATTAGTTAAAAATTGAAAATAACATATAACAATTTGATTTTGTATTCCAAAAACGGGTAAATCGTCATACTTAAACGTATTTTGCACGAAAACGAAAAATTTTGCTAGCGTAAGTTTTTAGTATGTTCAATAGAATTAAAGGACGTAAAATTGAAAGAAAAAAAAAATTGGGCGATCGTTGAGAAAATTCAAAAATTAAATTTTTTAACGACTTCCGGTCCCATATACCAAATTTGTGATTTGACGTATTTTTCACCATATATATATATATATATATATATATATATATATATATATATATATATATATATATATATATATATATATATATATATATATATATATATATATATGTTTATATATATATATATATACATATATATATATATATATATATATATATATATATATATATATATATATATATATATATATATATATATATATATATATATATATATATATATATATATATATATATATATATACATAGTTTATATACCATATATATATATATATATATATATATATATATATATATATATATATATATATATACAGTTTGTCAAGAATTATTATCTTATCATTTGTGAAAAGAGTTATTTGACACTTGCAAAATTGAATAACATTTGTTTTTGTTGTACTTTCTG
This sequence comes from Tipula vernalis, assembly GCA_958295665.1. NCBI lineage: Eukaryota > Metazoa > Arthropoda > Insecta > Diptera > Tipulidae > Tipula > Tipula vernalis. The sequence goes on along the minus strand of OY282560.1, from coordinate 282,809,826 downwards.
TTTTTCTGCCATTGAATTTGCACTTTTTTTAATTGAATTCTCTTTAAAAGCTACATATACCATAATAGCATAAAACTATATTTTTTGCTACTTAACTTGGAAAATTGAATTTATTTTTAATGTGTAAACTCATTCTTGACAAACTGTATTTTAAAACAATTAAATTTTAATTAATTAGTAAAGCCTGTAATCCATGAGAAAAATTGACTGACAATAAAAAAAAAACGAAAAGAGAAAAATAATCTGATTCCCCATATAAGAGACAAGGACATCGATTTTTATTTTATTTTTTATTTTACAGCAAAATTGTTTTTCTATAAAACAAAAACCGTTGTCTTTGTGTCTTATATGGGGCATCAGCTTATTTTTCTCTTTTCGTTTTTTTTTTGACAGTCAGTCAATTTTTCTCATGGAATACAGGCTTAATATTAAAAGCTGAAAGAATGAAATAAATTCACAATGCAAATTCGAAATTAATACGTCTATCCGCAAGTAATACATAAAATGAATTGAGAATAAAATTTTGAAAAAATATCTTCTTACTGTGTAATGCGGGCGTCAGATGATCAATAAGAATTGCCAATATTTCAGTATTGGCAATACTATTGAACATGTGAGGACAATAATGGAAGGATTGTCAATACACAAAATATTGTGACGATGGTTTGATGAAAACCAAAATATTTTTAATATTGATAAAATATTTACAATTATATTGATCTTCTGAGATACTTTATTGACAAAATATCAATGCGAAGAGCTGTCAATTTTTGAGTTTGGTGTACATAACCAATAAATCGAAATATTTACGTATATATGTATAGCGCATTTATGCAAATATAAATATAAAATTAAATTTATAAAATATAATACATATATACTATAGTATATATGTATTATATTTTATAAATTTAATTAATGTATACATGCGCGGTATGGAATTTACAGAGAGAACAAGTCAAGCCTCAAGGGAAACCATCAGCGATATACCAGAAACCTCCGATAATCAGGAAGCGTTATTTAGCTTTATTACCACTTATAGAGAAATTCCAGTTTTGTGGGATATTACATCTAAAGATTACACAAATAGAGATAAAGAAAATCTTTCTTACGATAAATTATTAGAAATATACAAAACTATAAAAAAAGGATCAAATAGAGATGATGTAAAAATAAAATTAACTCGTTGAGAACAAACTATAGAAAAGAGTTGAGAAAAATCGAAGTATCTAAACGATTTGGTAGTGATGCCGATAAAGTGTACAATCCGAAATGTTGGACGTTTAAAGAATTGAGTTTTTTAAATGAATCTGGTTATGTCGCTCTATCTAGATCTTCTTAAAATGTACTGGTAAGATTAAAACATATTGTAATTTTGTTATAATGTGTATATTTATTTTCTTCAGTTATTTATTTCTCTTATTAATATTAAGGATATCATCCTGCCATGGCACTTTGCCCTCATCGTTAAAATAATTTTCAAAACTGTCTCTTACATTTTTTGCAACTAAGGACGAATTTAAGAAGTGTCCCTTTTGAATTGAAGTTAGGTGAACGTTGACCGTTTCTACTCCCCTCTCAATTATACCGGTTGAAATATTTTCCACTAACAAATTTTCTTTCATGTAGCTAGTTCTATTTTCGTTTAGAAGATAGTTATGAAGGTAGCAGCAAGCCATGGCAATGGTACTAGCTTTTGCAGGCTCAAGGTTAATTTGATTTTTTAGTACTCTGAATTTTGACACCATCGTGCCAAAAGCGTTCTCTATCACTCTTCTGGCACGTGAGAGCCTGTAATTGACTGCTCGTTTCCGTATATCCAAATTCGACTGACTGTAAGGCTTCATAAAATTTGGCAGTAAAGCAAATGCCTCGTCGGTAACAAACACATAAGGGAATTTATTATGCGTATGTGGTATTGTTGACGGAGTGGGAGTCCGTAATTGGTTACTCTCATATAAACGCCAAAATTGCGTATGTTTAATGACCCCGCCATCGGAAACACGGCCATTTACTCCGACGTCCACCGATAAAAATTCATAATTGGCATTCACAATTGCCATTAATACTACACTACAGAATCCTTTGTAGTTGTAATAGAGTGAACCCGAGTTTTCTGGTTTCTTAATACGGATGTGTTTTCCGTCTATAGCCTCTATAGCATTGTGAAAGTTCCATTTGATCCCAAATTCGGTAGATATTTCTTTCCACTCTGATTCGGATTGAGGAATCTACAAACAAAATTAGTACTATTAAAATTTATTGCAATTACATAATACATATATCACATTAATGTATGAACAATAATACAACATAAATTGTATGTTTTTAGGACGTCGAATATAACGAATGCGAAGAGATGTCGGAATGTGAGATTATTCCGCAATCTTCCGTTGCTAAAAACACATCTCAAAAACAGCCAAAAGCAGCGTTAATTAAACAGGCCGATAAAACAACCGAATTGTTAAGCATCGCTTGTGAATATTTAAAAAGTAATGATGGCGAAGAAGAAGCAATCGCAAAAAGTTGGAGCTTAAAATTAAAAAGAATGAAATGTGAACAAAAGATTTGGGCCGAAAAATTTATTAATGAAATTTTAACGGAAGGAGAACTGGGAACGTTAAACCGGTATTCTGTATCAATTAATGAATATCGAACCGAATATTTGGAAACAAATATATCACCCACACAGTCCTTATCCAGCGCCAGCAGTAGGGTAATGTTGGAATGTAATAATAACTACGCTCCTCAATATTATACCGATAACGATTTACAATGAATTAGGAACTTAAAATAATTACTGTGATGATACCTGACTGAATTAATTAATATGAACAATGTGTTAATAAATAATTAATTAATTTTTAATTAAATACGAATATGAATTATTTTTAGACAATTTTATTTCTTTTACTTACCCTTATATAATCATTTAAAGTGGAAATAATTGCTACGCATGTTTCCATAACTATTTGACTTATCGTGTTTGGAGCTACAATAGCAGAATATTTGAGGCATTCAAATGACCTTCCATTAGCTAAAAACCTGAGGGTTAATACTAATCTTTCTTCAACCGAAATAGCTTGTCGCATTACAGTGTCTCTTTTAAAAACGATTGGACCTACTAAACTTAGCAGCTCTTCGTAAGAAGCACTACTCATTCGAAAATAGTTACGCACATCTTTTGGCGTAGATAACCGTATTTCACTTAACAAATTTAGATGTGAAAACTTATTCCTTTTTAATAGCCACTCCCTAGACCATATTCTGCTCTTTTTCTTTATTTTTTATTGACAAAGCCAAAATAATGGCTACAAAACCTTTATCTGACATGTTTCAAAGTGGAGTATTAACCTGAAAATATTTATTTTTTATTGTTTGACGTTTAAGTGTATTGCAATAGTATTGGCCGTCTGAGACGATTGCTGTTTGTCAGTAATTTTTTCTAACATTGACAATATTATATTGGCAATACTTATTGATCATCTGAGGCCCGCATAAGATTGTGTGTGTTCGAAAGCCGCGGCCAGACGATTGCAAATAATACACGAATATGATGCTATTTGTTAAAGGATAAATCGTATTTGTGTTCTATTCGCTATACAGGCGTGTCCAATCTCGCAAACGTCATATTTGTCTACTATTTGCAATCATCTGGCTGCGGCTTAACTGCACTGCAATGCATAAAATTGTTTCCAGCAAAGAATATTATCAGCCATCATGTATGTATGCCTTATTGTGCTTTTTTTGTCATTCATATTTGTCATATTTTACTGCATAAAAATAATTATTGAAACTAATACCATTATAACGTTCTGTGTGATTATTTCATTTTGTGTCTATTTTTTGTACTCTCAGCCTACTAAGTGATTATTTCATTTTGTTATTTAATTTTTTCTTTGTTCTCTCAACGTTTTGTTTATTTTCTCGGAAACGATGGCCAACATATTTTCTTGGCTTGTGTATTATTGGTATACATATATGATATCAAGCGAAGTAAAAGAGTCATTGCAATACGAAAGTGAAATTTGCAGCCTGAGCATTAGAGATGCACTCTCTTGAGCATTGCAATTGAATGTTTCCGTACGAGTTACACCAGAGCCTTCTAGAGTATAGAGCCATAATCTTAATGACGTATTTTTTAGAAGCTTTTTTAGTGGTATAACTTTTCACTGGTTTTCATAGGAATCCATAGTAAAAATGGTGTTTTTTAGCTTCAAGTTTTTCAATGAAAAAAGCAAAAATATTATAAAATGTTTATATAAAAATTTTATACATATCTTTAAGAACAATATACAAGAAGGCTATATTGGTATTAAGTAAATATTAATTGCAGAAATATTAAAATTAAATTATTGCTAAAATATATTTTTTCGAACTTTCATTTTGAAAAATACATCAAAGTTGGCTCTGACAAATAATACTTGCTTAATTTATCTTTAGTTTTACTAGTGTACGTAAGATGTCTAAAATGGTTACAGAAAGATACGAAAAAAAATTATTTAATCCCAAAATTATCACACGTTCCTATATTTTGTGAATTTGTTTTACTTTTCCTACAATTTTTGAACTAGAAATTTCCCCAGGTACTGGTACGATTTTTCCAAATTTTACTGCCATCACTGCCATCTATGTAATGTATTTATTTACTTAATGGCCAAACGAATCGTAGTAAGCTTTTATTTCAATTTGACCAGAATGCTGTTGTTACGAATTTTTTTTAATATTTTGGTTTAAATAAATCAATTATTACAAGAAAATGAAAACGATTTACTTAAACGATATTCATATATCTTGAAATTCAAACATTTATGAAAGTATTTCAGAAATCATAATTAAGAATTTGTAACGTTTTCATTTAAAAATTTGTCTTCGGAAAAAAAGTGATTTCGCATATGTTTTGTGTGTTTTACTATGAAAAATTTCGTTTTTTTCCTCGTTTCTAATTCCCTTACAAAAGCTCAGATTTTTTGATTATGGCTCTATAAAATACAGGGTGCTTTGGTTACACACGCTACGATTTTTTATTTTTTTTAATTTAGTTAAAGAAAACTATTTTAAATGTGTACATGTAAAAATACAAAAACTGTGGAAATTGTCTAGTCATAGACTATAAAAACAAATCACTCAGTTCAATGAAAATCTACATCAAAAACAATTGTTTCCAATGGCAATGAAAAAAAAATATTATCATGGAACAATTTTCTAAATCGTGGTGTAATTTAGAAATCGTGTTGCTATTTTGTTTCATCACCATTTCATGCAATCTGCCTTATTTTAAACAAAAAATCTTAATAGAAAGCTTCTCTTTTAACACGTTCATACAAAAAATTATTTCTTGAATAAAAAAATTTATTAAAAATAATATTAATAAGATATTTCGTGCTGATCAGGTTTGTTATAAAATTGTTATTTTTTGTGTTAGTGGCATTATGCAATACCGCTGACTTTTTGTGTTTGAGACTAGTGTTACCATTTGAAGGCATACAAAATGTACCAAATTTGGTACATTAGTGGGATTGACAATACCATAGAGAAAAACATTATGAAAATAAAGAAAAAAATAGTTATAAAGATTTTTTGGAATGATATCAAAAGGGCCGAATGTCGAAGGGCCGAACGTCGAAGGGCCGAATGGGTCGAAGGGCCGAATTTTTATTTTTTTTTTGGTTTGTTTTTAGAAATATAATTTTTTAAATTAGCTATTTTAAGGAATATTTAATAAATTTTTTTATCACAAAATCTTGTTTTTTAAATTTATTTTCCGAAATAATTATATTGATTATTTTATAGTGAAATAATGAATATCTAGTGAAATGGTTTTTCTGGGATCGATATAAAATATTGCATTTCAAAATATTGTATTGGCATAATATTGCCTTTTTTTATTATACTTGCAACTACAAAATCTTGCAATTACAAAATCTTGCATAACAAAATAGTGCAATTATTTTTCTTTTTAGTAGGTGTCATTAATAGATTATATATAATCGTCGGCACGCAGTGCGACATATTTGCTGATTCCGGCTCCTACGTCCCCGGAAGTTCAATGCGAAAGCCCTTCGGAGGGCTAAGCGGGGGAAGGGGGAGCGCAGTGACCTCCCGCGGGCCCGTGAGTGTTACCGAAGCCGTTAGCCTCTACAATTCTAAGTTAAATTTGTCAGTCATTTTTTTTTTTTTCAATTTATTTTCCTCAGAATAGAGAAAAATGTGTACGGGAAATTGTTATGCAACATTTTGTAATTGCAATATTTTGTGATGCAATATTTTGTAATGGAAAATTACATACTCGTACCTAACCCAGTTTTCGTAAGTCCCTTATTTTAAGTTGATTTTTCACATGAGCAGGCATTTATGGACATCAAGATGGTTCAGATTCAATTAATAAAAAACAAATTTTAATAATTAATTTATACACAAATTTTATTTAAAACAATAATTTCAGAAGTTAGTTTCTCTTCTTGAGATATGTTTAAAATAATATAATAAAATTTAAACTAAATTTAATAAAAAAACACCTAATTACTCAATCAGTTTTAAAATAATTTGTAATATTTTTTTAAATAAGGAAATTTAACAGATTGAAATATTCATAAATTTACCGATAATAAAATCAATTATGTAAAATAAAAGTATAACCAAAATACGTAATTTTGTAATTTATAATTATGAAAATGGACACATCAATAAAACTCGTTTTGCAGATCTACCCTTGAAAAATCTTTCCTTCACTTTGTCTTTTATGTGTTCGTCGTGTAGAGAAAAGTAATAAATTTTCGTATGGTGAGATTGAAAGAAAGCCGAGCGACAATTAGAATTCTTTGTTCCAAAAGACAAATTCTACTATTTACGTTTTTTTCTAAAACAATCCATGAATTATTTATTGAAGTAAATATTTTTTTTTTAAACAAACACAGTCTTTCTTATTATTTATGCCAAGTAAATACAAGATACAGAATCCGTTAATTATTTATCGATCTTAGTATGAAATCCATTCGATTTTTAGACTGTATTGTGACTGTACATATAAATTTCATTTTTATTGATATAACAAGACATGGTTTTGGTGAAATACCTATTATGTACAAATACTTTTTTACTTGGAACACAAAATATAAACAACCAAAATTAATGCAATATTTTTGTCGATATTTTTGTCCAAAGATTAAACATAATAAAATACATAAATTCATAAGAAATTAATTTATATTTGATAAAAAAATTTACCAAATATTCCTTAAAACAACAAATTTAAAAAATTATATTTCTAAAACCACAAAAAAAAAAATTCGGCCGTTCGACCCATTGGCCCTTTGACACCTTGGGCCCTTCGATACATTCGGCCCTTCGATATTCGGCCCATCGACATTCGGCCCTTCGACACATTCGGCCATTCGACCCTGCGACATTCGGCCCTTCGACATTCGGCCTTTTGAAATTCTGCCCTTCGTATCCATTCCAATTTTTT